>JAWPHD010004174.1:0-195131 GCA_037043455.1 Cyrtodaria siliqua | reverse complement strand
CAGATTTCTTGGGTCTATGCTCAAGTTTTCATGTATACATTTCACTAAATAAAAGTCAGACAGTTATTATATCTGCTTATTTATAAATGGACAGTGTCCCTTTAACCTTTGAATACTGCAAGCTGATGTTATCCAACTATTACAGGTGTTAAGTCGAGCGTCATACCCCAAATATTCACTGTATGTGATTCAGTTTTAGTGATTATGTGGCAATTTCTAATGCTTGTGGTAAAAATGAAAATAACTCTAGCTTTTCTGTTTTCTTAACAGATTTATTTACAATATATAAGTTTAAATCAAAATAAACATGGGAAATGCCTTTTTGCCGGCACAACATTATTGCATATTTAATAAATATAAACAAAATGTTTCGACAGAATTCAGTAGTGGTATGAAAAAAAAAAAAGAGTAACTTTTCGGGAGCGGTGTGGGTGTGGGGAGGGGAGAGAGGGGAGGGGGATTGAACTCGGAGCCTACACTAAAATCATACTTTTGGGTATAAGACGAACGCGCTACAAATGGGTATGCTAAGCGGGACAGTTATAATGTGACGCAAGACAAATATATTGTGATTAAAACCTAATGCTCAGATGTCATGTAAGATGTCCTTACATGACCAACAGAAATGTGAATATTGAAATGTGAATATTGCACAAGAGAAATGTGAATATTGCACAAGAGAAATGTGAATATTGCAAAGAAATGTGAATATTGCACAGAAATGTGAATTTTGCACAAGAGAAATGTGAATATTGCACAAGAGAAATGTGAATATTGCACACCCTACTGTCATCCCATTAAAACAGGACAGTGTAAATAAAGAAATCCCCGCCATGATCTAATCTCTAACCAACAAGGCAGCATCAATAGGCAATATAGGTAAAACACACATATGCTCGTGTAATATAATACAAAAAAAACAATAGCCTAGAAAGCCACAATGAAGGTACTCATTGACTTGGCAGAAGCCAGAGCAACAAGAGAATTAACCAATAAGGGCACGACAAGAAAGATCATAGACAAACATCAAACGCCACCGTCCCAATGGGTTTTAGGTAGGCGTCATCATAGGTTCCACAGCCTGTCCGGTCATCGTACAATTAAAGAGGAAAGCATAGTGGTGAACTGTAAAAGGATCCACCACCAAGCATGCAGTACGTTGAAAAATGATAGGGTCATAACCTCTTTTGATAAAACTCTTTAACAAGTTTAACAAAGATAGTTTGAAAGTGATCATGAGAAATATGTTTTCAGGTTACAGATTTCTATTCAAATATATTTGTGTAGGATATGTAAAATCTTTAGTATGAGTACATGTATCATGTCATAATACTTAACTGGTACACCGCGTGTTTAAACGGTTCAGATTTTTAAAAATGTAAGTGATACACGTTTATAGGAAATTATTTGCACAACATCTAACAGTATATGGAGGTTTCACATAATTGTATTATCCTCATATATAAACAAAACACTAGGAGCAGTGCACACAGCATAACAATACACTACGGGTACATGATAACACTGTAAAGTAGGAATTGGACGAGTGGGGAACTTGGATTAAGCTAATGAAGTTAGAAGATCAATAAATAAATAAAATTAAAAATTTGAATACCACATTAAGAATAAACTCTGAAATAACTAAACACCCACAATTAAAACAATATGTATACATTAACTAAAACTGACACTCAAAGAAATAGAAAAAAACTAATTAATATATTACGATGTGTGGTTTGTACAAATCAAATTAGTAGAAATTATCCAAATATTTACTGATTTGATTTAAACATAATTTATTGCGTTATATGTACAAAAACAACGCAATCGGATCGGGCCACAAGTGCTACCCACATTAGCTACGGCCCTTCCCTACAATGGAGTTTTAACAAATATAATGAATGGCTATTGCTATTAACATATATCAATAAGCTGGATTAACTACAACATGTAAGTAAATATTTACTATTTTATAATTTAAAACTACTACACACATAGAGTCATCAATTTATTAATAAGATTAATTTAAAACCGAATGTCGGCTCTAAACACTAGTACAGTAGTATAGTTCGTTACCTATGAATCACATGCAGTACATGTCGACTTTAAGCACTAGTACAGTATTATAGTTCGTTACCAATGAATCACATGCAGTACATGTCGGCTCTAAGCACTAGTACATTAGTGTAGTTCGTTACCAATGAATCACATGCAGTACATGTCGGCTCTAAGCATTAGTACAGTAGTATAGTTCGTTACCAATGAATCACATGCAGTACATGTCGACTCTAAGCACAAGTACAGTAGTATAGTTCGTTATCAATGAATCACATGCAGTACTTGTCGACTCTAAACACTAGTACAGTAGTATAGTTTGTTATCAATGAATCACATGCAGTACATGTCGACTCTAAGCACTAGTACAGTATTATAGTTTGTTATCAATGAATCACATGCAGTACATGTCGGCTCTAAGCTCTAGTACAGTATTATAGTTCGTTACCAAAGAATCACATGCAGTACATGTCGGCTCTAAGCACTAGTACAGTAGTGTAGTTCGTTACCAATGAATCACATGCAGTACATGTCGGCTCTAAGCACTAGTACAGTAGTATAGTTCGTTACCAATGAATCACATGCAGTACTTGTCGACTCTAAGCACTAGTACAGTAGTATAGTTCGTTATAAATGAATCACATGCAGTACATGTCGGCTCTAAGCACTAGTACATTAGTATAGTTCGTTATAAATGAATCACATGCAGTACATGTCAGCTCTAAGCACTAGTACAGTATTATAGTTCGTTACCAATGAATCACATGCAGTACATGTCGACTCTAAGCACTAGTACAGTAGTATAGTTCGTTATCAATGAATCACATGCAGTACTTGTCGACTCTAAGCACTAGTACAGTAGTATAGTTCGTTATCAATGAATCACATGCAGTACATGTTGGCTCTAAGCACTAGTACAGTAGTATAGTTCGTTACAAATGAATCACATGCAGTACTTGTCGACTCTAAGCACTAGTACAGTAGAATAGTTCGTTATCAATGAATCACATGCAGTACTTGTCGACTCTAAGCACTAGTACAGTAGTATAGTTCGTTACCAATGAATCACATGCAGTACATGTCGACTCTTAGCACTAGTACAGTAGTATAGTTCGTTACCAATGAATCACATGCAGTACATGTCGACTCTAAGCACTAGTACAGTATTATAGTTCGTTATCAATGAATCTCAGGCAGTACATGTCGGCTCTAAGAACTAGTACAGTAGTATAGTTTGTTACCAATGAATCACATGCAGTACATGTCGGCTCTAAGCACTAGTACAGTAGTATAGTTCGTTATCAATGAATCACATGTAGTTCATGTCGGCTGTAAGCACTAGTACAGTAGTATAGTTTGTTATCAATGAATCACATGCAGTACATGTCGGCTCTAAGCACTAGTACAGTAGTATAGTTCGTTATCAATGAATCACATGCAGTACATGTCGGCTCTAAGCACTAGTACAGTAGTATAGTTTGTTACCAATGAATCACATGCAGTACATGTCGTCTCTAAGCACTAGTACAGTAATATAGTTCGTTACCAATGAATCATATGCAGTACATGTCGGCTCTAAGCACTAGTACAGTAGTGTAGTTCGTTACCAATGAATCACAGGCAGTACATGTCGACTCTAAGAACTAGTACAGTAGTGTAGTTCGTTACCAATGAATCACATGCAGTACATGTCGGCTCTAAGCACTAGTACAGTAGTGTAGTTCGTTACCAATGAATCACATGCAGTACATGTCGACTCTAAGCACTAGTACAGTAGTGTAGTTCGTTACCAATGAATCATGTCCACTCTAAGCACTAGTACAGTATTATAGTTTGTTACCAATGAATCACAGGCAGTACATTTCATTGTGTTGGCTATGCGTGTTATAATTAGGACAATTACACCATTAAAAGCGCCCACTACTACACTACTAGGACTACTACACTACTAGGACGATAGCCCGCGACCATCGCCTTTAATAGGATAAAATGGTAAGTGGATGTACAGGTAAACAAAATGGCGGCATATTGTAACCAGAAGTGGTGTAATGTGATATACATCAATTAATTCATACGCACTACTCGTACTTTCCGGAATTAAAGTCAGTACAATTTTGAATATAAATTATGAAACAAATGCTTACCTTTAACTATTCTCACACAATATCAAACCACCAGTAATGTTAATTTTCTCTTTATGTCTGAAAATACAAAGGATCGGGGTTTTTTAACTTCCTCTTTCGAAGATTTATATTCACATTACGTGTGCCTTTACAATTGCTTATACAGATCGATTATCCTAAACATAAAATCTACTATTTAAACTTTTGTTTTGAATAGAAGGAAGTATGTATGTACTATTTTAATACGCTATTGAAATACGAGCTGTAAGGTTATAGAAATAATACATGATAGTATATAACTCAGTCGTTATAAGTGTTCAGACTATGTTTAACTTTATTTACAACTCTAAAATGTCCTGAAGCAATTTCCTTAAAATAAGTATGTTAGTTTCATATCTATGCAGTCCTTCTTATAAACATGAACACGGTTTATTTGCGAATTAATGTTTGCACTGACATAACGCAGTCGTTTAGACTTCCATACAGTCGTGCAGTATCTGCATACGGTATGACGTTGTCTTTTTATTTAAACTTGACATTGTAATTTGTAAACAGGTGTACTGTGTGTATCTTAAGTAAATACAAATACTTGCTCACTTGTTTTATCCCCACACAAAGCGTGGTAGGGGAGCCATATTGATTTTGTGCTTTCTGTCTGTCTGTAGGTCTGCGTGTCTGTAGGTCTGTGTCACAAAAAATGTCCGATCAATAACTAGAGAATGGTTGGACCTAGGGTCCTCAAACTTGGAAGGATGGTTGGTCGTGACAAGTAGATGACCCCTATTGATTTTGGGGTCACTAGGTCAAAGGTCAAGGTTGCGGTGACATTGACTATCAAAACGATGTCCGATCAATAACTAGAGAATGGTTGGACCTAGGGTCCTCAAACTTGGAAGAATGGTTGGTCAGGACTAGTAAATGACCCCTATTGATTTTGGGGTCACTAGGTCAAAGATCAAGGTTTCGGTGACATTGACTATCAAAACGATGTCCGATCAATAACTAGAGAATGGTTGGACCTAGGGTCCTCAAACTTGGAAGGATGGTTGGTCATGACCAGTAGATGACCCTATTGATTTTGGGGTCACTAGGTCAAAGGTCAAGGTCGCGGTGACATTGACTATCCAAACGATGTCCGATCAATAACTAGAGAATGGTTGGACCTAGGGTCCTCAAACTTGGAAAGATGGTTGGTCATGACCAGTAGATGACCCCTATTGATTTTCGGGTCACTAGGTCAAAGGTCAAGGTTGCGGTGACATTGACTATCAAAACGATGTCCGATCTATATCTGGAGAATGGTTGGACCTAGGGTCCTCAAACTTGGAAGGATGTTTGGTCATGACAGTAGATGAAGCCTATTGATTTTGGGGTCACTAGGTAAAAGGTCAAGGTCGCGGTGACATTGACTATCAAAACGATGTCTGATGTGTTTGCACATTCGGTTATATTCACTGTTTATGAAAATGGTTATTCTGAAAATTCGACGACGAGCAGGTTATAGCTCTGCTGGCCGAAGGGATTACGTCTTGGCCGTCGTCCGTCCGATTACTTTGTCTTATGGGCACCCTTTTTCATTTACAACTTAAACAAATGTATACAATAGTAATATATTCATAAGATCTCGTACGAGTTCTTGAACGTGCCAAAGTTAATGCTAATGGCTGAGTTACTTGCCCTTGAATTGACAAAGCTGTACACATTTGGTGGAAAAGAATGTGATCTCACAATCCATGGCACGCCATCGCAAATTTCCAATCACGCCTTAAAGTGTGCAGGCCCAGTGAAGGTATATATAGTTATAGGTTGGGGGTCTCAACGGTATCTAGGTTATGACCCAGGGGCTATGTTCCCAGGGATGGGGACGGACCCCGGGGCCGATGTTGTTTGGATGATTTGTATTCGTCTGTTCATGCCCAGTAAGTGTATAAATGGTTGTACGAGGGTCATTCAATAAGTTCTGTCACTAACGTGATTTAACAATTATGTGCTCGTTGTGAGTGTTGATGTTGGTACTAAATGAAAGAGAGTTTCAATACCATTCCATTGATGGTAAAATCTTTTGTGTGACGAAAGTTATGGAACATTTAATACAGATCACTTATACATACTGAGGTATTTTCGTCCTGAGTTTTTTCAGGTATGTTAATTGTTACTTTTTTAAATGCCTGTTTCTCTTTAAGTACTTGTCGAAGACCTTTGAAATTTCTCATATATTACCAGTTATATCTGTGCATTACAAGATTCAGAATTTAAGCATGGTAGATAAAATGGCATTGTCTTAGAAATTAACATTTTAATATAACGTGTAAAATTAATTTAATGATAAATGGACCCTAAATGGAAGGGCAGTCTTCTGAAATAGCGTTTTTGGATGATCAATATTTTCACTAAACATTGTACAAAATTCTACAATAATGTGTTGAATATGAAATTTAAACACTGAAGGGCTAGGATTTGTAAAAAATATGAAAACATAATAATACTATGAGAATAATTACGACATTTAAAAGATATTATAACATTTCCGTAAACAAAATGAATCAAATCAGTGTTATTTCTGCTAAAATTAAGGGATATGCATTCACTCATATCTGGTTTGCAGCAAGACCTTTCCGAATCCTCGACAATCATTTTCATGGATTATGGGCAAATAACAACAGATGGCGTACAGGAAAATTTAAAAGCATAGAATTATTCAAATAATTTTTACAACGTTTTGTAACAAGAACATTTTCAGAGATGCCAGTATCCAAAAGGTGTGGTAGGCGGAGGAAATTCAGGGGTATAAATAACCGGAATTTTTTCATATTTGTTGTGGAATTTAAGAGAGCGAACCCAGTATTACTATAAATACACTACTTTATCTCAGTGTAATATCCAGTTCAAAGGATATATGCCTAGTGACAGAACTTTTTGAAGCACCCTCGTAGGGTTGGCTTTTACGTTATGACCCGGGGGCTATTTCCCCAGGGTTAGAGATGAGCCCCGCGGACGATGCTGGCTGGCTGGTTGTATCCGTCTGTTCATGCCTAGTAAGTATATATATATATATATACTGTGTATCTCGTCATAGCTAGGCGCCCTGCCGTAGTTCGTCCGAAGGTTGTCTGTCCTTGGTAGTTCACAAATATTTCTCCCTATATATAATTCTGCTTTATGAACGTGAATCTCTTATGAGATCCCAGCTTTCGAAAGTTGCCGTAGTGAGTTCAAATTATCTCCCTTTAATATATTTACTGAAATCGCAGTATCCCCCAGATCCGGCACCTTTCATACGCTTGATTTCTGTGTATTTCGTCATAGCTAGGCGCCCTGCCGTAGTTCGTCCGAAGGCCGTCTGTCCTTGGTAGTTCACATATTTCTCCCTATATATAATTCTGCTCTGTGAACGTAAATCTCTGACGAGATCCCAACTTTCGGAAGTTGCCGTAGTGAGTTCAAATTATCTCCCTTTAATATATTTACTGAATTCACAGTATCCCCAAAATCCGGCACCTTTCATTGTCACTGTCTCAATATAGCTATGAGTGGTTGAATGCCTAAATGTGGCCCATTCATATGAGCTATAAGTGTATGTATGTATGCGTCTATATGTAAATTGTGCCTCTAGACGATTGGGTTAAGATGTAGAGATACAGTTCATCAGCGTGTGTTGCAGCTATCCTTTATAGGAAGTGAATGCATACGCTTGATTTCTGTGTATCTCGTCATAGTAGGCGCCCTGCCGTAGTTCGTCCGAAGGTTGTCTGTCCTTGGTAGTTCGCATATTTCTCCCTATATATATATGTATAGTAGAGACAATCATACATCGAACAGAACACCTTTCACAAACACTGGATCCTTAAACGATATTAAATGATAGAGTAATTCGTTAAAATACAATGTGGAATATTAACATTTACAGTGCTATCAACAAAATAAAAATAAAAATCTTAGCTGGCGAAGAACATTTTTAAATGGAAATTTGGAGCACGCGACTTGATTTTCGCAGTTTTATCTTTTTTTAAATTGCAGATTATAGATTTAAATTATAGATTATTTATTAATACAAGTTGATGCGTTGTTTGATAGTTAAAAAAAAATAGATTAGCATTGTAATTCGATTAGAAAACCTTGGTTTAATTTCTACCACAACTGTGTTTTTATGATGCGTGCTAAATGCAAATAAAAGTCTCTATAACTCTTAAACAAATTATAATCATCGCACACGGCAGCAGCTGTTATAGTGGTACCACACACAAGGAGTTGATAGTTCCTCACACTTGCAATTTGAGTTAGGGTGACCAAATAAAGAACCCACATATATATTGCTGCTATGTCGTTATGTCACTGAAGAAACTAATTATGTCCTTAGGTGTTAATTGTATATACATTCAGTGCATTACACGGATGACCTCCACTAATTCGACACTTGTAAATAATCTTCGACTAGGGAGCGTAACAGAACCAATTCGGGAAATAGTAGTAGTAGCTGATAAACTTTGAAAGTATAGCTGTTAAATCATGAACATTTCTTTTTATGGAAAATGTTAGGAAGATTGTAGACTATTATAAATATATAATTGCCGTAGTGGGTTCAAATTATCTCCCTTTAATATATTTACTGATTTCACAGTATCCCCAAGATCCGGCACCTTTCATTGTCACTGTCTTAATATAGCTGTTTGTGGTTGAATGCTTAAATGTGATCCCACTCATATGAGCTAAAATTGTATTTTGTACCATAGCTCTAATGGTTTTCCTTTGTTCTTGCTTATGATATAAAGTTCATAAACCTGAAGGTCTCAGCTTACACCGTGCTATAACTGCCGGTTTATTTCAGGCGAGCTATACATGACAGACTCGGCAGTTATATCATGGTCTAGGCAATTTACACGTGCGTAGTTGTAATGTTTACACACATCCTGTCAATCAAAATATCAATAACACCGGCATTGAATTTCTATTGTACAAAACATGTATAGCATATTTTTCTCGTATGCGATTTATACTGCCTGCGGCCCTCGAGAAGCAGTATAAATGGCACGAAAGATTATACTATAAATATTACGTATGTATGCGTGTATACGTGAATTGTGCCTCCAGACGACTGTGTTATGATGTAAAGATACAGTTTATCAGCGTGTATTACAGCTATACTTTTAAGTAAATGCATTCGTTTGATTTCTGTGTGTCTCAAAACCTTCGCCTCTCACCGATGCTGGGCCGAATCCCACTGGGAGCTCGACTTGTAAGTGAGGAAGTGTCAATTCTTACGGATGGCGGAATTGTACGGTACTGGTTCTACCCAGGAAAAGTGGCTGGTCTGCCTCCACCACAAATAAAAATCAACCGTGATATATAACCTTGTATGTGTTGAAAATGACGTAAAACACCATACAAACAAACAAAGCATAGCTAGGCGCCCTTTCGTAGATCCTTCGAAGGTTGTCTGTCGTTGGTAGTTCGCAAATATTTCTCCCTATATATAACACTTGTATTTAAGATGTTGAGCACAGACGGATAAGGAAAATAAGCATATGAAAATAAAAATAAATAAGTTTTAAAACAGCGTCTTACTTATTCGTACTTTGCGCAAAACATTCTCAAATTGCGCATATTGACATTTGAGGCATATGTTATATGTTTTATTAATCCCTTGCGCAATTCCAGAATAGTTCTGCGCAATTCTGGAATCGCCGTGCATTTTAAGAATTCTTACTTTGCGCAGAGCAGTTACGAAATCGTCCATATTCTCATATTGCGTAGAACATTACAGGCCCGATAACAGGTTTTAGTCCTTTGACTAGCATTGTTATATTGATTTTTCAAGCTGTGTGGCGTTTTACATCATGTTCAAGACAGGTAAGGCTATATATGACGGTCGATTGTTAGTGGTGGAGGCAGACCACCCACATTTTCCTGGGTAGAACCAGTACTATGCACCTCCCGCCAATCGTAAGAATCGACACTTCCTCACTTACAAGTCGAGCTCCCAGTGGGATTCAAACCTGCAGTGGTGAGAAGTGATAAAGTTTACAACGCAACATCGTTAACACCTCGGCCACGGAGATACTTTTGTTATATTGAATATTACCTTAAATATAGCTAAGTAATGTTTAGTTTTTTTGCTTCTATGGAGGTAATTAACGTATTTACGTCTTAGCTATAGTAAATGCAAAACTGTATTCATTTTCAATATTGTTTTAAGAACAAAAAAGAATACACGAATAACCAAAACACAAATAATAATAAAAAATATATCCCATAACTTCCGGTGTTTGAGTGGAATAACACAATTTCTATATTTTCGATATACCACTAGTTATATAAGTATGCAAATGAGCCTAGTACGCTCTGTCAAAAACAATCGATAATAACTATGATCCAATTCCCATGGTTTATGTCGGTTTTGCTAGTTAAAGCGACAGGCAAAATGCATTAAAAGTCGATATGTGAGTTATGTGATAAAAAGAATCTAAATTCGTTCTCATTCATTATTGAATGTATTAAACTCGTTGGCAAAAAATGATATAATGTTCGGCAAGAGCCTCGCATTATATCATTTTGCCAACGAGTTTATGAATGTGTACTCATGTAAGATCCTCTATATATATCTACCACATACAAAAGCTTTGTTGGACGTTCCTCATCATTAAACACAAAATTGAATAACACCATGTTTTCATGCAATTGTATGTCTAACGGCGATTAACGGCTAAATTCTCACTGACACCTATCCCCTCTCACCGACCCTCGCATCACTGAAAATTGGTCTTTTTAAATGAGACAGAACATTGAATGGTACGCTAAATAGATTTTTTGTCGTTCCATATGGCTGTCTCAAGAATGGGCCTGTAGATGACTTAATGCTAGCAAATCGATCGGTGCATTTCATAGAATTTTATAGAATAACCTCACACGATTCTTGTTTGTTTGACAATGTGTTTGTTCCTTTACTCCATTATGTAAAAGTTTACAGCCTTAAAGGCACGCATTGCGATAGCGTGGAAAGAAATAACGTGAAAATGATTACCCGATAATGTATTTAGGATATAGTGGATGCACGTACTTACGAACGCATGGACTCGCGTACGAACAAATTGATCAATATATGCCTCCCAACCCTTCCCGATAGCTGCATAAAAACAATTCTCAATGCGTTAACTGAACAGACCATAAGCGACATCAAGCGTAGTACCGACATCAAGGACAGTGTGAGACATCTATGGCCAGGGATATTTTCAATCCAGCTATATGTTTCGTTCAGCCATATGTATCAGTGAAAGAATGATAGGTGAATATCTGTTGAATAAAATTAAATCATTTGACAACTATATTCCTTTTAATTTTGACAAATACAAATAAATATATATAGTCATATACTAGTATATATTGAAAAGGATGAATCTCGCTCAAAGAAAGGTGCTAAATGCAAAAGAAAAGCAATATATAACACTTACATTTTACGCATGTTTACAACACGATCGGTTTATACATATATAATATTTGACATGGGCATACCAATCATGACACAGATTTATGGATCAATACAACAGATATGTGTTTCCTCGTTAAAATAATACACCGACATCTGTCGCATACACACCAAAATATGTCGCATACACACCGACATCTGTCGCATACACACCGAAATCTGTCGCGTTGCAGGCCGACATCATAAGATGACACCGCGTGTCCCATACATTGGGTATATTGGATAAAAACATATGTTTTTCTATCGTTTCGCCTCAAATCGCAAAAATGAAGCGGCCTATACCTGACCTACACAAACACCTAGACTGATAAATTAAATGGCTCAGAATACATCCTTTGAAACT
This sequence comes from Cyrtodaria siliqua, assembly GCA_037043455.1. Lineage (NCBI taxonomy): Eukaryota > Metazoa > Mollusca > Bivalvia > Adapedonta > Hiatellidae > Cyrtodaria > Cyrtodaria siliqua. The sequence continues at coordinate 183,130 of JAWPHD010004174.1, read as the reverse complement.
GATTGTAATCATTTAATAAACTTGAACAACATTGTTTCATAAGTTTTTGGCAGTTCAGGCGTGCGTGTGTGTGTTTTTCGTCACCAACCGTGATCCAAGATGGCCACAATTACTAACGATAGACACAAGTAGGACAACTTCAAGCGACATCTCATCCAAAACCACGTATACAGCGGCTCTTATAAAATGTTATATGGATGTGGTTTTGGTTGACCTCTATCAAGTAGTTGTGTCAAATCATCATAACGGCCGACATGTATTATTATTTGAGGGTAAACTATCACATGCATGCTCTTGGATATAACTTTATCGCGTGTGTATTTTCGCATTTAAGCTTTATAACAAAGAAATTGAATTGACACACATAAACGTAAACTGTATATTAATTTGTTAAAAAACAACTAAAAAAACGTAAAAGCTAATAAAACATATAAAACATGTGGATGCCCACCCGCACAGACATCAATATTAGATAGACTGGAATTATTTTTGGCAGGCCTGTAGAATACGAGAGTAGTATTACTTTGTGACGTAGTACGCATTTGATGTATCGGTTTTTAAAGTTGTGCACATTTTAATACAATTCGGTACAGCAACAAATGTGTAAAATAAAAAAATACTGGGAACAATATTTAAAGGAACTCCAAATTTACTCATATCGCATATAGATACAAATGGAGTAGCGGGAGGACAAGTCCGATGGAATGTCAATATCTGGTCCATGCACCATGTGTATCCATGATTGCACAACATCCCCGTGGCATACTTGATATCAAACGGCGGATTGTCTCCCTTGGAATTCGCCGCCATTCGTCCTGCAAGACTTGCCCCAGCTGTTGCAAATTGCCCAATCTGTTGCGAACCCTGAAACCCCAAGGATGTTCGATGGGGGACATGTCTGGAAACTTAGCGGGCCAGAGCAACGTTTCCACACCTTGCTGCCTCAGAAAGTCGACGGCAACGCGAGCCCTGTGAGAACGTGATTTGTCATCCTGGTACTCAAAGTTCCGCCATACACGCTGAGCAAAGGGAATGACCGTCGGGCGTAACATGTAATCCACATAACGTTGACCTGTCATGTTTCCTTGGACCAGTGTCAAATCCGTTCTGTTGTCGTAGGTTATGCCTTCCCAGACCATGATGCTGCCACCCCCGTATCTATCGTGCTCTTGGACTGCCAGAGTATGGTACCGCTCATCACGTCGTCTCCAAACACGCAATTTTTCCATCTGTGAAGCGTACACAGAGCCGCGATTCATCAGAGAACATGGCTTATCTCCAATATTTATTGTCGGCACTACTCCTCCTAAACGGCTTGTTGGCTTTCTACGAAATTTGGCCGTAAGCATCAGTATGGGGTCTAGTTGTGCAAATCGCTGTATGTCAACGACATTTTGGACAAGTTCGAAAACCAGCCAGATCTTGTTAGTAACGACAGAATTATTGCACTTGATTTCTTGAACAAATCCTATATTGTATTTGTTTCTATGTTAAATCTTTAACTTCTTCATTTTTTATCTGATATTTATCAAATTTGTTTATGATGTTAATATCAATAAAAGCTTAAACAAGTTGCCTGATTCATATCCATCCATATACTCCCACACCCCCTCTACCCATTTTTATGAAATCTCATCCATAGAAGAAATTTGGAAATATTTAAAAATACCCATGCCAGACTAGACACAGCAGACTTATTGCCCATGTTTACCAGGTGAGCGATAAAGGGTCATCCGGGCAATATTGTTTTATTATGCCACAAATTCTGAATACATTGCACACATGTATGAATTAACCTTCATAAGTACTCTTCAAAAGTTGAATTTTTATTTTTTTAGCAAGACTTGTCGGTTTTACCTTGTCAAACAATCAAAATTAAGAGATTCTTTGTAATAGCTCCGAGTTTACCCTGTAATTTTTTCCTTGCCCGATGATTGATTGGTAATTGGTGTAGTCGGGTCTGCAGTTGTTTTATGCCGTTATTTCAAGCTATTACAATTTATAAAACAACGGGAAGCGATTTAGGATTTTTTTTTTGTGTGTGTAAACCTTCATTCAAATGATTCTAGTGATCCATTGGAAGAAATGAGTCGTATTTAAATTATTGATTAAACGATGTTGAAGAATGTGGTCAAATTATGTTGAATTACTTGAAAAAACACACACAATATCAATTGATTGTTCTCATATTATAATGGAAAGGGTTATAAAAAAGTGTGTACTTTATCGATTCGACCCCTAAATTACGTAGTGAACCAGTCGGAATAAACCCTGTCAGAATAATTTCCGTACTCTAACCTCCATTTATTGAAAGTTAGAGCATGGTGTTTTAACTCCGCCCCTTTAGGTATTTAACATTAAACGATTTAGTGCTTTACATTCATCAAATTGCACCAACCATACTACAATCAAAAATATTTAAAAATTTTAGAAGAAAAAGTATGATATTTGGTACATAGTCGCTCTTAGACGGGTATGCACAGAAAAAATGCACTTAAACAACTGTAGGAAATATCCTTATTGATACAGATTGTATTAAAGATGCGTGAAAATGCGAATATGTGTTTATAGGAAATTGTGAATTTAAAATATTGCAAAGCATGTAACAATATATGTAGTTTCGCATGGTCTCGTATATATAAAAACAACAATTGCACGCAGTATAATAATATACTACGGGTATCGGTATATGGTAACACGGTAACAGTTCGAAATGGACAAGGGGTGACTGAGAATAAGATAATACAGTTCGAAGTGAAATAAATAGGAAAACGTTTAAATATGGCAAAAACATGTATCCTATTAAGCGAAACCCCTGTAATAAGTCGTTATATTATGAAAATAAGTGGTTACCCTCACGAAACATAAATCTACATTAACTAACACTGACATTCAAGAGCAAATAAAAACAATATAAAAGTATAACATGTGTGGTTTGTGAAAGTTCAATAAGCAGAACTGATCCAACAATTCATTTTATCATATAGAAACGTAACAACAATCAAAGTGCTGAAGGCATTGATGGGCGGTGCTTTTTGTAAGTGTTGGAATGGATGGGAAATGGAAGTGCTGTAAATGTAACTTCCATGGTTTGTTTTTTACATTTAGTGATGTTTCAGATGATTGATATTCATTACCAATTTCATATTTAAACATATTTTAGGTAACTCATATGGCCCGAATTAGCTTCCGTATATTTTTTTCTGAGCAAGCTCTTCAGCGAGGCAAAGTATATTATACAGAGTGGAGTCTTGGTGTGGATTCTTGGAGTGGAGTTGAGTGAATAATTGGAGTGACCTTGGAGTCACATTTTGGAGTGACCTTGGGAAAGATTTGGAGTGAAGATTTTGGATAATTATCAATTTATTATTTTTGAATGACCCTCACAAGGTGCACAGTTCCTAAATTACTCAGTACAGCTGCATTGTCCCATGAGACATGTGCTAACCTTAATGTGAGGGACAGACCATCTAAAAACAACATAAATGAACTTGGATACCCAAACATTAACCCCAGTATTGAAGCATTATGACCCTTTGGCCTGACATAAACTCGTCCCGAGTGACCAACTAATCTTAGGTCAGGACACTGACATCCAGTGTCAGGGGTATACAGGGTTCCAATATGTCCAGTATGTCAGTCATACCACAGAGACTGAAAACAAAAAGCATTACAGTTTATGGGAACTTAGACCTCTCTCAGCCTAACTGTTCCACAAACATGGATTATTTTAGAACATGTAGTAACAGTGCCCAAGTTAAAATTAGATGTGTAGTTTTGGAATTAGGTGTTGAAATTGGATAGCTTTTAAAGAATTATTTAATAAAGAAATAAGTGTATGTGCAAATGAAGTAACCCATGTAATGTATTAGTTTCTAAAATGTTATTAATTGTAAGAGAAATTAAGACTTCAAGTTTAGACTAAAAAATTGACTCCAAAATATTCACTCCAAATTTGACTCCAAGGTCACTCCAAAATGTGACTCCAATGTCACTCCAGTTATTCACTCCACTCAACTCCAAGACTCCACACCAAGACTCCACACCAAGACACTACTCTATATAATATACTATCCCCTTCAGCGAGCACAGACTGTTCTATTTTTAGTAACATGATACACTTTCTATTATAAATACTCACATACCGTCTGCTTGTAGCACGATTATAACTCGAGTTATAACCTTTTAAACAGATGATAAAAAGTTGACCTAGTGACATTTTGATAAAATAGGTATGTATGACCTAACTAAATAATAAATTGCCTTTATTCTGAACATTGTTTCTAATTTAGGGCATCACATTAAAGGCATGCATGAGAGACTACTTCTTCTAGCGTAGTGTTGCATAGTGTTGTGCTGTTAGGTTTGTCACATTCCTAGAATGCCATTAAATCCCCCATTATACCTCTGACGGTGCTTTCGCACCGCCAATGAGTCATAGTTGAAAGGCGCGTGTTGGGACTAAACACTGGCACAGCTAACGTGTTTGTTACCAATGAATCTCAGTGTTTGTTACCAATGAATCATAGGCAGTACATTTCACTGTGTTCGCTATGTGTGTTATAATTAAGACCAATACACCATTAAAAGCGTCCACTACTAGGACGATAACCCGTGACCAATGCCTTCAATAGGATAAATACGGTATTTACGGATGTTGATGTTACAAATAAGTGTAAGAAAACAAAATGGCGGTATATTGTAACAATACTGTGTCATGATATACATCAAGTTATTCATAAGCACTTCTCGCACATTCCGAAATTAAAGTCAGTACAATTTTGAATATAAATTATAAAACAAATGCTTACCTGTTAATATTCTCACACAATATCAAACCACAAGTAATGTTAATCTTCACTTTATGTCTGAAAACACAGAGGGTCGTATTTTGTTTAACTTCCTCTTTCGAAGTTCATTGTACACATTTAGTGTACCTTTACAAACGAGTGTCTAGGTCGACTGTCCTATTATCCACTGTTAAACGTTTTGAACTGATTTTTAAAGTCAGTTGAAATCTACCAGTTAAAATTTCTTTTTAAATAGAATGAATTCTGCATGGACTATTTTAATACTTTATTGAAATATGAGATGTTTCAGGTTATAGAAATAAAAAACAGTCGTTATACGTATTCACACTGTTCGTTACTTTACTTATAACTCTAAAAGGTCTTAAATTATTTTTCTTAAATAAATATTTTAGTTTCATACCTACAGTCCTTATAAATATGAACGCGGCTTATGTAATATTTATAGCATTATTTTTCGAATATATGTGATTTATACTGCTTCTCGAGAGCCGCAGGCCCCATAGTGCAGTATAATGCCCACGAGTGCAGTATAAATCGCATAAGAGAAAAATATGCTACAAATGTTTTGTGCCATAGCCATTCAATGCTGGTTGTGTGTAAACATTACAACTACGCGCGTGTAAAATTTGGTAGACCATGGTATAACTACCGAATCTGTCATTTATAGCACGACTGAAATATACTGGCAGTTATAGCACGATTTGGGCTCAGAACTTCAGGTTTATGAAAATTATCATAAGCAAGAACATAGGAAAAACATTAGAGCTTTGGTACAATTGTGAATTAATGTTTGCACTGATGTAACGCAGCCGTGCAGTATCTGTATACGGCATACGACAAACACTGACACAGCGTGTTTGACATCGTAATTTGTAATACATGTACTGTATGTATACCATGTATACTAGTAAATACAAATCCTTGCGCACTTTTTTTTCCAGATAAAATTGTACCCGATTGTCAAAGCGTATTATTTACTACATACATTAAATGCAATGAACGCATTACGCGTAGCTGATGGGAGCGATAGAGATGCGAATACGTGAAGTATAAGGTAGCCGGGAATAAAAGGGTTGCAGAAAATAAGAGCAGAGGCGGGATTGGAGAGTGGGAAACAATAAAAAGAAATATAAAAAGATCGGACAGGGAAAGTAGCATTCAAGGAGGACAGTAAACCACAAAACACAGAAACAAACACGCAAACAGACAAACAAGAAGGCAAAAGCAATAATAAATGCAAACGACATCACAAACACAAAAGGGTTAATGTTCATTCCCAAAACGTTTACGGTATGTGGATCTTATATCATTCGATACAACTAAATTTAGACATATACTAAAGTAGTACTAATAACTCGGTACCTGCTTTTACATGGGAAATATGTGTTGCTGACGCCTACCTAAAGCCCATTGGGACGGTGGCGTTTGATGTTTGTCTATGATCTTTCTTGTCGTGCCCTTAATGGTTTATTCTCTTGTTGCTCTGGCTTCTGCCAAGTCATTGTGGCTTTCTATGCTATTGTTTTTTATATTATATTTACACGAGCATATTTGTGTTTTACTTATATTGCCTATTGATGCTGCCTTGTTGGTTAGAGATTATATCATGGCGGGGATTTCTTTATTTACACTGTCCTGTTTTAATGGGATGACAGTAGGGTAAGTGTGAGGTTTGGTGCACCCTAGAACTGGTTTAAACCCCCAGTGGCCTACTTTGCCACTGACCGTTCCAAAGCGGTTGCCCTATTGTCAACCCTTTTGCGTTTGTGATGTCGTTTGTATTTATTATTACTTTTGCCTTCTTGTTTGTCTGTTTGATTCTGTGTTTTGTGGTTGACTGACCTCTTTGAATCTACTTTCCCTGTCCGATCTTTTTATATTTCTTTTTATAAGTATGCAGTTTTTATTATAGTAATATTTTAATTGATTTTTTAAAGTCAATCAGTACATACAGTTGGATGCACTGCGAGGACACTAGGTCAACATTCTCTTAAATTTGCAAGATGTTAGGACATATGCAAGGTCTCCTGGTGAACTATGGCTACGCCACAGATTTCCTTTCATATCGCATCTTATTCGCAAAGATGTTAAGTTATGTTCTAACCTGGTAACCTGGAAAACAATGAAACATACCTTGTTTCATCGTAACTGTTCTACGGCTGTATATATTGCGTTTCGTGTTGTAAGGGCTGTTTAACCTTCCCAAATACACCAACATAAAGGCACAAGCCAATGGCAATAACAAAAACATCGTTAAAACATAAATCAGTGTTATTGAAATTACTACATTGTATGTGCAATTACTTTCGTTGCTATTCTCTAATTATATGCAAGCAATTTGTATTGTTTCAGATGCTACTTGAGTGGTGGCAGAAAACAACGATGTGGCCCCAGCAAAACATAGCGTGTTTGCAATAGAATTTGCAGCAACTCTGCAGTTACTAGTCCGATCTGGCTGTTTTTCAAACTTGTACGAGCAGACTGGCTAAGTTTGTTTAAGATCAACCAGCCTTATCGTCTTAACGAGGCAAAATACAGAATAGGCAAAACACAGAATATTTAACGAAATCAAAGAACGTAACTCCGGTGTTACTGCTTTGGTCTGGCTGATTGTCGAACTTGTCCTAGCCTTCATTGCTGCTAACAATCTGGTAAATATCGAATTTAAAATGAAAGGTCTATTGTCCTAACGAGGCAAAATAGCATATTTAACTAAATCACGAGTATAAATGCTGGTTTTCAAACCTGTCTTAGCTTTCATTGATAATGACAATCTTGTTAAATTTGGTAAAGATAGCATGTCAATTGAAAAAAACTATTGTCTTAAAGAGGCAAAAGTTGACGTACGGACGACAACGCACGACGTACAGTTCGTCATCCCATTCCGGAAATGCATACTGCTGCCTTGTGCGCACTAAAGCCACTCTTGTTTATTCTATCTGAACCACAACTAGTGTAGTTATCTCGGAGGAGTTGTTGACCCAGCCAGATTTTAATACTAATATTTGAGTTATAAACGATTGAATTGGCAAACATGCATACATTTGCATAAATTTGCCTTGTGGGAACTCATTCATACGAAGTATTATTATTGTTTGAAGCAGTGTTCTATGATACAGCTACAATTGTAATACGGTTATTACACGATCAATGCTGATTTAAGAATAAAGATAAATATATGTTTAAGTTGATCAGTAATATGAACTTAACCTAACACATGCAATATTGCCATCACAAAAGAAATATACTTGACCCTGAACACTTTCATACAACCATTTTTAACCTGTTAAACAGTTTATTAAAATAATTTATGACCCATTTTGCAAAACACTGCATGTATAGCATGTATCGCGGTTGACCCATTTAAAGTTCGCCACTATGCTTTCCTCTTTGATTATGCGAAGGGTGTCTGTGGCGGAGTGGTTAGAGTCTCTGACGTGTTATCAATTAAGACTGCGAATATCCTCAATCCTCAATGTCATGACCCTCTTTGAAAATGACAAAAATGACAAAGAGTATGGTAATGGACCTTTGGAAACGGCCGAGCACAACACATACGAAATATTGCAGTCTCGGTTTGATTGAGGCTGTTCATGAGAAAGTTGAGAAACGCATTTATTAACAGCATAGCGATACATCAAAATTGTTAGCTGTCAGGTTCTTTATGGTAAAAAGTAAAAAAAACACGCGTTGTCAGTGTTTTAAATATCACCATCTGGCGTTTCAATTCAAGGTGTTGTTTAATGCTTCAATTACATTTGCCTGCGTATCTGGTGAAAGACCCGGAATGGATTCTCTGTAACATCAATATAAAAACAAAACTTTTTATCATAACAAAATGTTCCTATATCGTTCCGATATCTTGGCGTTTATATTTCATGAATGGCTGAATTACGTTATTTTCCTTTAAATGTGTCTTTCGTGTGATTTGAGCTGAACTGGGTCAACATGATATAACTGGACCAATGCAAACACAGTTGTGCCAATATGGATATTGATTATATTGACACATTTTGGGATTTCATATGACGCAGGCACACATCTACAAACTGAATTATACATCTCAGGCAGTTCGATGATCTAATGCGAATGTGTAGCTTTAAGTAGAAATGACTTAAGCCGGTGCTAGGGAGCGTGAGAGGTGTTTCAAATAATATCACCCTCATGACCAGACACAATAAATCCGAGTCAGCTACTTTTGTCTCATGTTTGTCCTAGTTGCTGTGAAGGGATCCACTTTTCAGTAGTTATTGACATTCACTCCAGCGATTCTTGAGTATCGTAACATGTCGCACAGACACAAATCAGTAGTTTTATTAAGTAGTAGTCGTCCTTTGGAATAGTGAAGCCCAATTGTGTGACTTTAAAGTAGAATACCGCTTAAGAGACTCAATTAAACGGAGTCTGCTACCTTTCTCTCTTGTAAGTGTTTTTTGTGTCCAAGGAATCCATTTGTCAGTGTTTATTAGTAATATGGCCAACATGAAAACCTCAGTATGTATCATGACTTCCGAACTGTACCAACACTTGCAGAACATGGTCAATACGATCTTAACTGGGGCAATACATATACATGCTACATTTCATGTTCGATTTGTTATGCATCTATGTTTATATATATCAGTTTAACATGTTTTCAGAGCATCTTCCATTCTCCTTTAAACATGTTAAGATACATTATTTCATGCCAAACATTTATTGGAAATGCTATTTAAATATACTGACACTATATGTAAAATAGTCTAGGCGTTGGTTTATGTTAGATGTTCACCAACTCATGGCACTGTAATTTCCATAACAAATGTGTATCTCTCTGGGACTCACACACACTTAACACGTTCTGATTTACAGTTAGTCGTTCTTTCTACTGAGCAATAGGTCTCCTGATAATACGATTGATTTAGTAATATTTATTTCAATGAAACAAAACAAAATTAGACCATTACATGGCACATGAAAATTGACCTTCGTCGAGTAAACTATATTTCAGCAAATTGAAACTATGAGTCCGTCTCAAAACAAATAGAATTCCAATTTTTTATTTAGCGGTAAATGCGTTTGAACGTGTAATGCCTATTAACTGTTATGAATGCTAAAACGTATCAAAACATATGTTTAGTCCAGGGCACAAGAGTCCTGGTGCAAATCCCAATCCGGCAAATATCATCATCATCTTCAGTAATTGCCTCTCTCTTTGTAGAGATTCGCAAAATCTGGATAAAAGCTATGCACGCACGGCGAACAGGATGAGATCGTATATACATCGTTAAAATATATTTTATATATTTGATTCAAAAATAAAAACCGCATGTTGCTCAGTAAGACTGGGTGACCAGAACCAACTGGAGGCTTGTTCGAGTGTTGCTGGAGATATGGATCACAGAGTGTGGGAAGAAGCTATACTGATAGACTGCTCTGTTGGATCGGAGCTCTCCATATCTTTGGTTATGGTCCCTCGTTCTCAATTGGATATGTGTGACAGTTTGTTGCGCTGATGTCTACGAGGCTGTGTGAACGTTTTTTTCCTGAATCCATGTTGGTAATTTGAGAGAGAGTTGCGACGGTCAAAATCTGCCACGATGTTACTGTGCATGATGTTCTAAGACTTTGAAGACTACTGAAGTAAGTGATATGGGCCTATAGTTGGCAGTGAAACGGTCACTGATCTCCAATCATCAGATATTTTGTGATTTAAGAGCCTAATTGCTATATTGTCATGTCCTGGAGCTTTTAGTAGCTTCAAATTGTTCAGGGTTCTTGGCGCCATTGATAGCGACTGTACACCTACTCACAGTGGTGATATTGTTAGGTGGTAGGAAAGAAACCTTGACTCTTGTTTCGGTAAATACCAAGTAACACTGTTGGTTGAGTTTGTCAGCCTTCTTCTAGCTTTCGCAGTATGTGAGTCCGTCGTTCTTCAGTGGTACAACTCCAAAATTATCTGTCTTCATGAATTTGATGCTAAACAAGAATACCTTGGAGTTGTCATGGTCTTCAGCTATCATGTCACGGCTGCCATGAGTGTTTCGGCAATCATTCTGAGACTAATGTTTAATTGCCTTGTATTTCACCCAGGCATTTGCGTTGTTGGACCGTTGTGCTCTCCGAGACCACCTTCTTTTAATCCGTCTCATGCGCCTGAAGTTTTTGTTGATACAAGGCTGGTTGAATCTAAAGACATGCAGGAGGGAACTTCTTCATTGATGATGTGTTGGGAACCTTCTTGTGTTTATATCAGGGTTATCTTCCTGCAAGTTGATGATGTTGGCAGATCGTGATGTGTACGTCTGTTCGATATCGTCTACGCTGACATTGCCCCACATAAATAGCGCTCGTTTAATTGGATTTAAACGGGGGTACATATGCTAGAGATAACGAGAACCGTATGAATTTAATACACGTGATCGCCGAGCGACTGTTGACAGGAGAGGGTCTATTAGCGAAGAAGAGATGAAGAGTTGTGTTTTCTCTTGGCGGAAAACCTATTATCTGAGTTAGGCCTAGGTCAATTTGAAGTTACTCTTAGATGATCGATTTTTATACTGGTGGCCTATGTTTGAGTTTCTGTGCCAATGTCCAGGAAAGTAAAGTCACCCGCAATCCAGATGACTAAGTTTTTAAATTGTTTGTATACAATATAGTTATATAGTTTTAAGGAGTTCTTCAGTGTACAAGTCATCGTTGTTTGTTGATGGTCTATTTGCTGAGCCAACAAGGAGGATTTCTTTTTTGACCCAATCAAAATTGTTCTGATGATTATTATGTCGCAAGGTGTTTCTATGTCGATTGCATCATTTGTGAAATTGTTTTTGATAAAAAGTAGTGCTTTACCATAGCCGTCTTGTTGATCTTTTCTGTAAATGTTGTAAGGTGAGGTTGTTGGCAGTTTGTCTGAGTTTGTGTGTTTAAACCACGTCACGCAGTCATATGGATGTCGCTCCGTACTAAATCTTGACAATTAAAAAAAACAGGTTTCCTTTTCGCATTTGTTACACTCTGGTTTACTCTTAGCTTTTGGCTGTGCATTGCCCTAGGAATTGAGCATGATGGTGGGAATGGATCAATTATGGAGGAGTCGATAGTAGGAGTATGTTTGAAAAATTAGATATATTGAAGGATGCCTGCTGCTGGGTTCTGAAATGTCGCTATTTATTATCGATGAAACACGTCCGCCAGTTTTGTTGAGTAATTTTCGTCGATGTCACATGTCATAGTTAAAGCAGGTAAACGATAATTCAGGTTTGATGTATGGAAGGTAGACCGCAGCGTCCATGTTCATGCAGTTTGATTGGTACCAAGCTTCAGTTGTCACAGCATATGGTTTTCTGGTCTCGTTTACATACTCCATATGGGAATCTTTCTGTACTTGGATATTAATGTTTTATGAAATGTAGTAATAATTTGTTAACATTGACATGACTAAGTCCGGTTAAATGAATAAATTAATGAATGAACAAAATGAATAAAGTGAATGACTGTATACATAAAATAAATGACTGGATAGCAATGACAGGACAGGACAGCAACAGTTATACACAGTTATATGGATGACACTATAAGTATATTAAAAAAGACGACATAAATAAAAAATGTTGTATAAATAATTTGGAAAACGTTACAATTTCACGAGTAGGAAGTTTTCTGATTTAAAAATGACCTATGAATTTGTTTTCGAAATTTAAATTTGTATGAATCGATAGTATTTATTGACTTGTATTTCAATTTTGCATATTTTCATAATTTTTTTTATTAAGATGCTCTTTATGATCTGACAACTGTTATCCAGTTTTAATGAAAGTTGGAAAAAAAATATCAAAATATTAAAAACCTTTAACAATTTGAAATAAGTATTTACGTTTCTGAAAGATATGCACAATTTATATTCATTAATTTCAACACACGTACAATGTAACCGTACACAATAAGCCTCACTGTTTCTGTTGAATGTGGCTTGGTTAATCATTTTTACCATTCATGTTGATTTTGATAGCATGGAGTTAATTTGAAATAAATACATATGTACATTTTAATATATTTTGTAATGATAACTGAGCATCCTTTGGAAGTTATTTTGTTAGTATGTGTATGTCACCCTATTAAACTGAGCACTAAATTGTTTGAATCTAATCTTGATATTTTGAAGTAAACACAAAAAGAGACGCTCGTCAATTGTATACTTCATTTGTTCTTTGCACGTGTTATCTGCAAACTGATTGAAAGCTACACGCAAACCTACCGAACAATTTAAACATCCTTGTGTGGTAGGGTAGGAGGCGCGGTTGGAAAAAAAATTCCAGACATATAAGTATTTCGCGACTTAATCCGCTCAATAATGTATGTGCGTACCTCAAATACTGCACTAGCTACATTCCAGTTCTTTATGGTTATACTTTGTCAATGTCTATCCAATCTAGGCTTTAAAAAACAATTTACATACACCATACTTTTATTTATATTGATAATATCGGGAATACAACATGTTTATAGGATGCTTAGACATTAATATCTATTATTCAAATGTAGATTTACGTAGTCCATCTTTGAATCCGGTATGTCTGGTTCATTTTCTGAAAGAAAGAAAATTATATTTGATATACATATACGATTATACATTTACTCGTTCATATAGCCTTTCATAGACACTCGTTAATTATATTTATACTTGAGTTATTTACAATCTGAAATTGAGAATCTAGGCCTGCAAGACAAACTTGTGTTTGACTCCTGCAAGACAAACTTGTGTGATTGACTCTCTAATTTAAATTAAATAATGTTTATTTTTAATCATCGCTGATGAAAATGCGTCAATGTAATAAATAGTTAAGATAATAAAATATGAGCGCTTCTACGGACACAATCAGAGACTGCGAGTTATCAGACGGACGACAATTTATAAAATGGTTATAATTCCATAACGCCAATTAAGTAATGTTCATTTCTGTTCATACACCATATATTAGTGTATGCTAAATAAAATACGGTGAATTAAATTATTGCATAATAATTGTTGTTGAAATATTTCCAGCGATGGTTTCTCGTTTTGTTTCATTATTAAGCACAAGGAAGTTTAGAGTTGCAGAACGGAACGCAGTCCTAACTTTCCCCTGATTCAGACACGTTTCTTTTCTATTGTGTTAGTCAATACAGAATCTATCACATGTCCTTTTTGAAGCCTTATTAATAAAATCAGAAATGGTAGAACATACTATTGTACACTGTGACTTACTTCATTTAATAACAACCTTGGTACATTTAATAATCCGTTCAGTTTCAAATATATGTCTACAACTTTTGCATGTGTGGTTTGTATTTGAGTATTCCTGCTAGTAAGCAAATACGACTGCTGCCAGGTCGTTTGTTGTGTGCCAAAGTTTTATTTACTGCTGGATATGAAATTAGTCTTATCCAATCTCGTCTCACGACGTAAGGATTGCGATGCCCTTTCCAACTGCATTTTTAAGCCATTTTAGTACATAACTTAGGTACACTTATGTTTTACGAGTGCTCAAAGGTTACCTGGGTCGGAACGTTTGAGATCTGAATACACGTGTTCTTTTGAATCGGCAGGAACTGTTGGTTCATACAAAGCCTCTTCATTTCTGAAAAATAGAAAATGGAGAACAGATTACAGCTGTTTAATACCATTGGTATATTGGCTAGTATCTACGGAATTATGTATGTATGCAATAACGTGAACACATTTAAACAGTTATGAAGAAAAAACAAGTAAACATTTTAGCTATATTAAATGCATAACTTCGTCGATAGTTCTTTAATATTTTAGAACAAAAATCAACAAAAACACAAAATGTGTTTTAAAATTTGTATTACATACAGAATCTTTATTGGATGGGATACACATACAAACATATAAATGTTGAGGAAGCTCCAAAAGAGGTATACACACTTTTAAGGACCCTAATTCTACAAACAACTGGATTAATGACGACAATTCTCAACTTTCGAATCTAGGCATACATTTTGTGTGCAACTGTCAATGAAAACAGCTGTACCCTTGACCCGTTTAGTATACAAACAAACACTTGCTTACATGTCTTATGACCCCACTTTTCTAATGATTTCAAGTGGAATACTGTTTTTCTATATGAAAATTACACTACTGCATTATCCATACTTGCTTTGAAGATTTAGAAAACCATTAATATGAGACATTATAACGTTGATGCCAATGGGGAAAATAATTGGTGGTTTCATACCTAAACATAAAGTTCACTTAAGCGCATTGGAGCTTTTTTATGTCAAATTGTAGCTGTACATGGTGACAACGTATACTTAAATTGACTATTCCAGATCTTCTTCATCCCAATAAATATACAGAAAAAAGAATATATAAAAGATAAATCGTTCTTCCACTCTATAAAAATATACATTTCTACTATACCTGTTGATCGATTCTAACACAATTTCATTTTCATCTAAAAATAAAGTTTAAATTATAATATGTACTAAGCATATTGCTTAAAATGTACAAAGTTACGTCTGTAGAAGTGTATAGATCATTCAGATTAAGCGTTTCTCACTTTAAAAGTGGTCAACATCGAGTGTTGATAAAAGGTCAACATCGGCTGTTTATGCTTTGCAGAAACCATTCGGCTAAACCGACATTTGAATATAAAACTCCATCATTGCATGTGTAAACTTCAAGTTATTATTAGTATTCAATTCAATTACATCAGGATAAAAATATCGGACAGGGAAAGCAGCATTCAAGGACGACAGTCAACCACAAAACACCAAAACAAACACGCAAACAGACAAACGAAAAGGCAAAAGTAATAAAAAATGCAAACGACATCACAAACACAAAAGGGTTGACAATAGGGCTACCGCCTTAGAACGGTCAGTGGCAAAGTAGGCCACTGGGGGTTTAAACCGGTTCTAGGGTGCACCAAACCTCACACTTACCCTACTGTCATCCCATTAAAACTGGACAGTGTAAATAAAGAAATCCCCGCCATGATCTAAACTCTAACCAACAAGGCAGCATCAATAGGCAATATAAGTAAAACACAAATATGCTCGTGTAAATATAATACAAAAAAACAATAGCCTAGAAAGCCACAATGAAGGTACTTAATGACTTGGCAGAAGCCAGAGCAGTAAGAGAATAAACCATTAAGGGCACGACAAGAAAGAACATGGACAAACATCAAACGCCACCTTCCCAATGGGCTTTAGGTAGGCGTCATCATAGGGTCCACAGCCTGTCCGGTCATCGTACAATTTAAGAGGAAAGCATAGTGGCGAACTGTAAAAGGGTCCACCACCAAGCATGCAGTACGTTGCAAAATGATAGGGTCATAACCTCTTTTGATAAACTTTTTAACAAGTTTAACAAAGATAGTATGAAAGTGATCATGACCAAGAATCTTACGAAGTTTATAAATCACATCACCATAGAAGTCAGGTTAAGATAGTCCTTGTCGCAGAAGAGTCCTTAAATTACAATTATATTTGGAAAGAAGATCAGGGTTACGATAATAAATTTTTGCAAAGGTTTTACGAAGTTTATGGTAACGGTAACCCTGATTGAGTAAATTTTTAGTTATACAAAGATTACGAATATTAAAGTCCTCAACTCGAGTACAAGCTCTAGAAAAACGAATGAGTTGAGACAGATACACCCCATAAGAAGTTGCTCGGGGAACATCCCCATCCAAGTGGGGATAATTAACAATGTCAAAATTAAAATCATCCCTCTTGTCATAGATTTTGCTATTATTTTACCATTTTCAATCGAGAGATCTAAATCAAGAAAAGAAGCGTTATTATCAGATATATTTTCTTTATTAAGCCGAAGTTCTTTAGGATAAATATTATGAACCATAGTTTGAAAGAAAGGGTTGTCAATGTTCAGTATGTCATCCAGATTCCGAGAGGTGTCATTAAAAGCTTCAATAACATCTGCCTGGGTATCTGGTGAAAGACCCAAAATGAAATCCTTTTCATAGCAAAATAAAAACAAATCTGCGACAAGTGGTGCACAGTTCGTACCCATAGGGATACCAACAATTTGTCTATAAACGGTGGTACCATACCTGACGAAAATATTATCTAATAGGAAGATGAGTGCTTCACAAACTTCATGTCTAACATGTCTAAGTTTCTGTCGGTTTGAAAGGTGTGACACCATGGAACATATAATATATTTTATCCTTCAAATTGTTAATCTGTATATTTATCTGTACCTGTAGCGGTCACATCATTGATATAGTCATGCTCATCAGAACTTGTAGTGAGTGTGCTTTCTTCTTTTACTTGTTTGCCTGTGCAGCATAGGCATCCGGCTGAAAAAGATATGTAAACTATGGTTCAGCCTAACATAGTTTGCCATGCAGGGAATTTATGCATTATAATATTTTAATTATCCTGTTTATCGTATTCGTAAACTATGTATACGATGTATTGTGCCATATATCACAGTTGCCGTTGACTTGAACTTGAGCATGTCTGAAATGTATGATGATGATGAGTTTACAGGAAATAAATGGTTGTGATGATCCCGCATCAAACGCTTTAGCAACTATATCACTTGTTCTATAATAAACAGAAGAGCGTTCCACGGATCACGTGTGTCGCATGACATGTGCTTTTTTAAACATATACGCTAGGTTAGGTTGCAGTTTAAATTTTATGAAAAAGGACATAACTCTGCCGAAATGACAGTCAGAGTTAATGAACATAGGTCAAACACTTTCCAGGTTATGGTCAGGTTGCAGGTTAATGTGTGACGGAAGCAATTCGACAGACAACGATAAATGCACAGCCGTAAAATTAGATGATAAACATAACCAGTTGAACCAGTTAATAACTGGATTATGATGGGCGTATTTTTGAGTGTGTGCGCGTATGGTTTGTATTTTCACATGTTTCACAACATTTATGTGCGAGATGTCAAATATACACTAACATTAATATATATAGTATAGAAATTCCTAAACTATGAACTAACCACTTTCTAGCGGATACCAAAGAACGGCAACTCCACCAAGCTAAAGTGCGACGAAATAGACCTCTTTGCCTAAATATTTAGACTACCAAAAATGATTCGTGTCGGGACGAACATTAACGTCTAGTATATCTATATATAAGTTTTCTAAGCTGCGAACGCACGCTGATAATGCACAGTAGGATGAAGGGATCGCATTGAAGAGTTATACCGCCTCACTCGCTCGGCCACATTATATGAGTGTGTTCGTCTCTGAATACCTTTTTCAAACAAACACACATTTTAATAAAATACCTACTACCACTTCCGTATCTTCTCCGAAGTAAAAGGGAAATAACCAATACCACGACTGTCGACACAATACCCCCGACAAATGCACCGATTGTAGGTCCTGCTTGAATTTGTGCTGCGCAAACCAGTACTGAAATGTCGTTCATCATAACATTAAAACACTGTCTCGCTGTTAAGATACCTACTTATATATACTTGTGGAACCGAACAAATTTCTACTTGACTCTTTTATATTATATTAGTATATGTTTGATTAATTCTGCACTGCCTGATTATATTACGCCATCGGCTTGACGAACGCATGCAATTAAATTCAGTAAGAAACAAAATCAAAGTTGTTATATGGATCATGGTAATATTATTGCTTATTTGGGACCGCCACGGAGACATAGAAATCCGGGAACCCCGCCCTATGGAATAGATGTATGTGGTTCTTTAAATTACTCGGATGATAGCGACTACAATTTCAAATCCGACTCCGGTTTCAATCTCACCACGCTATCCACTTGCAAAGTGGCCATGACATCCCTCTTAAAACGATAATAATTGAGCGTGTAGGTGTGAATGCTTGAAGTCTGGTCAATATCTAAAACGTTTTTATTTTAATGCAAAAGAGATATTCTCTTCTGTGAAATACATTAACTCATATTATACATAAAAAAGCATTTAAAAAAAGAAACTTAAAGAATTCCGTTCTGACCTTTTTGTACATAAAGAAACTCCACCCCAACCCTCGCCTATACCTCCCCACAATTAAAAAATATATATTGAGGGAAATTCTCGACTAGGGGAAAGCATTCAGAACGGTCCTCGACATTATCTTGGTGAAAGAAACAGACTAGTTAAAATGATTATAGGGGAATGTTAAAGCCGGCATAGAACAATGCCATTAATTTAAAATTAGTATCATATAGAATATTCTGAATGGGTAAATAAGATATTTACGATACGTCATATGATGTTTATTATTGTGCTTCTGCAATTCAGTTCAGTATAAAGTTAAAGGAAACATTATGAAAATATTGGATGCTTTTTAATTAAAAAAGGAATTATGTTAACAATTATCTTCATCTATACTAAAAGTGACATTGGATTATTTGGGCTATTGTGAATATTTAAACAAGGAAAGACTTAAAAACACAATCATATTTATGGTGCATTTAACAATTTAGATAAAGGACACTTGCTTATATTATTTTGATTTAAACAAATTATGTGGAAATCAAGTCGCGCATTCTTTCCAATTTCCATTTAAAATGTTCTTCGCGCGTTTTAAATCTTAACTTTTAAAAAATTTAGGATTTTGTGTTAAGATTTAAAAAGTTTTGGCAGGCCTGTAATGTGCACTACCATACTTATTTGCTGCATTCTCCCTTTTCTCTGTACTGTTTGGTTTATTCTTTTAAATGCAACATTTTCTGTGACGACCTAATGCTGTGCAACATTTTTTCTTGTACTCAAAACTAGATTTTTAATGTATTCTCCATTTACGGATGAGGCAGATGAGCTAAAATTAACGACTATTGCGGTTAGGATCTAGACAATATATCCTCTTCGACCAACCTTCGACCAACGCTCAGTACTTTCAGTACTTTGATGTCTGTATTGTAAGACTTGGGGGCATCATTGTTTACATTTACATCTCGGTACCATTATACAATGTGATTCCTTTACTATTTATTATAAACGTATAAATACTGTTCACTTACATAACATACACCTTGGTGTGTTCAGGAATTATCATCTTCATTTCTTAAAATGCACTTAAACCGCATTATTTGATAGATTTCCACATTAGCAACTGACAATCTTACTGGGGGCGGCCATGTTTATTGTTGTTGTTGGCACCGGTAAAGGTCTGGTAGTAATTTATCGCTCTATAAATTAATCTGGTAATACCACCAATTCCTGTTATAGTAATGATGTAACTTTGCAACCTAGTTGATATTATTCATTGTTTAAATGCTTAGTTATAACATAATCTCCACACTTTGGTCACAGTAGCCCAGTTCCAAAGCGTAGGTTTAGCCTGATCACTTCAAAGTATTTGTCTACGATGTTTGTGAAATAAGGCACAGTTCAGTATAAAACTTATATCATTCTTTTCGTAATTCATCAAGGAATGTATTCATGTATGTCTGCACAATGTTAAAACATGTTTTACTTACTTATTGGCAAATAACGGTGATCGACGGTCTGTTGAAGCCCGGTGTGTCTGAATCCTTGCCTGGTCACCGGTCTCCAATTTCATTGGCTACCGGTGGACTAGATAATTTCGATTGGATCATTCAGACACACCTCCACCACCGGACTGTCAATCATTTGTCAGTTTGCATCACGTGATCATGACCCAAGGGTATATAAAGCGCGTCTGTCAATCAAAAGTCAGTTCGTTGGCGGAGGGACGTAAAACCTTAGAAGTACACACACACACACTCAAAAGTCAGTTCTCTCAGAGGTTCCTTTGGCGGGTTTATTTGAAATCCGGTCTTCAGGTGACTGGTGATATTATACCTGTGGCAGGTTTTTTAGAAGTCTGTGGTTATCTGAAATTCTGTGGTTATTTCAAATCTGGTCTTAAAGGTGACTTGTGATTTCTATTTATTTATTCTCGTCCGCCGAAATAAGTATTGATTTACTCTTGGGTCGTTTTCCGCCGTATCTATACAGTATAGATAAAATACCGCCATTTTATTAAAATATCGGTTATTTTTGCTCCTGTATTAATTAAGAGCTGACTACAAAAAGTTCAGGTAATAATGTTTAAATACTTCGAACACTAGATCTAGTTAAAGAATAAATATGTTACTTTATGTTGACTTCATGTTATTATTAAAAAGCCGCCGGTCATTATAGTATTACATGCGTGTTGGATAACGTCACACAATAACCAACAATCATGCCCGAAGCCTCCGATTACGTTTGAACCTTGAAACCATGTTTAAACACTCATCTCCAATAAAAACAGGGACTATGATACAAAGGACAACAGAAATGGGTGTTATGTTATCCAAAACTTCATAAAATGTCAGATCAGGGAAATTAAATCTCATCTATTATCCTGTATTATATACTTTTCAATAAGCAATAACTGTAACAATTATGAACATAGTCAATTGTTTAAATATTGTTTTAAGTCATTTTTAGCACATGTTAGGCCATATATGACGCTTTCTGTGGTAGAGGCAAACCATCTATTTTTTTCTAGGTAGAACTAGTACTGTATACCTCCCGCTATCCATAAGAATTAGCACGTTGAAATTTATTTAAGAGTTTAATTATTGAAACAAACCTTCATACTAAATTAAGTGACTATTAGAACTGATTTACTTAGGTTTCCAAAACATGAGCTAAAATTCAATTCTTTCAATATTCAGGGCAATAACCCTTAATAAACAGGGCAATAACCCTTAATAAACTTACTTTTGAATCGTCAAGTAAAGTCCTTATTGATTCCTGAGAAAATGTCCTAATCTCACCAAAATTTGAATATACTAATTACAAAGTTATCGCACCCCATCCCTTTGTTTGGAGCGCGTAGGTCGCAATTTGACCACTCTTCAATCGAATTAAGCCTCTCTTCAATGGAATTGGACCTCTCTTCAATTGAATTGAACCTCTCTTCCATTGTATTATACCGCTCTTCAATTGAAATAGACCGAGGTTTAATTCAGTTGCTTTTGAAGAGAGGTCAAATTCAACTGAAAAGAGGTTCAGTTCAATTGATGAGAGGTCTAATTCAATTGAAGAGGGGATCAATTCAGTTGAAAAAAGGTGCAGCTCCAATACTGAATTAGACCTCCAATTAATGAAATAATATCTCTCTTCAATTGAACTAAACATCTCTTCAGCTGAATTAGATCTCTCTTAAATTATTTGAGTTTATGTTAATTTGGAGTTGGGACACCAACATAGCATACAATTAATTAATTGAACCTCACTTCAATTACTTGAAGAGAGGTCTAATTCAACTGAATGAATGAATGAATGGTGTTTTACGGCACGTCGACACATAAATAAGTCATATTGTGCGCAAATACCGACGAAAGAAGAAGAAATTAAGTAGTAATTAAAAATTAACGTAAATATATACATGATATAAAGATGAAACTATTAAAAAATAAGGGATTTTGTGGTAGTAACATAGGTCACGCAGTGGAAACATTCATCTCTTCCCACTAATAAGGCAGCCAAAATGATCTGTTGAATGAATGATGTTGTCATCTTGCCTAAATAGATAGATATATTGTTAAAATAAAATAAAATTAAAGTAGAGTTTCTTATAATGTTCAAGAAACTCGACAAGTGAAATATGTATTATGAAATGTGTTTCATTATTTTTTTGTTTTTGAAATTAATGAGCCTTTCAGAAAAAAGTTGTTTTATTGTCTCTACGCCTTTTTTATATTTAATACTCATGGTATTATATATATATTTAAGATTATATAAAGTTTTATGACAAGGAAACCTCTAGAATTTGCGATTAATGTTTCAATATGAGCTAGTAAATTTAAAATGAGTTATTTAATATAATTAAAATACATTTTTGCTTTTTCTTAATATTATGGGTGAGTGTATAATATCAGACTAACATATTAAGGGTGGGTCTTATAATTCTATTTTGCATGTATGGGTGTGTGTTTAAATTGAAAGGTCCCATATATCGTATATGTTTAAATAGAATAGCCCTAACTAATACATTATATGTAGTATAAATGACATTTTTAATTCAGATATGGACCTTCTTAATTCAATTGTAGAAATACAAAACAGCTTAGTTATCCAAAACAGTTAATTGATGCAACATTTTACAGAAGCGAAAATAAATATGCATTATATTGATATGAAATATGTCACTCTTACAGGTTCCAAAGTTTGCTCATCCACAGTGACTATTAAAAATAATTGCACTTTTCCATGCATCATATCTAAGAAATACTGTTGGTGATTTATGTATAGTGAAAGTAATAATAGTGTATAAGAAGAGGTCCGATGAAACTGCTTGACCTTGACCCCAGTGATCCAAATGCAATCTCAAGCTTCCTTTTCATAAAAATACATACCCATACAGTTTCATTCCAATATCTCATTCCTAACTAAAGTTATTGAGCAGAATCCTTCTTACTATATTTAGTACATGTATTATGTGTATTCTTTTACAATTCATGTTGCCATAGCAACCACACTTTTTGACATATTAATGAAACACAATGATGTGCATGATTTCCTCACTTCTTTTTATCTACACACACATTTTCATTAAATATGCTTCAGCATTTCTTTTGTTATCAAATGATCCATATATTTTATATATTTTTCCGTTGCCATAGCGACATATTTTTTTTGTAAAAAAAACAAAATAAAATAACGTGCATAATCCCTCATTACCGTCTACCAACATGCCAAGTTTCATAAAACTATTTTAAATACGTTTTTCATTATCGCAGGATCCATATTTGTCGGACGGACTGACTGACGGACAAGCTCAAACCTAAAAGTGGACCAATAATATACCAATGCCTTTGGACATACAGCATAATTAATAAACATAAAAGAGTTAAATTAAAATCACTCCAACAGTTTTTTACAGCAATTTTGTATGGTTGATAATAGCAATACACATTTAGCATAAAATAACAGAACTAGAAGGTGTTCCACAGAACACTTGTGTCGCCTGCCGTATGCTTATTTCAGCAAGTACAATCTAACTATAAAGTTTGAAGACAGGGTTTACAATCTCTCATGAATTATAGAGCAGTTTGTTTTAAGTGTTAACGTTGATGAAAAGGGGCATACATCTGCATTAGATAATTGATAAGGAAGAACTGTGTGAAGTTTCATGACCATAGGTCAATATTTTGCCAAGTTATAAGCTAGGTTAGATTGCAGGTTAAAGTTTTATGACAAGGGGGCATAACTCTGCCAAATTAAAAGTCATAGTTATTGGACATATGTGCATGAAGTTAAATGAACATAGGTCAAATATTTTTCAAGTTATGGCCAGTTATGCATTACCCAGTCTGTTTGTTAAAGTTTTATGAAAAGGGGAATAACTCTGCCGGAATGAAAGTCAGAGTTATTGGTCGTGGTTAATACTATTCTCTGTGGTAAGATGAATATGTGTTTGAAGTGTCATGAACATATGTCAAATACCTTTCAAGTTATGGCTTAGGCTAGATTGCATGTTAAAGTGTGACGGATGACGTCGGACGACAATTTGTTTGTTTGTTTATATGGTGTTTTACGTCATTTTCAACACATGTAAGGTTATATATGACGGTCGATTTATTTTGTGGTGGAGGCAGACCACCCACTTTCCTGGGTAGAACCAGTATTTACACCTCCCGCCGTCCGTAAGAATCGACACTTCCTCACAAACAAGTGGAGCTCCCAGTGGAATTCGATAAAATATTTGGATCGATTGAAAAAAGAAAACAATTGTTTTTTATCGATTTCCGACCGCGGGAGATCTACCAAACTATTGTACTGTCGTAAGTCACCTTATGCTTTTTCCCCATTTTTTTTAAAGTAGACCCGCCCATCTCTCGTCCATGCAATGTCTACTTCATCTGATCGTTTCTTCTTGATACACGCCAAGACATGCTGATTTATGTAGGTGAGGTCCTCATTGATGAACACCCCACTACATTTAAACGGACTGTCTTTCCTCGCATGACAGTTTCACGTGTCACGCAATAATTTGTCATTTGTCATCTGTTTTCTTTCCAAGTCTGTGTGCTATGTCTACGTCCTGTCTATTTATATTCAGACCTTCTATTTTAGCATTTAGGGTTTCGATCACTATGTGTGTTGTTTTCTCAGCACTCTCGTTTTACTGTTTCTCCTATACAACGTATTATATATATTATTGCGTCTATCATATTGTTCAAGATCATTAATTTTACCCTGTGCATTGACTTTTATCTTTTTTATTTCTTTTAAAAATATGGCATTTTCAGACTTTTGCTCTTCGACCTCATTTTCTAACTGTTTAATCTTTACTTTTAGTTTATCATCTATTGGTCCTTCTCAAATAATTTAGATTCCATTAGGTCTATTCTGTGGCACACTGAGTTAAGGAATTCGTCCTTTATTTCCACAAATACACTTTTAATAATTTCTTTGATACTGCTGTCATCTTTTGTCACTACATTTGCAAGTTTTGTGTTGATTTCTCTTAACTGTTTGCTAATTGCCTCCAAGCTAATTTTCGTCAATTTGTTTCCCTGTCCTTTCTTAATGTGAGTCTTTTCTGTATCTGTAGCTATATCTTCACTTGCAAGTACTGCTTTTGCTTTCTTAGCAGCAGTCGCCTTGACCTTCTTATCATTATTCATTGATAGTTGAATTGTGACAGTGCTATTGTCCAGGTCGTTTGTGCTGCTTTATTTGCAATACGATTCCTCTTTTTATCTATGTCCTTTACCTTCTGCATACGATTTTTATTGTTTAGCGTGACTGACATTACTTTGCTTTGTAGTATACTTTTGATTATTTTGAGTGCGAATTTGCCCGGTTTTTGTTTGTCATTTCATGTCACTGTATGTAATAATAATGTATCTATTGTATCATGACTATCTTGTTGCTGTTTTAACACTGCATTGCCTTGAACCCGTACCTGAGGGTCACATTGCTATTTTATTTTCAGAAATACCTCTACAATTTTAAAAGTATGGATTTCAGAATTGAACAATATATTTACCAAGAGATCCGATAAATATATATCATTTTGTATAATCCAATTATTTTTCCTTTCACTGAAATTCACTATTTTTGCTCTATCGATTTTGGTTACATTGTATACCGGTGACGTCTGAGAACCAAATGCATTTATTATGTACACATACATCACGCGAGTTATATTAGTTCAAAAGATACTTTTATGCATAATTTAGCTATGAAAAAAAAAAAAAGACCCAAGGAAAAACAGTTATGACAATTTGAAGTTTTATAAAATGACGGGATATTTAAGCAGCCATCTTTTTGTTGTCATACAATATTCATGTTGGACGTATCTAATGAGATATGCACATCGTTTGGAGAATATGCTCTACGTTGTTAATGACTATATCGACAAATGTAAACATCGTTTTAAAAAAGAGTTCGACATGCAAACATTAAGGATATGCCTGGGATTGAAATCCGAGACCTCTCATATGATAAGCGAGCATTCGACCGCTAAGCTAAATCCCCATGTGTAAGTTACAGAGCGTTTTATTGTATACAATTTCAATTCTGAGAGTATTATGTTATTTTTTGTTTTTATTAACATTTTATTAAAATGCCAAGTGGAAATGTCTACATGTATTTTTAAATAGTACATTCAAGTCCCACTAAAACAAGAGTCCTACTAGATTATATAGTAGAACTATGTTAAAATACTGTATAAGTTGATGTTTTTAACTAATTATGTTACTTATCCGACAGTTAACTTTCATATGTTCCATCTTAATTTTAATTGTGTTTGCTGTTGCTACCCATATATACTCCCCTTTATTATCATATATTGATTATAAAGTATCAGTATTACGTAACCTAACTTTAAAACAACAGGCACGCATAAAACGCGAAGGACTTTAATTGATTCACTTTTAACCGAAATGTATTGGGCGGTGTAAATACCCATTGTATTTCATTGAACCACACAAGGGAAATAAACTTACAGGTTTCAAATAGTATACTCTTAAAAGCAGATTTAAATTAATTAAAATGTTCAGGTTCTCCCTATTTTCAACAATTTTAATTTTGTGGTTGGTGTCGTCTACTTTGCTTATATAATTTATATTTTTATAAATGGCGGCTCGCCTTGAGCTCGCAACATATATTTCTATTTGCTTTTTGATGCTGAATATGGAGGAGCACGTGACTTATGGAGGAGCACGTGATTAAAAATGTTGGGGTTAAAGACTGGCAAAAATATTGGGGGTAAAAGATTGGCCATAAGATCGTGTTGTTGTAGTAAAATTGCTGTATTAAAATTGGCGCTACGTCATAGGTCCATATAGGTAACTATTACAGCTAAAACTTTGACACTTAAGACAGTTGTTCTACATCATAACATGACCAAGCATATCAGATTTCATAACTCTGTGCTGCTTTCTACAAAGTTATGCCCCGTTTTGAACTTCGTATATTGGTTAAGTTTTCCGTTAACGTCCACTTTTTAGCCAGTAAGTTTTTGGAAAAAAATACGACTTATTGTCATCCCTTGATCAGCGTCTGCGTATTTGGTTAAGTTTTATGTTCAGGTGCACTTATTTCAGTAACTATAACAGATACAGCTTTGAAACTTTGCTTGAGCATGCTATTTCCTGACGCAGGCCATGCAATACTGGTTTCCACCCAGGCAAATCTCATGATCAGCCCCTACGTGGCACACACCTATGACAAAAATCAGTGTCAAACATTCAAAAATCAAAACTGTTTGATATCTTACCACTACAAACCACTTCTTCCGAATACATGTCCACCTGCCATTTGTCATAATACACATTTCGCATATCAGCTTCTTTTTTGATATTTTGTTTACTTAATTTAAATTACGTCAACATTCTAAAAATCTTCATAACATTCTAGAAATACATATCATCAGCAATTAATGCAAACACTTAAATATGTTTTGATATCTTAAGTATGTGCCTTTGTTCTCAAGTTACTATTGCTTACTGTCGCCATATAACTTTATATACTTTTTAAAATATTTCTACATTTTTGTTGTTATATAATATAAATTTGCAAATAAATACACATGTTTGTTTCCTCCTTTGCATCCGTTTCTTCTTCTTGTTTTCAATGCTTATGGTTGACTGTGTTTTGTATCGTTATGTTTCCTGTTCGATAATTGTTGTCACAAAACAAGATAAATATATTGTTTTTGAATTGTTGACGACCAGTTATTTTTATTGCATTTTCCATACCGAAACAAATTTTAGGCAACTAAAACATGCATGAAATGTTTTAATCCATTGAAGCTGATCTCTCAAGGAAATCGCACACCGAACTAGTTCTATGTGTAACTACATAACATGAAGTCTAAAATCTATAGGTATTTTTATATAGTTGTATAGATATTTCTTACCACATGTCGGTGCTTCTCGGCTCCAGGTACTCTCTTCTCCGCATGTCCTAGTTCGATATCCAGTAAATATGTACAACTCGCTGTTGCACGAGGCATTTATAACTGTGCCATACGGTGCCTTACTTACAGTGTTTTCTGTTTCTGAGTCATAATGTCCACCAGAAAATGGTGTTGGCCACTGGCATGTTAATAAATTACACTGAGGAGTTGCCAGGTAAATTGAAGAGTTTCCATTTGCATCGACCCATGATCCGTCCCCTTGACATTTACTCTGGTTGCTACCATATATATTATATCCTTCATCACATGTCACTGTTATCGCTGAACCAAAACTATATCCACCCTGTATTGGATCGAACGTGCCATTGGAGACAGTTGGTGGTCGACATGCTTGTTAGAATAAATACAAAATAAAGTAAAACAAGAGGCCCAAGAAAGCTTGTGGACGCTCTACTTTCTAAAACGGCTCTTATATCAAAGGTTGTCGTCATAAATTTCACATCAGTACTTCGTTTAAAACATTGCAAATAAACACAACACAAAACAACAGCACCCACAACAGAAACTTAAACCCCTGACACATGCTAACAAGAGGCCCTATTTTTAATTTCGTATGGTTATTTAGGGACTCGAGACACAACAATTGTTTAAATAGGTTTTGACTGCCTACATTAAATTAGAACAAGGTGTTGTTTTTAGTAAAAACAGATGTCTCCCCTACAGGAGAAAGGGCCATACATGTGCCAAAAATCATTCAAATGGGAAATCGACGGAGGTATGTGCAACTAGGCTTGGTAATGGTCACCCCTACCAAGTTTCAAGGAAATCCAGGCAGGAAATCAGGAGAAGTAGTGGAGACAAAGCCTATGTATTAAAACCTTTAAATGGCCATAACTCCACCAAATATCATGCAACTGGAACAAGACAATGATATACGCAACCAAGTTTCGTTGAAAGCCTGAGAACTAGTCCGGACAAACGTTTAAAAGAGCCACAACTCCACCAAATATAATTGAACCGGAACACGACAACGATATGTGCAATGCGTTGTCTGTGCCAGATTGATTTTGTTTAGCCGTTTATTAGCGTTCTTCTGAAAAACATTTATTCCAAATTCTGATACCTAAAATAGGCACTCAGATATTATCAGAAAATATCTTATAACGATTAGTCTACTTCCGTTTTCAATTAAAAAAGTAAACATTTATGTTATAATCATGCCATGTACTACACGCTGTAATAATTTGTTTATAGATGGACAATAATGCTTTTTTGAACAGCTGCTTTTAAAGCAGCAAATGATTGTATATTATGCCATCAATTCAAATGGAGTATATATTATTATTTTATTATTGCATATATTTTAACCGTCTTGCAAGTATTATATAAAACATGGCGGTATCACGAGCTGTTCATGACATAATTTTTAATTGTCCTTAAATTGTGAATGAAATCTGCCGGCAAATGCTTACATTAACCCTGGAGCATAACCTAATAGTAATGTTTAGGCTAATTCATTTTGACCTTTTCGAATGGGAAAACATTACTTGTCAATTTTACATATAAATCCCCACGACAAGCCTGACTTATCCACAGTGTGGACCTACGATGCCATTGCGTTCGGAGCTGTGGTTTCTATAGAAC
This sequence comes from Cyrtodaria siliqua, assembly GCA_037043455.1. Lineage (NCBI taxonomy): Eukaryota > Metazoa > Mollusca > Bivalvia > Adapedonta > Hiatellidae > Cyrtodaria > Cyrtodaria siliqua. Next base: position 153,336 of record JAWPHD010004174.1, on the reverse strand, counting down.
CCTATAACTCAATTTTACCCGATTTAATATTCGAATATTTCTATGTAATTAGTAAGAAAATATTACCAAAAAGTACAATGATTATCAAAAGGTTTACAACCTTGAAACAATAATTTGTTAAACAAATACCAATAGGTATTTGAAACGGTTATAGAATGCCCCTCAACTCATTCTTACTCGCATGTTATTATAAACACGACAACAACAACGTGTCAGTGTAAGCATCAAATTCCAAAATCAGCAATTCCAAAACACAGAATACACAGAGAGGGTCACAGAAATTATCAGGTATTTATCATATCAAAACAAAGCATTAGAAAGCCACTGTAAATAAAATTATCATATAAATATACGCATTTTTGGCCCGCAATATAGACAAAATTACCCTACAATAAACTATCGAGAATTGAGCCATATCATAAATGCGGTCCGATACGCCAAATGTAGTCACCTGACCGGGCCAATCAACCTCACCTGACCGTTACGATTAATGGCGATTGTTTTTGTTTTACTCTTTTTTTTAAACAATAACGTTAAACCCGTCGATGACATGACGTAACCGAAACGACGTCAACTAACGTAACTGACGTCATTTAAATAAGCGTTGCGAGAGAACGTTAGCGTCTGTGGTTAAACAGCTTATTTTACTTATTGTACTTAGATGGACAAATTATTGAGGGAAGGCATCATGAAGTAAATGAAACTGACATAGGATTTGTATCAACAAAGCGAGGAATGTTAATTTAAACAACATTTTATTCAAGTACTGAATGGGATTGGACAACAGGCAATGCCTATGTAAGACCTCTGGCTTCAAGGAGTTGGACGGTCTTTATTGGAAGTTTTATTCTGAGTAGAATCTATAGTCCGACAAAACTGAATACCAGCCAGACTCGATGAAAGAGGTACCTTTAGATAAGGAGATAAGGAGTTTCAGCATTCAAGGGACGTACTGACAGCCAAAAGAAATGCTCTGAAACAGCAAGAAAGGGAAATAAAGGGAAATAAAGAATCCGAAATAGGAATGAAAAGGAAGAATTGAAAAAGAAAAATAGAGAGAATAAACTACAAACAATAAATTTAAGTTAAAACTACTGTACAGGTCTTGCTGATTTCGTTCATTCATTTTTGCTATTTTTATTTTATAAATTAATTCGGTAAATCTAACAGTTTAATATCCTTTGATTTTTTTTAAAATATAAAATCCCAATGAAAATGCGTATATATACATGATATATGATAAAAAGATTAAAACATGGGTGATGCGTTATCGTCCGTCATATCGGCCCTCGAACAATATCGGTCCTCAGGCTAAAGTCTTCGGGCCGATATTGGGGTTTCGGGCCGATATGACGGACAATATCGCACCTCCCATGTATTAATCAATAAGTAATAATCGGACGACAAAACAATACGATACTAAATACGAAAATAAAGGACTGCAGTCAAACGACAGTCTTTGGATAGGTGTAATCATCTCAATCTGCTTGTACAGTCACAGAAGACAGCATAACGACGATTTGTGAATGTGTCAATAACTACTACAAGTGATCAATGACCTTGAAGCTCTGATGATAGGTGTTTGATAGCTAGATCAACATTCCTGTGAAGTTTCATGAACATCTGTCAAGTAGTTTCAGAGGAGTTGTCGCTACAGGTTTTTACTATATAACTTTATGTAAAAAAAATATAAACATGTTTATGTCGAATCAAAATCATTTTCAACAGGGACCAACACCATGTCATGCTGATCATTTTAGAAAAAGTCCAATATCCAAAATCACTTTTTTAGAATCTATGTTTAGCCGTGGTGGTCATATTGAATTTGCAGCCGACCTGAAATTTTGCTGTGAAGTTTCATGAAAATCCGTCAAGTAGTTTCAGATGAGTAGTCGCCACACGTTTTTTTTATATAACTATATGTTAACAAAAATGGCCTCTAGCGGCCATGTTTGACATCCAATCAACATGTTGGTTAGAACCAAAAACATACCGTGCCAGTCATTTTGGTAAAAGTTCCAAATCACATCACCTGTGGTTTTTGAAAAGTAGTCTCCACAAAATCTCATTTTTAAAATCTATTTTTAGCCGTGGTGGCCATCTTGAATTTCCGCCGACCCGAATTTGTGCTAGTATCAACAATAAAATCAAGAGCAACCAGCCTGTGAAGTTTCATGAAAATCCGTCAGGTAGTTTCAGAGGAGTAGTCGCCACAAGTATTTCCTATATAACTCTATGTCAACAAAGATGCTCGCTGGCGGCCATGTTTGACATCCGATCAAAATGAACTTTGGTTAGGACAGTGCCAGTCATTTTGGTAAAGGTTCCAAATTAATATGACTATGGTTTTTGAGAAGTAGTCGCCACAATATCGCATGTTTAAAGTCTATACTTAGCCGTGGCGGCCATCTTGAATTTTCGGTCGACATGAATTTTTGTTAGGATCAACTAGACATCAAAAGCAACATACCTGTACATTTTCATGAACATTCGTCAAGTAGATTTAGAGGAGTAGTCGCCATAATAAAAGTTTACGGACGGACAGACAGACGGACGGACGCCGCTCCACGGCATAATCTCTGCTGATGTTTGATCTGTAGCAGTAGGGGAGCAGCCTTGATATTTTTCTACATCTATCAAATATCGCAACCACGCTTGACAACGAAAAGTAGTACGTCATCTTTCGGCAACGTCAAAAAAAAAATGTCCGCCCTTTTGAATTTTTTAAAACACATAATTTGGCAAATTGTGACAATTTTTGATCATGAAATTTCATTTCCGCTTTAAGTTTCGTGATTTTCGGCTGTACCGACATTTTTTTTAGAAGCTTCACTGCTTGATAAATGCAGACCCGCCTTGTAAAATGTCGAAGCGAGGGGCGATAACTCTAAAAGATGCCATTTTTAGAATGCGTTTAAAATGACAACAACCGTGTGTTTTTGTTAAATAAAATACGAGGAGATACTTGAATTGTTGTTTTAGCTCACATATTACATGAATTTTGCTGCATGTCACGAAAAGCATGTTATTTCTTTATCACAAGTACACGAAAATACGAATTGTTTGACTCAACTGTAATTTTGACTCGACTGTCCTCGCAAGAACTGCAGGCGCGTATTCGATGGAGCGGGTAGTATTGGGCACCCTCTCATATGTGGAAAGGGTACGTAACAATCGCTACTGTTCAGGATGGGAGTTGGGGTGGAGAGAAGGATGGGGAGGGTATCTGAGCTGAGATTTAAAAGGATGCGCCCCATCCCCATCCCACCCCAATTAAAATCATGAAAGTCTGTTTTTGAAAGCTCTTCTAAGCATACATTCTTAAACATATTCAGATCATATATTTGTTACTGTGTTTTGACTAGACTATCCAGTGTCTAATTGTCATCCGCAACTTGGCGCAGTCAGTAGCGCAGCGGATTTGCAACCGGAGTTGGTGCCACTGAGTTTTGTCGGTGTGTTCTTGGGCAAGACACTTTCCCTTAGCCTCGTCCGTCGGATGGAGACGTAAACCGGGTGGTCCCGCGTATAGTTCTATCACCCGAGCATGTTAAAGAACCATAGGAATCTATTCGATAATAAGAGCAGGACACGGTTCCCGGATTCCTATGTATCCTTCCCCTCTCTCTGGGGCGGCTCTAAATAACCTGTACTGTGTTGATGAGCCGTTAAATATTCAAATGAAGTCATCCACAACTGCACTCAGCACTGTCATATGTACTGTAGCTGTCCCATGCTAGTATCATGAATCAACCGTGGAATATATCACCCACACATAAAAAGGTTTGAGGGCCCCATCTTACTTGTATTAGTTTAAATATAGACCATTTGTCGGTTGAAACCTAAGATGAATTTGTTATCAGACAGAAACACTGTCGTAATACTTATACTGATAGCATCGAAGGAAAGTAAAGATCGCCATTTTTTTTTACTTTATATTTTTAAAGTTGAATTGTGTTTTATGTCATTATAGCACATTTTAGGCCATATTTCCTGGGTAGAACCAGTACTGTGTACTTTCTGCTATCTGTAAGAATCGACACTTTCTCACCTACAAGTTGAGCTCCCAGTGGGAATTGAACCCTCAGCGGTGAGAGGTGAAAATGAGAATATATACAAATATAAAAAAGGCAACCGAACATCTCCATTACTCAATATGTCCATGGGACTTGAATGACCGCACTGAAAACAATCCGTGGAAAATTGTACAATGCAAGAATATATATTCATTATCATAAATAAATTTTATTTTGATGCAAAATCGATATGCTATAGATAAAGATCATGTAAAGTTTCGAAAAGATTGGTTAAAAACTGTGGAAGGATATAGACGCACAGATAACTAACACCATATGCCGCCTCACCATTCGATGGTAAACAATAAACATATAAGGTACATATTAAGGCCTTAAATATTATCTTTCATGACTATGTCAAAAATATGTAACAAGTCAGATATCAAATGAATTATTTATTTGATTTAAAACATTTTATTTCAAATATTTACATCAAAACATCCCAATATAAAGGGTATTACATGAAAAATTAAATTGCATCATACAATAATTGTTTTTATTTATTAAAGGGACACACAGCATTTATCAAGTATTTATCAAGCATTAAAATTTGCACCTCGATTGATTAATCAAGAATTGATTTTACACACGCTTGCATATATTTAAATTATATCATTTTGGCTTTTAAAAAAAAAAAATGCTGCATGTCCCTTTAATATGCGCACCTCTCCGCCTGTATTGTTTATATGGTGCAAGTCATTTTCAACATATGTGGGGTTATCTATATACATGTATCTGTTTGTTGTTTTTTGGCGGAGAAAGACCACCAACTTTTCTGGGTAGAACCAGTAATATACACCTCCTGCCATCTGTTATACCACAAACTTCATAATCCAATAAAATTCAGAAAACATCATTATAATCCAATAAAGAAATGAGCATGGTCGATCAGATTAACAGAAACACATTTATATTTTCGTATTAGCCCTTATTTTGAGCCACTCCAATGAACTGTCCAGTTAAAGTCGCCATCGATCCACCTCTGTCAACAGTCGGACATGTATGTTGATATGATATGTTGCTGAACTGGTGATCCTGGGAATTTCGAAATTAGTGGGTCCAAATAACCTTATTCCCTCAAGTCACAAATGTTACTAGACATATTTTTCTTGAAGTTGATGATAGTACTGTCCGTATGAGGTATTCATGATTCAAAACAAATAGTAATACTATTGTACACCGTCGCATTATTCTATTCTTGTTCGTTTAAGTATTTCTGATTCGGTTGATCATGTTGTAAAAATGTATTATAATATATATGTGACTAGACACTCGTTTCAATAAAATCCTCCCATATTTTGTGACTTCAGTACAGTTTCCCAGCATCTCAGGACATCAGAGACTCTGAAAATAAAAGTGATACAGATTTTGTTTAACCATACATATTTTTCTTTCAACTTAAATAGGTAACAAGTTGGTGAGTTGAAATAGATGAATAAAAAGTGACTATAGAACTTTTTTTATAAGAATATAAATTGAACAGAACATGGTGGAAACAATGACCAGAAAAAAACCTATAAAACTTCTAATTTTACTTTAATTTTTAAACATGATCACTGGTGGTTTCAAATGCAGGACCAAAATATGGGTATCACCGGTTAATTTGCTTACCAGTTTTTTGTGTTAAAAAAAAACCTTACAAAAATTGGGTCGGAGGGTTTAAGAACCGAAAAACAACAACAAAATAACTCTGGCCAAATTTAGATCAACAACACATATGTCATTTAGAGCCGCCCTTGAGAGAGGGGAAGGGCACATAGGAAAATTAAAATATGATACATCTTTTGTTTACCGTAACCAGATTTCGTTTCAACTTAAATAGTTAACAAGTTGTAGAATTAAAATATGTAGATGAATAGTGATTTTAGAAAAAAAAGTTACATGTAAGATGAATTAAAACAAAAATGTTTTCGGCTGATCAACACTTTACCGGTATACCTTATTTAGAGCCGCCCCAGAGAGAGGGGAAGGAGGACACATATGATAGGAATTTGAGAACCTGCCTTATTCTTACTAATGAATATATTTCTATGGTTCTTTATGGTGCTCGAAGGATAGAGAACCCCCAGTTTCAATCCCAATCTGGACAACAAACAAAGCTGAGGGAAGGTGGTGGATTGCCCGAAAACACAGACGAAACTCAGTGGTGCATGTGTGACTTGAACCCGAAAGCTCCAGATTGTTATCATCCGCCATGCTATCGCTGGGTCAATGCCAGCACATTATGTTAAGTCAGGGTCCTGGTTAAGTTTAATATTTTAGATGTAATACAAGGATGTTTTTATCTTGTTCGATTCATTTTACATCCGTACTATGGACAATATGACCTATTTATGTGTCGATGTGCTGTAAAACACCATTTATTCATTTTTTATTTTTAGTATAAGAAGTCTGAGACTAAGTGCAGGTCCATAATGCCACATATATACATTGATAAATTCGTAGATTTTTTGAAACTGTGCTTATCTACACACTGGCTTACACAAGGCTCTTGATGTAGTTATACAGATTACTGTGAGACTGGGAAATGACTGTGAAAACAGGCTGTGGTAACACAATGCACACTGACACTGCCTCATTTAAACATACCTGAAAAATAACATATTGTTCCATTTAATTTTAATATTAACAACTATGTTCAACTTTCTTAATGCTATCAATGCCAGCTTTCCATAATAGAGTGTTCTTAAAACACAGCTGGACTTTCTGGATACTGTCCAAAATGTAAGACTGGCTTTCATGAATAAGTAGTATTTTTAAGGCTTACATTTTCATCAATCATTCATCACTCATGTGTTCTAAAAATGATCAGAATTAAGTTAATATATATGAACCACCACCATTTCATATGTTTCGATGTTAAACACTTGTCCTACACTACAGTAAAGTAATTAAAAGTGTATTTACTTACACAAATCCCTATACAGGCTACAGACAATCAGACAATCCATGCCATGACCCATTTCATTTGCTTGCCAGCTTGGTGTTGTTTCACTTATTCTCTCGACATAGATGATAGATCTATTGTAAATACGCACTCACTCAAGTCAGTCATGTAAAACTTGGAATTATATACGATCACTGTTTCGATAAAGGTCTAACAACTTAATTCCACTCCTGTACAAATGTCTATGTGTGTAACTCAGTATGCATGCATCTGCATATTTTGACCTTTGAATACGTGTACACGTTGTGTGAGCTATATTTAGCACATCTTTTGGAAATACAGCCGTTCAGTTCAATTCATATTTTAGTTTTATTAGTGGACTTGTCCAGGGAGAAGTGAGGGTTTATGGCGTGCGATTGACTGGGCCCTTGGCTGGGTGTTTTTCTGTGTCGCCGCCATTTTGAATAGCCTCTGAAAGAGTGAAAATGCAGGTACCAACTTTCAAAACGGGCACGCAGAGTGTATATTCACGAAAAAATAAGAAATTTTCAAAAAAGGTAGATCAGGTAATGATCTTCGACTCTCGGCAATTTCAACAATATTTAAGAATATACAATTTGTGTACCCGTTTTGAAACATTGGCAATTTCGAAGAAAACAAAAACTAGTTTTTTTCAATCTTCGCATTTGTACCGCGATTTCCGACTATGATATCTCAATAAAACCTGTCAACACGATTGTTTGATGAATCTCGACATAATAACTGACTTCTGATATGATTTGTTTTCTTTGCCATCTAGTATAAGCTTTAAACTAGTGTTTCTAAAAAGAGTATTATAAAATCCGCGCATCTGCACGTGCTTGCAAAATGGGAACTACGTTGCCTCCAACACCAATTATTTATGTTTGAGTTATGCGGTTCAAGCACGTGAAATGACTTGTCTGCTCCCCTACTGTAGAGCTAAAAATTAGATCGTTACACCTCTCTGTATAACATTAATAAATATATGGCAGACAGTTGCTATTTTGTCTACCAATATACGTTAATGCTTGTGTAGAAAAAACTTGGAGATCAACTATACACCATTTAATTTTGAACTTGTGAACCCATAAAAAGGTGTATGTTTTTATCTATTTCTATCATGCTTTTATCATCGTACAATCAAACAGGAAAGCATAGTAGTAAACCTGGACATATCGGAAAACTACCACCCTGAATATATATGTGTACTGTTTATCTTTAATTCAGTTTACAGTTTAACATAACTTTATTTTGATTGACTTACCTGCATATATTTGAACTTCACACAATGTCAGTACAGGACCAATATCATCAATATTACCACTAGGAGCAGATAAACCACTGTGATGGATTTAAAGGTACGAAATTCATAACTAGTACTGTAAAGTACGAAATTCATATAGTCTGATGGAGATTGGCTCATTATTGTAATTGTCTTTTCCAGTGTCGTTGTACAAGGTAAACATTACCTGGATCACCGATGACTTGAAAGTTCTTAAGTCGCTCTTATGGGACTAAGAAAATAAAAATTATGGATTTAGTTTTATAAAATTTAATATTTATATATTTAGTATATAAATTAATACATTTTTTGTATAGGGGGGTACGAGTGTCTGACCAAAGAAGTGATTCCAGATTGCCTCGTGCGTAGTGGCCTTCCCAGTTAGCCCACTACGCACTGGGGGATTTCCCACCCCAAGAGTCTTGCGAATTGTTATTGTTCTTATGCATATTGTACACAAAGGTGGTACAATGTGTTTGTGATTGCTTATTCACTAGCAACAGTTGAATTACGGTTACTTACTACCCTGTATAATTATGGACAGTATAGTGTGGTTATTATATAACACTGTATTATTTGCTTTTGTGTAAGTAAACCGTCAATTGATTTAACAGGTTTTAATGTTTGTAGGCTTATATTATGTATACACATTTGTTCTATGTAACACGTATGTTATAAAGACACTATGTTTGTGTCACGTGTGTTAATATTCCCAAAGCACAGAAATCGTCTTTGATTTCACTCGGATAGACAATAATCCGAACTGCAAGAGCGCTTTCGATCTAGGGATCTCTTTTTCAGTTGCAACATTGAATCCTAAACGATTTCTGTTTTAACACATAACTTCTCTCATTTACTGATTTAATGAGGTTTATGACGGTACAACTGTGAATAACCAATTAATTATATATAGTGTATTAAATCTGTCTCAACGAGACTTTATATATTTTGATTTGAGCATAATCAATTATGTTATAAGTGACCATGTAAAACCATATAATAGTTACCTGATCTTGGACAATTCGCCGACGCCATTGATACACAAAAACAGTTAGCAGATTAAAGCTTGTCTAGTTATTTATTGAATATTATTCATTGATAAAATATTCATTTGAGCATAGACAATAAAGAATTATAAAAATACATGCATTAAATGCGAATATAATTCTGAGAACTAGCACTTATTTTTAAACAGCAAATTATTTGTCAAAAAAAATACCAGAAGCTATACTCACATGCGTTTCGGTTATATATAATTATCCCCGATATCTGCGTAGTTTCCATTAAGATCTACAGGTCCATGATGCATAAGAATTGTTTAGTAACATCTGCTGTGTGACTACAACCTCCCGCCATTGAATTCTGAGTCTGTGTTTCCAGCAACAGCCCCGACTTGCTACAAACCAAATCATTGGCGGTATCTAAACTCGGATGACTGAGTTGCATTTTTTCGAAGTGCAATGTTTGGCCCTATGAACACACATTTAGGACTTAATACATGTTTGAATTAAAATAACATCGCGATCAACATATTTATTAGCACCATGGTATTCAATGTTAAGCATAGTTTTTGCTGTGTCTAATTATGTAGTGCATAAAGGTTACTGTTAAAATCCACAAATACGTCTAGCACCAGATTAGTCAACTGAATTAGGCATAGTCTGTGTTGATGGAATTCAAACCTTATAGGTAAAAGTTGTCTTTTAAGGACATTTCCTACTGTTTTTTTCACATTTGAAAGAAAAGAGGTTTTTCCTAGGAATAACTCTTTCTAAAAGTTGGTATTGTTAGGAAAATATCGTGTACTTCAAGAAAATGAAATAAAAAACAACGTGTATAAACTATAATTGCTTTTGTGAGAAAAAACAAACAATGTGTTAGTTTTGGAGCAAAAAAAACCACAAACATTTTCTTTAAAATGTTACGTTCTGCGTACTCTTTTTTATTTAAATTGGTTATATATGTAAAAAGTAGTATACAACATCAAGTCAGTAATTTTTAATGTTGCAAGGTAATTCATACGTTTCAGACAGACATTAATATGCTGTACATGAAAAAGCTATTGCGGCTAAATCAATACATCTCTCCGTGGTCTGTATCAAACTTGATTTAGTGTATCAACAAATATCTTCACCTATCTAACACCAGTTAATTAGGTGTCATAATAATGAAAACATTTGAGAAATATATATAGAAAATTGAAAAAAGTATGACATACGTTTGTATGTGTACATAGTCGATCTCGGGTGTGCGGAAAAATATGTGCATAGACTACATGTAGAAAATCAACTATATAGGTTTTAAAATGCAATTTCATTATCGATTTCATAAAAGTATTCGATTGTATTCAATTACATTGACAGTCCTAATTATCTCCACTTATTCAGAGACGTGAACAGGTATTCAAGTTTGAGGTAAAAGTTATGTTTACATTTTAGTTTTGATTTGAATTTACCTGCAAAAGTGCCAGTCCTGGCTATCTGCGAATAGTCCCAGTGGCAAACATGCACCAACAAATATTGGTAAAATATTAGCCATCTTTTACTGCATCGCTGTTTGTCCTAACTGTGATTTCTGGAGTATTATCTTTTACGTCTCCCTTTTCAGGTGGACATGTAAGATAACTGTAACAGAAAAGCGGTAAATCACGATAGACTATTAATTGTATGGTGTCAGTGATTAAACCTTTTGAATAAGTTACTCAGTTTTACTAAATTTAAAACAGAACAGTTCTCATTGTCAAATGTTTCAAACCATCGAAATGAACTCTGTAAGGATAACCGTTTACACTAATTTTAGTATCATTATTTCCGACCAGTAAACGGAATTCAAGACATATAAAGAAATATAAAAAGATCGGACAGGGATAATAGGCATTCAAAGAGGATAGTCAACCACAAAACACAGAAACAAACATGAAAACTGACAAACAAGAAGGCAAAAGTAATAATAAAAAGTAAACGACATCACAAACACAAAAGGGTTGACAATAGGGCTTAGCCGCCTTGGAACGGTCAGTGGCAAAGTAGGCAACTGGGGGGTTTAAAAAGCGGTTCTAGGGTGCACCAAAACCTCACACTTACCCTACTGGTCATCACCAATAAAACAGGACAATGTAAATAAAAGAAATCCCAGCCATGATCTAATCTCTACCAACAAGGCAGCATCAATAGGCAATATAAGTAAAACACAAATATTGCTCGTGTAAATATAATACAAAAAAAACAATAGCCTAGAAAGCCACAATGAAGGTACTCAATGACTTTGGCAGAAGCCAGAGCAGTTAACAGAATAAACCATTAAGGGCACGACAAGAAAGATCATAGACAAACATCAAACGTCACCGTCCCAATGGGCTTTAGGTAGGCGTCATCATAGGGTCCACACCAGCCTGTCCGGTCATGCACTTATAAATTATTTCACCCACCTGGGTGTGGATGGGGTTGGCGCAGCAACAGGCTGTACCTAGGGAAATAGAGAAATGTTTAATTTCTACCCTAGGAGCAACATGTTCCAGGGTAATCCCAATGTTGGTACTATACCGGTGTTCTGTCTTAAGTCAGTACCAGCCGGTGTAAAATATTTTTGGTCTAATTGGGCTCTGCACGCAATATCCTGTTCCTACTCGTTACAGGTAAAAAGTAACAAGTAAGGAAGTGCAAAACCCAGGCAACACAAACAATTTTTTTATTATAAATTTAACAGATGTTTATATGTTTATATAGAATATTTTGGCTGGAAACAGCTCATTCCTTTCAAACAGGAGTTAATTTCTGTCAAATCCTCGGTGTGTTAGTCCCACCAGCCTCCGCCCCACATCCCCACCTCACAAGTCCCTAATTTTAAAAGTAAAAAAATTCAAATAGGGTAATACAGTTTATATTCTATTTTCTTTTTATAAGTCAATAAAAAATAAATCAAACTTAGTATTTTGCTATGGTCAGTTGCAAAATCATAGCTTCAATCTCAAATAATTATGCATGCACATCTCCATACACATTCTATTAATACATGTAATAGACGCAAATAAATTGTATGACGTGTCTCACCCGATAATGCGTTTGACCAATTGAATGCCTTCTAGTTTGATCACGTTTTGTGAGTTCTGCCAGTCAGTCAATTTAAGGCTGTGTAGCATTCTAAATCCTAACATCTTAGAAAACGATAGATAGATAGATTCATTTCGGCAAAAATACAGATGTATATACATGGGTTAAACAAGAAATCTGTAGATTCACATGTCTCGCCTAAAGAAGTTTTGTAAACCATTATAATAACTAAAAACAATGGAGCTTACAGTTTGCTGAGATGACTTTTAAGCGCATTCGTTTCAAAACAAAATGCCATTCTATGAAAAAAATAATGTTTTAAAAAAATCAAAAAAAAACAACGACAACATCATCAGCTCCAACAAGTAGGTCAAGGTCATAGATGAAATCCATGCATACCAAAAAGAATGCACTACCCAAGACACAACTATGTCAAAATAAAACATTTTGTCTTCCAAAGATTAAGCTATAAACTAGGTTTAAAGCATCTATCCTAGTACATAATTATAGTTCATGGGAAAAAGATGTAAATGTAACAATTAAAGTTACAGTTATCTGCCATTTGCCTGGATGGTGAAGGTCACATCCACATTTCTGCTTTTTGACACGTTGTGATGTATTACCTAAGAATCAACTATAAACGAAGTTTGAAAGGTCTAATGCATAACGTTTGTGAGAAAGTGACCTAAACGCAAATGTTGAAAGCAAAATTTATTAAGTTACCTGCCAATTGCTTGGAATGTCATGGTCACATGCACATTTGCTTTGTCAAGTTGCAATGTACCACTTGAAAGGTCTTCGTGCATACAATTTGTGTTAAACGCAAAAGTTGAAGGTAAAAATTAAAGGTTCTCTGCCCTTTGCTTGGAGGGTCAAGGTCGCATCCACATCTGCTTTGTCAAGTTGCGATGTATCACCCAAGATACAACTAAAAACAAAGTTTGAAAGGTGTAGTGCATACAGTTTGCAAGAAAGGGACCTAAACGCAAAATAATGTTGAAGGTAAAAAGTATAAGGTTATCTGCCCCTTTATTGGAGGATTAAAGTCACATCCACATTTGCTTTGTCACGTTGCAATGCACCACTCAATATACAACTTTAAGCAAAGATTGAAAGGTCTAGTGCATACATTTCGTGAAAAAGTGACCTCAACGCAAAAGATGAAGGTAACACTTATTCTGTTATCTGCCCCTTGCTTGGAGGGTCAATGTCACATCCACATTTACTTTATCACTTTGTAATGTACCACCAAATATACAACTATAAGCAAAGTTTGAAAGGTCTAGTGCATACAGTTTGTGAAGAAATGACCTAAACGCAAAAGTTGAACGTAAAAACATACATAACATGTTTATTCATTTTATATTTAACGGAAAAATATATGCGAAAGTATTTTCTGTTAATAGCTGTAAAGATTATCAAATGGAAAACAGGTTTTCAAAAATTGCATAAAAGAAATATCGTTGTAATAGTAATAACTGACAAGGTATTCAGAATAAAGTTAATTGGTTAAAGTCATGAAATTAATAATATTTTATAATGAATAGAAACATCTGTCATTTACACAAAAAGGAAATGTTTTTGCAAAGAAAACAACTTCAATTTACCCTATAAATTTACCCCACCCACTTAATATTGTAATTCTAGTATAATTTGATATTTAATTGTTCTTAAAGATGTTAAAAAATAAAAATAAGAATCAATTGTATCTGTAATTTAATTTGTTTAACAGAAGAATATAAATCAAATGAATTAGTGATACACATTTACACTTACTTGAGCTTCCCCATTATAAATTGGGTGGGTGGGGTAGTTCCACAGCTAGGTAAAATTACTTTTTTGAACAGCTTATATGTTTATATAGAATAAATACATATTATATCGTTAATCATGTTCTACCTAGAATAAATATATAAATCAAATAAACCACTTATATACATATATACACTGTAATGATCATATATAAATATTATTGTGTAAATCATGCCATCATCAATATATCCATGCTACCAAAAGCAAATATTTTATTTGAGAAGGCATACATTGTCATTTATTTTGATATGCATTATGTCTAGTTATTGTATATAGTTAAGATAAAAAATAAAAACAATATGAGTTGAAACGGCCATTTTATGTTTTTTTTGGCCTTTTGACATTGAAATGACATTGACCTTGACCTCATATGATCTTAGATGACCTTGTATGTGGTGACTTTTCAATGTCATATGTAATAACAATAATATCCATGGAAGTATACAGGAATTTCATAATTTTATTCATGAATCACTTGAAAAAACATTTGTTGATTTAATTTTCAGATGTTTTCGTAGCAGTTATTACCTCCCTTTATAAAATAATGCAAAACTAGGTCAAGCTGTAAGTCTGGAATTGTTATAATAGCTAACAATGAAGTAGAGATATAGAGCTTTTATAAAAGCAACATGAGAATTTGCTCACCAAAATGGTACCGGATTGTCATTTTTGGGGTTCTGGCCCAAGGTCTCATAACTCGTTTTTTAAATTTTGACAAGAAAGTCAACCTTTAACTCTGAAAAATATGAACTCTGAAGTCTTCACATTTTAAACTACTTCGAATTATATTGTTGACATTAAAATGCATACCAGTCAAGAAATGTCACGGTAAGTAACCAAAAACCCCCGAGGAGATCTTTTGACATTTGATCTCCAAGTGTGTCCTTGACCTTTGAGGTGCGGACCTGATTCTTGTGCGTGATACACATACTGACTGTGATTTAACATTTTTTGTAAAGTTCATGCATTTCCCTTAAGTAATTTCAATAGTTATGGCTGAAACATGATTGTTTCGGACAAACGAACGAACGTCTGAACGAAGAACGAACGAACGTCTGAAAGAAAAACGAACGAACGGACCGAGCTATTACTATATGCCTGAATTTGGGAAAATAAAAACATATGGCATTCATTTGTGTTCTGTAACATTTATATAACATGGTTGGTTGTGCACTTAAGGATGTTGGTTGGGCAAGTTTTGACATCTTCAAGTATAAACATTTTATTTTTGAAATCATAGTTTTATTTGACAACAGAATGGTTTCATTTCTTCCATTCTAGGAGATATGGATATAATGTAGGAATTAAGATGGTAAAATACCAAATTTTAACCAAATTTCTTTTTTTCATATTTTTTCCGTCATTTGTGATCATTTTTTGTTGTCAACAAAATAGGGGGTATGGGTAGCTATGAGTAGAATTTATTCTTTTGCTATAGAATAAATCAGATTTTTGTTTTTTAGTAGTGGAAAACATAAATAAAAGTAGATACTGAGCTAATTTTTATTTTCGATACCAATGTCAATATTGTGTGTACAGCATTTAACATTGAAAATGTCAAAATAACTCCAAAATTGGTGTAATTTAAAGAATTTTTAATAAAAAATCATTAGAAACCTGGTGACCTATATATTTTTTTACTTGTTTTGAAAGAAATGTCATAGGACCTTGACATATACACGTTTTAAAAAAAGTTGATCATTAGAACATAATTATTTATCTTGAATTAATTTTTCGGTAAAAACAAAAGTGGGTGTGGTACGGTCCATATATGTTTGCTTTTTAAAGTAAGAAGACGAATGAGGATTACCGTTGCTTTTGTATGATTTGAAAGATATGTATATATGCAATCGAAAATTAATTGTTGATTTTCAATAAACGTAATCTTATGAAAACAATTGTGAAAATGTTCAATGACTATATTTTTCCTCATTTTAGTGAAATTTTGAAATTAGAAATATGTGCCTTCTTCAATGATGTCTTGTGGGGAAAAAATGTGGTGACCTAGCCCTTCTTTGATAATTTTGAATCTAAATTATAACAAAGAAGCTTTAAATGTGAATTAAAAAAAAATCCATCACTTCGTCCTTTCCCAGCCAACCTCCTTAATAGTTTTTTATATTGTTGCATTGGCTACTGCCAAGTCAATATGGCTTCTAGGCTTTTATTGCTTTATATTCTTGTTTGTTCGAGGATATAGCCTAACGGGGATTACTTTCATTGTCCGCAAAAACAATAGGGGTAGATATTGAAAGTACAAACAAATGGGTCTTCGGTACATTTGTGCCTAAAATTATATCTACGATATATTTATGTTGTTTCAAACGGATTTAACTATTACCTATCTGTACATTGTGACGTATCACACATCAATTTGATTGAAAGGCGGTCGCCATAGCAATGGAGTATATATATCTTGTGTAATTATGAAAATACGTCATCAATATCGGGAAAGCTTTAACTCAACGTTTAACATTTTCTTTCAAGCAGCGCGCAGGGGTAATTTCTGCTATGTAATAAAAACGTTTTACACTTATTGCAGCAGTAGCTTAGCAGCAGCAGCAGTAAGGATTGACAAAAGGGAACCGCCTTGGAACGGTCAATGGCAAAAGGGACCACCGGGGAGTATAAAGCGGTTCACGGGTGCACCAAACCTCACGCTTACCCTGTCATCATCCATAAACAACAGGACAGTGTAAATAAATATAATCCCCGCCGAGTTAACCCTTACATTAGAGAAAGGATAAATAGGTGTTATAAGAAAAAACAGAAATGTTCGTGTATATAATATATCAAAACATACGTTAAACCTAAGAAACTAATCTCATATGTATTCGATGACTTGTCCGAAGTCAGAGTATCAAAAGGGCACGACAAATGGGGTGAAGGACATTCATTAAACGGTTCCCGCTTTAAAAGATTTAGGAACACGTTGTAATAGAGTCCACCGCCAGTCCGGTCGTTGCACAATCAAAGAGAAAAGCATAGTTGCAAACTGTAGAAAGGTCCACAACTAAGCATGTAGTGCGCCGCAGAATACTTCGGTCGTAATCTCTGTTTATAAATTTTCTAATAAGTTTAATAAATAACTCATACAAATTATCACGGCCGATAATCTTTCTAAGTTTGTAAATCACATCTCCATAAAAAACTGGTTGTGATAAACGTTGTCTCAGAAGTGTTTTAAGATTGCTATCAGATCAGAGTTACGATATTAAAACTTAGAAAAGAGTTTTTAGTAATGTTAAGATTACGAAGGTTGAAATCCTCAACACGGCTAAAAGCTCTGCAAAACGAAAAAACTGAGAAATATACACGCCATAAGAAACCGTACTGGGGATATCCCCATCCAAATGTGGATAATTAACAATATCGAGATCAAAATCATCTCTCTGATCATACATTTTAGTTAATACTACTCCATTATCAATAGAAATATGTAAAACAAGAAACGGACAGAATCCGAAACGTTAGCTTTATTGTGTTTTAGTTCTGGAGGATAAATGTTAGGAACCATAGAAGAAAAGACAGGATTATCAAAATTGTTCAAAGGAAATAAAACAGATCGATTGACTTGCCGGTTTTATTTAATTGAATTGGGTTTTAAGGCGCACAAACACATGAAAGGTTATATGGCGCCTAACAGGAATGAGCATGCCTGGCTCATACTCCATGTAAATCGAGATAAAATATGGAGAATGGGCATAGAACCGTCTCACCTGTAGAATGGCCGAGTTGCTGCAAATTCTATTGTAGAAACTCCATTTACGCATGAACCACGTTTACTGTTTTTCTGCCACTGCTCTAGTGATGTGAGCGAGATGGCACATGAAACAATGCAGGGATCATGATGAAGACCTTTAATTAGTATGAACAAACAATGATAAAGCGAACATGAATTTGATATACTTAAATCCCTGGTTCAAGTAGAAAATTGCAAGGCTGTTCATTTTGACAAGATGATATATTCCTGACAGAGATACTGAATATCATTATGCCAGCAAGGAAGCATTTTGTCTTTGTATCTATAGACATGATAGACATCAGGGTGGTATGTAAGAAACAGAAATGTAGCTATGTTGTTCAACTTTTTATTTTAATTGCGAGTATTTGGGGCATGCAAATGGTAGGCTGAAATCAATATAACTGGTGAATAAACATATACTGTTACCTGTAGAATATCTTGTTATCTCTCGTTTTCTTATAAATATTGGTATATAGCTCAGCTGCTCTTTCAAATCTGTCTTACTCTGTTTATACTGTTTGTAAACATTTTGTTGTATATATTAAGGAAAACAAAGAAAATGATTAGAAATAGAAGTAGAGCTATATAAATCCGTCTGCAAGAAAACGAAAGGTTAAAAGTTATTGCAACGTTAATCAACAATTAAAGCAGTAAAAAATATATCAATACAAATATATGAACTGTTAACAACAAAGAAGAATGTTATGTATCTGGTATATTGCATTTTCTTCTGATTGATGCATCAACTCATTTAATAAGTGGTGAAGAGCACTAAAACACAATAGCATTCGCTTTATTTACAGCATAACGACCCTTAAAGGCATTTGCTGTAGTTTTCCATGCGCAGCTTTTTTGGGCGACATCTCTTCTAAAATTATTGGATGGATTTTCCTACAAATTTACAGGAATGTTGCTATTGATTTCTAGTTGTAATTTTTTTCTTTTTTTTTCTTTTAGAATTATTTTTTTTATATTTTTTTTATCTAAGTTTTGTTTTTGGATTTTTTTTTATTGTCTTTATTTAAATAAAGGCCTATTATAAAATACACAAAATAGGAAAAATATAGCATTTTGTAAAATTTCCAACAAAATTAAACAATTTAAGCATAATGGTACGGTTCCAAAAACCAATATTAAATCTCAATATGGATGGTGACCTATAAATTTAATTGCATATATATTGTCTAAATATATATTCAAATAAGTGCCTAGGAAGTTTGAACAAATTATGTTATAAGAAACATAACAAAAAAGGAAAATATACCATTTCTATATAATTTCAAACAAAACTTGGCCTTTTAGTATAGGGGTAGGGTTTCAAAAAGAAGTTCTAAACAAGGATGGTGACCTATCATTTTTATTGCACATTTTGTTTTTATATATGTTAAACTATGTGCTTAGAAAGGTTAAACAAATTCTATTATTGGGAACATACAAAAAAAAAGGAAATTTTATCATTATGGGCTAATTTGTGCATAAATTGTGGTAATGGTCTCAACAGATTTTGTAAAAAAAATATAGGTTTTAAAAAAAGATGAGCTTTAAATGTTATTGTAATTAAATGTTCTTTACTTTACTACAATTTTAGCAGAATTGTGACCAATGAATAAATGCTTAGACTTCAAAAATATCTTATTTAGCTATTGCATGGACTTGTTCAACTTTTGGACAGATTGACATGACGGTGCATTACAATTATTTTTTTAAAATGTTAACAATCACGGTGACCTACCATTATGTTTGCCTTTTCTGTCTATATATATAACAGACTTTCTGTACAAAAAGTTTACAGAAAATCTGTTATGCAGAAAAAACTATAGACAATGTATTTAACACATGTCTAAAACATGGTAAAAGCTTGTTGGTGCAACCTAGAACCGGTTTAAACCCCCAGTGGCCTACTTTGCCACTGACCATTCCAAGGCGGTAGCCCTATTGTCAACCCTGTTGTGTTTGTGAAGTCGTTTGCTTTTATTATTACTTTTGCCTTCTTGTTTGTCTGTTTGCGTGTTTGTTTCTGTGTTTTGTGGTTGACTGTCCTCCTTGAATGCTACTTTCCCTGTCCGATCTTTTTATATTTCTTGTCAGAGACAAGATGATCAAAGCTACAATAATGTCGAATGACCTGGGTACGATAGTAATAATTTTTCAAAGGCCTCGTTTTTTATTAAAAACACTTTTTTACGCACGGTTTCTTGCTGAAATTCTTTATTTAAATTGTTCTGCATAATATTCCATCAATGGGATGAAGTATCTGGGCACACAACATTGAAAAAAAGTTTTTTTAAAATTTTCGAAAAATGCTTGGGACGGAATTATTTTTGCAACCGCGTCGGTTTTGGTTTTCGAGTGTATTTTCTGATAGATTTCCTGTTGATACACTGAGAGATAATAATTTGTTATTGAATTCCAGCAAGGAAATAAATACTCGATGGGTAAATGCCAACATATTTGGATTTTTTTTTTCATTTTACCGTAATGCTAAGATTGCCGTGTGTCCCTTTAAACTATTTGATTTATTTACCTTGTTGTTGTTGGTAATAGAAATGAGCACTTCTTGACAAAAATATTTTCATCGACTTGTGTAATTATTTGTAGTAGATGCTATACTATGCAATATTAATTCTCAAGGTACTACGCACAATAACTACAATATTTACGGACATTAGTTCCCAATTTGACGGTAAAGCTCATTATCTAGGTCACGCTATAGGCCACGCATGAGCGGCATGTTTAGCTTACTGGTTTAGACATTGGGGCGGAAAATGTGTTAATTGATTGCTTATTTTTGGTCAATGATTGTACATTTTCAAATTAATGGTTCTGAATGAATGGAAACTTTCTATTCTTAGAATATGTATGCGCGCATTGTATTTCAGTACATTTACAAATAAAGACACGTATATACTGTATGCAATTACAATTATTCACTATCAGTAGTTATATTTTTCGGTATATATAACGTTCATGTCAGTCACCTTATTAAATTAAGTTATATTTGAGGCAGTTAAAGGAACTACATTATCGAATTGCGTAAAGCTCCTCGTCCACAAACTGGTGTATTATTGCGTATATTATTTCAGTACATTACAAAAAAGGGACAGTTCCTCCAGCAACAACAGCAGTTTCCCCAGCAACAGCAACAGTTTCTCAAGCAACAGCAACCAGGGCCAACCGGTTATAGCCGAATACTGGTCCATAAATACAAGCAACCCAAGAGAGACGTTTCATAGCTAAAGGAAACAAAGGAAATCAAACAAATTCAGTTAACCTATTTCAGTCTGCATGTGGGGACATTGGATTACAAGTACTCCAGCAAATTAAACGCAAAACATGGAATGGGAATTCATTGAATTAAATTAAATTGAATTGGGGTTTTAAGGCGCACCAACACATTACAGGTTATATGGCGCCTAACAGGCATGAACATGCCAGGCCCATCTTCCATGTACATCGAGATAAAATATGGAAAATGGGCCTAGAACATTCTCACCCTGAACTGCAGAGTTGCTGCAAATTCCATCGTAAAAACTCCATTTACGCTGGAGCCACGTTTATTGTTTTTCTGCCACTCCTCTAAGTGATGTGAGCGAGATGTCACCTGAAACAATGCAGGGGTCATGATGAAGACCTTTAATGAGCATGAACAAAAAATGACAAAATGAATATGAATGTGGGGGTCCTACCCCTCTGCATGTGACGGTGTGTTTGCAGTGGTTGTATTCTACCCCGGCAACCACACGGGGATCATTGTATTAAAAGTAGATATTAAAATCGACAAGGAATTTTAGCATTCACGGACGACAGTCAACCACAAACACACACAGAAACAAAGAACAACTTTAAAGATGAATAAAAAAGCCATATAAGACATCACAAACACAAAACGGTTGGCAGTAGTGCTACCGCATTGGAACGGTCAGCGTCAAAAAAGGCCACTGGGGTTTAAACCAGGTTCTAGGGTGCACTAAACCTCACACATACTCTACTTTATCCCAATAAAACGGGACGGTGTAAATAAAGACAACCCCGCCATGAACTATTCTCTATTATTAGCTGTAATAGGCAATATAAGTAAAACACACAGATGCTCGTGTAAATCTAAATACAAACAAAACACAATAGCCTAGAAAGCCACAAAGAAGGTACTCAATGACTCGGCAGAAGCCAGAGCAACACGAGAACAAACCATTGAGGACACGACAAGACAAGATTGCAGACTAACATCAAACGTCACCGTCCTTTTGGGCTTTAGGCAGATGTCATCATAGGGTTCACAGCCTGTCCGCTAATCGCACAATTAAAGAGGCAAGCGTAGTTGCGAACTGTAAATAGGTCCACCACCAAGCATGCACGTTGCAAAATGCCAGGGTCGTAACCTCTTTGATAAACATTTTAACAAGTTTAACAAAGATAGTACGAAAGTGGTCATGACCAAGGATCTTACTAAGTTTGCAAATCACGTCCCATAGAAGTCAGGTTGTGATAATCCTTGTCGCAGAAGAGTTCTTAAATTACTTTGATATTTGGAAAGAAGATCAGGGTTACGATGATAACATTTTGCTAAGAATTTACGAAGTTTATGGTAACGGTAGCCCGGATGGAGTAGATTTTAATTATACAAAGATTACAAGCTCTAGAAAAATGAATAAGTTGGGACACATAGAAGAAGTTGCTCGGGGAACATCCTCATCTAAATGGGGATAATTAATTAACCATATCAAAATTAAAACTCAACTCATAGATTTTGCTAATAAGTTCGTTATTATACAAAGACAATTTAGATCCAAAACAGACCATTCAGTTAATAAATGGTAAACTGGTGGTAGTTAATAGTTGTCGATACCTTTTTGATTTTCTCGTCAATCAATTTATATTGAAAGGCATGCATTGGAGGCGAAAAACCTCATGCATTACACGTACAAACTAAGACTATGTAACCTGTTGGTGTTTGAATGACGAGCAATTTAGGTTAAGGAAAGCGGCCAATCCGTCATCAAGCTGGATTGTTATTGATGGGGAGCTTTGGCTATTAAGTATCTCGCCATCAAGCCAAACGGTTGAAAACCCTTTCCAATGCAACAACACCGATAAGCCCTGTTCGAATTCAATATAAAAGTGTTCTGCACTAAGGTCAGTTCTAATTATATACCAGCATAAATGTTTAAAATGCAAAGGAACTCATTCATCTACTGTTTGCAACAGTAAAGTTCTAACATAAACTGGCCCGCTATTGTATTTTAGGACCAGGTTACGGCAAGACCCGACACAATATAGGCAGAGATTCGTTGCACCGCAAATATTTATTGGCTCTACGTCGCACATAAATTTAAACAGAGCAGTTACAGATGTGGTTAGATATTATGAGAATAGAGCTGATGCATTATTTGTGTATGAATGCTTTAATACTGGTTTTCATCTACAGTATTCGGGTCCACATATTCTAGTCTTCTCAAAATATCTGTGAAATGCATCCAAATATATTTCAACTTAAACAGGATCAAGAGTTAGAGTTAAGCAAAATATTATGCCCTTTCAATTACAGGCATATTTCAAATCTAAGAGTCAACCCAATGGGTATAATTCCTAAAAATACAGGAGGTTGGAGGCTCATCTCTCATCTTTCCCAACCAACAATCAATGATTTTTATAGATTGTGCCTCTTGTTTGGTACATTATTCAAATTTTGGGGGCGTCCTTGACCGAATGGTTAGAGTCTCTGACTTGAAATCACTCGCTGTAGGTTCGATCTCTCAGGGGCGTAGAAATCTTTATGTGAGAAAGCTATCCAGCCGGCTTGCGGAACGTCGGTTGTTCTACCTCTTCCTCCATCAGTGGAAGCTGGAAAGTCGCCATATGACCTTAGCTGTTGGTGCGACTATAATTCCAATTCAATTCAATTCAACATTTGAAAATGCGATTGAGATCTTGCAAAGATTAGGCAAGTCGGCATTAATAGCCAAAAAATATGTTAAATCTGCATTTAAATTATGCCCCATATATCCAGGAGATATTGATTTTCTTGGCATATTTTCTAACAATCAATTTTGGATTCAAAAGATGTTGCCACAAGGAACATCTATGTCCTGCTCAATATTTGATTCATTTGCTAAATTTATACAGTGGGCAGTCTCCAAAAAGCAAATTCAGACAACTTGGATCACTACTTGGATGACTATAATTTTGCAGCAAAGCAAGACACTACTGAATTTCAAATATTGATGAACACATTTGATTTGGTCTGTTATTATATGGAAATATCAATAAAGAAGATAAAACCGAAGGTCCCACCACAATAATGCAATACCCTGGTCTCGAAATTGAATCAGTTGAAGGAATTGTCAGAATCCCAAAAGGAAAGGTTGAAAAAGCAATCAAAATATAACACGAAGCCCTCCCGGCCAAATAACTCTGATTGAGATATTTGCAGTCCATTGTGTGTTTTTTTCAGTTTATTCTCAAAAGAATTTCCTTCAGGTAGAGCCTTCAATTGTCGTTTTTACGAGGCTACGTCACATGCAAAAAGATTGCACCTTTTCATACGCGTTACAGCGGGCATGAAAGAAGATATTAAGGTTTGGTTACATTCCTAGAACATTTTAATGGAGTATGCATTTTTAGTGATCTAAAATGAGTCTCAAATGCTGATATAAAGCTATTTCCTGATGCTGCTGATTCTCGGAAGTTGGGATGTGGGGCATATTTTCAGGAAATTGGATGTTTTTTAAGTGGCCCGATTATTGGAGTAAAGAAGTTTTCAAGGATACTATATACCTAGAATTATTGCCGATTGTATTGACATTCTTTACGTGGGGTGAACACATTAAGGGTAAAAAGGTGACAATTAGGTCCGATAACTTATCAAAAGTCGAAATAACCAACAAAAACAACATCACGCAATACAAGAGTTATGTCTTTAATTCGTCAGTTGATTTTTACCCTTCTGTCACATAATGTTCAAATGAGAGCTATACATATTTCTTGCATGGAAAACTAAGTTTGTGACGCCATTAGTCTATTTCAGTTGGCCAGACTGTAGAATCTACTCCCGGTTTAAGATTCCAGAACCCCTACAGCAATTACAGAATCGTTTCTTCGCCTTTTCAACATGAAATAGACATACTCAATGAAACGTGCATGGCAGTTAATACTCACAAAATCTACCAGGCTGGAAAGGCTTCCTTTTAGAAATTTAAATTAAATATGCAGTATGGAAATATCTGGCCCCCTCCTACTTGGCAAATTGTTGAATACATAGCTTCATGTCGCAAAATAATTATACATACTCGACGGTGAGCTGGCTGTCATGTTGCCGCCATTAGTTATTTCAATAAGATTAATAGTCTCACAGATGAAACGCAAACATTTTTAGTCAGACGCATGTTAAATGACATGAACATTATTACAAAACCCTCGAGACAATAAAATGCCCATCACCATTATTCTTTTGAAAAATATTCTACCCTGTTTAATTGATACGTGTATCTACACATATGAATATGACTTGTTCAGTTGTGCAGATACTTTGGCATTTTGTGCTCTCTTACGAGTAGGTGAACTGTCTAGTCAAATAAAGATTTTGAAAATAAAAGTTTTAAGTTTCACCTATGTAGTGTTTAGCTTTAACTGTATCAATATTTTCATTAGAAATTCAAAAAAAAATATCAGTTTGGTAGGGCGCACAAATCACAGTTCAGTTCTCGGAACACAACACGTTCCGTAAAGAGGGTCTGTGAAGATACTTGGCGTGCATGCCAAAAATAGAAGGTCAATGTCATTTTGATGGATCACTAGTAGCAACTTACCAATTTAACACTGTGCTTAAAAAAGCATTACAATTTTTACGCATTCAGAGTACGTACTACAAATCCCATTCTTTCAGAATTGGGGGTGCAACAGCAATGTTTAATGAAGGGAAATCTGAAGAAGAAATTACAAAATTAGGTCGATGGAAATCGAATGTATATAAAAGTAACACCCAATTGAATATGCCTCCATTAAGAATTGACTTTGATTTGGTATTTTCTCAACGCGGGGCTAGGGGGCGTGAACGGTAGCAAGCATATTTCTCTACCGTTCATGAACATCCTCAACTAAACCGAGACTGCAATATTTGGTATTTATCGTGTTCGGCCGTTTCCAAGCTCCACTCTCATGCTTTTTTATAAACACATCAACTAACAGTTGTTTAAAAGCATTTTCTGTAGTGTTGCATGCACAGGATTTTGGGCGACTTCTCTTCTAAAACTATTGAATGGATTTTCCTAAAAAATTACAGGAATGTTGCTCTTGATGTCTAGGTGTATTTATTGTCTTTATTTATACACTCAAGTGATATGAAAACGCAACACGAGCATTTCCGCTATATAATGTATGTACAATATGCTGCTTTTAATCGAATGGTACATGGCTACGTAAGACCTTTCCTTTTGGAAAAAATACTAAAACAACAAATAATACAGCAAATAGTATTCCTTCAATGTTTCATTATTCACAGAGTACGCGTTTGGCTCAATCATGTGAGCAAACTTAGGATGCAACATTTTGCAAACTATTTACGGTAAATACAGTACTGAACTAGCTCAATTTTTCAAAGAGCTACTTCAACATTTATGAAGTTCTTGTTACAAAATGTAGTGTGATTAAAACGTCTACAACATCACAGTTGTGTCCTTTCTCTAGTTAACTGCAACTTTCTTTTTAAAAAACATCTTGGGATTTCTTTGGAATATTATATGCAATTAAGTGTACAGTATATACAATATATAGCGGAAATTCCCGTGTTGCGTTTTCATATCACTTGAGTGCGGCGGAGTGAAGGCGAGAACACGCACCCTACCCCTGTAACCCTAACCCAAGTGGCTTCGCTAACAGTCGCCGCGTGGTGTATAAATGCATATTAGACAAATACATAAAACAGGAAAAATATAACATTTTGTAAAAATTCAAATGAAATTAACAATTCAAGCATAATGGTAGGGTTCCTAAAATAAATATTAAATCTCAATAATAACTTTAATTGCATATATTGTCTTACTATATGTTCAAATAAATGCCTTGGAAGTTTGAACACATTGTGTTATTAGGAACATAACAAAAAAGGAAAATATACCATTTCTATCTAATTTCATACAAAACTTGGCCTTTTAGCATAGGGGTAGGATTTAAAAAAAAATTGTAAACAAGCATACGGACCTTATATTTTTATTGCAGTTATAGTAAAGTGGATATTTTGAATAAACATTTAGTCATGCGTTTTAATTTCAGTATCTTCTATGTAATTACCGTATAGTTCAATATAGGAAAGAGTGAGATGCATCGTCTGAAGTTTATTTAATGTATAAGTAGTAGATACAGTATAAAAAATCCAGAATATGTCACGAGGAGCGTAGTCCTTAGTCAGTCATGTGACATATTCGAAGATTCATTAATTCACATTTCGTGTATAATAGGCCGCACCCACACGTTCTGGGTTGTAAAGGTTTGTTCTCACTTCGCCTATAAAATAAAATATTTGCTGTTTTGTATGATAATATTTATATAGTATATAGTTATAAACAATGTTACCTTTCCAAACTTGAATACAATGGTAATAAAAACTACTTTATTTTACTTTCGTTTCCAAGCAAAGCCAATTTTCATTGTAATATGTACACAGTTTGAGCAATTAGCGTCCATCGGTTACATTGTTAAACATAGCAAAAGAATCTCACTTTGCTAACGCTGATTTCGTAACATTTTTAGGCGATGGTTATATCTGCGCTCAGTGCCATTATCGTCATTTTCAAAATAACAACACCCCATTATAATTGAGCCCCATCTAGCGACAACTTTGAAATAATGTTGTGCAGTACTAATCTAGATCATCTGCGACGCTTGCTTGTTTTCCAGACTAACGTTTAATGTCAGACCAGTCAGGAAGTACTTACGGGTCGTAGAGTGCTAAAATAGTTCCTTGAAAAAATGCAAAGTTTCTAGTTTGCATGTGTTTTTCCCAAGATTAATTTTTATTTCATTGTTAAATCTAACCTGAGGTTAAAGTAGTATGTATGTTGTCATGAACAGTAAGTATTGTACTGTGTATGTCAGGATTAGTTCTTTGGAGAGTATGAGCACAGAGGTTAGGTAGAGATCCACGTGGTTTTGACAGATGTATATTTCAAAATACGCAGTGTGAATGAATGACGCGAAATGTTGAAAAACTGAATCGGTCTTTTATTCAAGATTTGGGACCGTTTGCTAGCCAAATGTGCATAATACACATAATAAAAGTGTATTTAAGCGAACGAATGTTGTGGAACTTGTGACTGATCGTCAAATATAGCGTATATTGCATTGTGTTCAATGGGCGGATTTTCACCGGTCTGACACCTAGATGGACAAAATGCATTTGTTTTATTAATGGCCAAATCCAGTTGATTTTTCCTGTGAAAGCTTGCAGTTGAGTGAAAAAACAAAGCTGATGTTAAATTTTTGAATTTTACAACAGAACTTTGTTTTGTTGCAATTAAAATAGAATGTGTGTGTTTTAGGATGGATTTGGGGGTCCTAATGATTTGGAGAGGCCCTAAAGCACTTTAAGTAGGCTCTCAAGTGTCTTTAAGTGCATTAGTGGCGAAAGGTAATAGATCTGTCACAATTCCTACAATAAATTGCAAATTTTATTATTTTAAGGTACCGTACGAGGTTAAAATCTGAAAATGTATCGGTACTGACATTTTGACATGACGCGACTCTAGCAGGAGTCTTACTTTGTATCGAAAGCCTGAGAACCTGTACATTTTGTATGCGATGATGTGTTTTACAATCTGAAACTGAAATATACAAAATGTGTGGAATTCAACATTTATTTTATTTTTTGCTGAACATGGTTTCATTAATTCAGATGAAATCACTATGCAATGGCATACACTTGTAATTTAACACATTAATTTGGTATTTTGTTAGAGATAATGGTATAATCCACTGAAATATATACTAATCTAGTGTGTGATTCAGTTTGTCTTGCTGTTGCCTAAGACTTGAATGTATTAGTTGGCTTTAAAACTCCATTGGCATATGGGGTATGCTTAGCTTTTGTGTCATTACTTAAATTTTGTCTCTCTTTTTCTGGCATTTTAAAGCCAAACTGTATATTTTATTGGACATAGTGTATGTAAATGTGCTCCAAAACAGCCTTATGGTCCATGTTGTGCCTCAAAATTGTTGGAATTTAACAGAATGTCTGTTTCTCAATGAAAAATGAAGAAATTTCATTCATGAGTGATTTTGATATCTACACCTCACATTAAGTGTATATTTTAGTTTGGTATATAGAAGGCAATGTTTGAAAACTTTTCTTGATGGAAATATACCAATCGGTTCATTTATTTCGGTATTTTTTCTACTTTTGTATAACGTGTCTTAAAATCCTTGATTTCTATTATGCAAATGGTTCTTTGCATGCAGGAATTGAACCGAAAAAATAATAGGTCATTGCAAAAGCTTCTGATTTTCCATTCGGTCAACCTGATTGGTCAGTTAGATGATTTCGATAACTATTTTTGACAAATGTCGCGACTCCTTTAGGTGTCAGACCAGTCAGGAATACTTCCTGGTTTCTAGTTTGCATGTGTTTTTACCAAGATTAGTTTTTATTTCATTGTTAAATCTAACCTGAGGTTAAAGTAGTAAGTCTGTTTTCATGAACAGTAAATATTTTACTGTATTTGTCAGGAGAATTTCTTTGGAGATAATGAGCACAGAGGTTAGATAAAGATGTGGTTTTGACAGATTCGCATAGTGTGAATGAATGACGAAATTTTGAAAAACTGAATCGGTCTTTTATTCCATATATGGGACCGTTTGCTAGCCAAAAATGTTTAACACACAGAATAAAAGTGTATTTAAGCCAACGAATGTTGTGGAACTTGTGACTGATCTCCAAATATAGCCTATATTGCATTGTGTTCAATAGGCTGATTTTCATCGGTCTGACATCCTTTGTATTTACAATCAAATGTCGAATATGATCAAGACTAGTGCCGTACTTTCACGATTATTTCTATGCTGATTTGCTGCAATACATTATCTGCATAAAGCAGCGTATCATCCAATATTGTTTTCAAGTCAGTTGCTGGCGTTGTACGGAATTATTGAAATAAAGCAAAGTACCACAAAATAAAAAAAAGATTGTTAATGTATTCCCCATTTCGGAATGAGGCAGATGAACTAAAATTAACCACGATCGAGGTTAGAAAACTTGCTTCAACATTTTGACTAATACTTTCTTTCTTAAAATCGAGAGATTTCGCTCAGTATTCGGGTTAATATGATTCTTTGATTTATAAACAATTGATTGATAATTCTTTCATTTCAAAATTATGCGGATTGATAGAGAATAGTTATTATAATGATAGCCACCGTCAAATCTAGAAGGAAAATTCAAGATGGCGGCGCGCGTCGTAAAACCTGTATACCTCAATGCATTTTCTACGATATGAAAACATGACTATTTGCCACCAGTGTCAATAACTCATAATACATGTAGTAGTTAATATGGGTTTTATATTATTTTGTAACAGTAACACACACCCATTATGTCCACAATGACGGAATTAAAACGTGTTGTACCTGGTTGTTATGCTATTTTGATGGGTGGGCTTACTGGAAATCGCTTTAAAAACTGCCTTTCACGGCATTTCTGATCAAATTCCCTGAAGATTTTTTTCTCAGGTTTTATTCTGTTTGCATTTCATTTCTATTTATATTTAAAGGTTTCATGACACCCTTTAAAATGTTTATTGTGATATATTTGTTTACTTTAATCAGTTATATGAACTGAATGGTCGATCAAAAAAAATATAAAAGAAATATTTGTAAAAACAATAGGTACATGTATATTTCGCTTCTGTATGGAGTTACCTTCTCTTCACGAACATTTCGGTCCATAGGTGCAGGGCTTTACTTTATAGCTGATCGGCTACATTTTTTGCCCTTTATACTACCAAAAAAGAATAGATAAACATGAAGTGTAAATGACACAATGTTGGTGCGACTCACTCTACCATGCAAAGCTTGTTGGTTAGAGATTAGATTTATTTATTTACACTGTCCTGTTTTTAATGGGATAACAGTAGGGTAAGTATGAGGTTTGGTGCACCCTAGAATCGGTTTAAACCCCCAGTGGCCTACTTTGCCACTGACCGTTCCAAGGCGGTAGCCCTATTGTCAACCCTTTTGTGTTTGTGATGTCGTTTGCATTTATTATTACTTTTGCCTTCTTGTTTGTCTGTTTGCGTGTTTATTTTCGTTGTTTTGTGGTTGACTGTCCTCCTTGAATGCTCCTTTCCGTGTCCGATCTTTTTATATTTCTTTTTATTGCCCTTTTGACCTTACTGACATATGTTTGTGGGTTGGGGTATTTACCACCTTCAGTGATACATCTAGTTATAGGAATAATATAAAGCAACTTCTTTGTGTATATTATTAACTGTTGATTACATTGCAACAATAATAGGTTTGACGATGTTGTTGAATACGACAAAAGAGAAAAATCGACAAAAGATATTTATATGAAAGCAGGTTCCATTTCAACGTGATACTGGGTAACCATTTCACGAGTGCCGTGTGTCTCTTTATAACTTTTCTACAGATAAGCAGTTAATTACCCAATTAAAAATGTCAAAATACCCAATTAAACCCAAAAGCATGGGCACTAATAAAATAATCGAAATTGTCAAATAATAAAACAACCAATGCAAATCGAGCAATGTTGGACCTTATTTTTCACAAAACGCATTATACAGTCGCATTCTTCACATTTTGCAAATGTTAACAGAAACGCATTTTTCACACCTGCGTAATGAAAGTTTTAGACCGTTGGTTTGTAATCACTTTCCCATCACAACCATGAGATTGATCCCCGCTGTGGTCAAAACATTTCACGTCTGGAAACTGTCTGGGTTGTGAAACTATTTTAGTCTAAAACCCCGTCTGTGCATGTC
This sequence comes from Cyrtodaria siliqua, assembly GCA_037043455.1. NCBI lineage: Eukaryota > Metazoa > Mollusca > Bivalvia > Adapedonta > Hiatellidae > Cyrtodaria > Cyrtodaria siliqua. The sequence goes on along the minus strand of JAWPHD010004174.1, from coordinate 121,479 downwards.
TTTGTTATACACTGCAGGATTGCTGGCAAATATGAAAATACTGTAGTTCGTTCGACACATTCTGTTTCTCCACTTTGCACTCAATGTCACAGTGTATCGTAGTTTAGCAAAGATTCTTATATAATTTGCATAGCCTTCATACATGGACGATTTTTATTTATTGTTGGATCAATCGTTAACATCAGTAATGCTATAGAATATTAGTGGAATGCCACCCCAACACAATGTCACAACATGTTATCGTTTTATTTTACCCAGTTGAAATCATGAAATATCCGTTTAAATATTTAGCATTTGGTAATTAGTCAACTGCTCAAAAAGCTCATCTGTAGCTCTGCTGTATTTTCTTGTATCTCGCACACTATTTGTTATATTGAATTATCTCCTTCAATTTAGTTCACCATAAAGCGACTAACATTGAAAGTCGAACATCTGCACCAACAAGGATTGCTTGCAGTTTACAATGCATTTCACATTAGATAATATTGTCATACTAAATCTGTTGGCAGGATTCTTGACATACATTGCATAACTTTGTTTCAATAAAAATATAACAAAACCAATGCACAGCATTCTGCTTCTTTCACGCCCCTTCAACATGATAAAGGATCTAGACAGTAAATCCTCTTCGACCAACCTACGCTTCTGGGTACTTTTAGTACTTCAGTACTTTGATTACCGATATTAACTAAAAGGTTGCAAAGTGAGAACACCTCTCGGTTGTGCGCAAGTAGCGACTGAGATATTAAACACGTGCATACTTTGACGTTTACAGGTGCAACAAGTGTACACTATCTTCTATAGATAGTGATATGTTTCTTTTGATATATGTTAGAACAAAATGCACTATAAGTTACGTTAATGGAGCGTAATTTAAACATCCTATATCATGTCTATATGAACTTTTTATTCTCAGTATATTTGTTATTGTGACACGACTTTTTATTAGCTCTTAAGTGGTAATCGGATCGGAAAAAAATACACATAAATAAGTATGCACTCAGCGGGTTTGAACTGGGGACCCTTGCATGTGAAGCGGACGCTCTACCGAGATCGCCATAAAAGCTAACACTGCAATCATGAGTGTGAATTCGGGGACCAGTAGCCTATACCGCGTACCGGGTACCAGTCTACGTTGGTCCTCCCGATATAACAGGTATTGGGTTGACCTGAAAAATAAATTGGAAACCGGTTACCGAAGGAGGGTTGCTGGACTACATAAAAGCTAGCTCTGCGGAGAGACAGTAGTAACGCGCTTATAAACCTATATATTTACATACGCCACAACTGAGTCCTATTACAGTTACAATCAGATCAAATCAGTTGTATCACAGATCAGAACAGAACAGACATGTTATTTTGATTTATGCATAAAGTATCACAATATAACAGCGATTTTGCAATTATTCAAACCTTCAAACATACAAATTTTTCCTTTTTGCACGTCACATATGTAGGTACTGAGAGATATAAGGTTTCATTATTTGTAATCTATACAATCTGTAATACCGGTTTTATAACTGAATTGTGATAAAACAAACACACTTTTGCTACTAGTATATAATTATAGCCAAGATTTTATTCAGCAAAAGTTTATCGCTTATTTCAATTCGGTTGATTGGTTGAATGATGTTTTACGTCATTTTCAGCACATTTTATGCAATATATGACGGTGGAATTGTTTAGTGATGGAGGCAGACTATCCACTTTTCTGGCTAGAATCAGTACTGTATACCAGCTCCAGCCATCCGTAAGAATCGAAACTTCCTCACTTACAAGTCGAGTTCCCACTGGGATTCGAACCCGCAGCTGTGATATTGCCATTGCGCGGTTGCGCGGTACAATGAGAAGAGCATGATACCAATATACCAATGTTATGTTAAAATGTATATTTTAAAAACAAATTTACATAATACGCATGTTCAAGTAGTAATTTATTTGTGTATACATCTGACAGGAATACAATTACTCTTTGATAGTGGCAGTAATTATTTGTTATATAAGTTACCTGAAGGTTTTGACATATTAAGCTATTATGAACATTAAAGATTTTATATCCGACACTTATTAGAAACATTATCTATATCACGGGCATACGTATCCACGATGTGAACAATATTTGGTTGTTGTTATGGACGTTACATTTTTCCTTTTAAATCATTTTCTATTTTCGTGTGTTACAGGAAATCTAGAAAAGTCAACCAATAATCTATTAAAGTTTTATTACTGTTCGAATCAGAGTAAGTACCAGTTTAAGTATAATGTCCGTAGTGTTAAGGACCTATTTCCAATCACTACCTGGTCAATAAAAAAATGAAAAGCTTGCATTGTTCCTGTTAACATTCTAGCTTTATGACTGACTATCTCTGGTATACACATTCAGGCTCGATTACAGTTTTTCTTTCTTCTACTAGCATTGTTATATTGCATTTTGTAAGGTGTATATACGTCATTTTAATTACATGTAAGGTCATATATGACGGTCGATTTTTTCGTGGTGGAGGCAGGCCACCGACTTATCCCGGGTAGAGCCAGAACTGTGCGCCTCCCGCCATTCGTAAGAATCGACGCTTCCTCACTTACAAGTCGAGCTGCCAGTGGGATTCGAACCCGCAGCGGTGATAACCGATAAGGTTTACAACGCAACATCGTTAACCCCACGGCCACGGAGACAATTGTGTTATATTGAATATTATCTTGAATATAGCTATATAATGTTTCTTTTTTTTACTTGAATGTAGGTAATAAACACATTTACATGTTAGCTATAGAAAAGCAAAACTGTATTCATTTTCAATATTGTTTTAAGAACAAAAGAATACACAAGCCAAAACACAAGTAATAATACAAACATCTACTACACGTACAACAAACAAAAGAAATATAAAAAGATCGGACAGGCTTTGGACGTTCCTCATCATCAAACACAAGATTGAATAACACCATTTTCTCATCCAATTGTATGTACAGCTGCATTCTCACTGACACATATCCCGTTAGACCGATACTCGCATCATTGAACATTTGTTTAGTAGATATAGGTGTTAAGGTCAAACACATTCCAACAGAAAGTATTTTTGGATTTTTAGAATCACTGACATGTAATGAGTTTCAGAAAAAAACTCCTCAAGATAAAGATGGTGGGAAATGTTAAATTTTGGGGTAAAAGTTGCGTTTTTAAGAGTAAATCTCCGGAAACTGGAATAATTTTATAAAAAATCATTTGAGCAAATTAGAATTTTTTAACAGTGCGGAAATGCCCTTCCAAATACATCTCCATGTAAATCACGGTTTTATAGATGGATATGAGGTTAATAATATGAGATTTTGGGGCAAAATTTAGAAAAAATGAATAAAATCGTTGATTTCTGTAATGCATTTGGTGTTGCTAGGCTATAAATTAAAAAAAATACTAAATGAGTTGTAAAAACTTAGTTTCTTACAGTTTTGCACAGTGAAAGGTACAGAGATGTGCCAGAAAAAAGTCCTTTAGCATACGACAATATGAATTACTTTATTTTGGGGTCTAAAAATGTGTTTTTCATAAAAAAAATCGCTGAAAAGAGGAATCATTTTGTAATAAGATGTTTGAACATCAACTTATCTAATGGAAGTGATAAAATGGTGCACAATTATATATACAAATGTTTCATTGTAGGTCACATACCACTATTGTTTTGGGGCTACTGATTGGCTGAAAAAAGTATAGGGTGTATTAGGGTATATCTTTTTCGAAAAGGCTATTTTCTGGTTGGGTAGAATTGCCTTAATCATAACTGATGTACATAAAATGTCAAAATAATATGTGTAGGTGATAAAAAAAATAAATATGTATTTGTTCTTGCATCTGGGCTATTTTATTGAGAAAACTGCAGGTATAGTAAATTGTCAGAAATTCACATTTATTTGCTGCGTGCCTGACGGTCATCACCGTCATCAAACCGAAAGTAGGTGAAAACAATACAAAAGCCCCAATTGTTTGCACTTTTTTAAGTGAGTCTAGGGTAGTTCTTGAAAATAAAGTAGCCTAAAAGGTTCCCTTGGATGTGTAAAATGTGTTTTAGGGCCAAAGGCTATAATGTAACCCTATGTAAAATGCAATAGTGGTATATGACCTAAAGCACAGCATGTAAAAGAGGGTGCTCCAACAGTCGGAAGCTGATTTGGTTTGTTTACATTTATTTTTTGGGGGAAATAGCAGACGACAATATTGTTGTGATATTAAAAAATGGAAATTGAAAAATTCTTTGGGAAAAATCATCAAAGTTTTCAAAAAAATACTGATTATTGGCCAGTGGGGTCTCCCTTCTTAGAGGATAAGTGTGTGCAGTGGGTGGGGTGCAGGGATAGGTGTGGATATGGTGTAAAAGGTGTTTGTTGGCCAGATGGAAGTATTTACCTTGAAAGGGCTCACACAGTATCTTATATGCTGCATCATAGGCTACTTCACCATGAGGTCCCGAGACTGGATGAGCATGGATTGGACTTGGATGTTAGCCACCGGTGCCACAATAAAATCTGTGTGAATCCCTCACATTTGGTCTTGGAGGCTAGGTCGATAAATATGTCTAGGAGTTATTGTGCTAAAGCTGGGTCCTGTGTGGGTTTGCACACTGTAGCCTGCCTCTTTGTACGTAATTTTGTATTATTTCGAGGTCTTCTGGTATATACATGGTCTTGGGATGATGTGCTCGGACAAGCAACATTTAGTGTCTGCTTGGTTGTACGTGCTTTCAAGACTTTGTTCCTCAACAGCTGTCCGCGAATATATTTTTTTTCTTCTTGATGTTGCGCGTAAAGTGTATACAATTTCAACCGTCTTGCTTTGCGCTTTAATTTATGAGCTATTGATCGTTCCCTTTCTTTTTGTCTTTCAGATAGCACCTGTTGAGTTGTAAGACTGCGATCGACTTTTCCACCTACTGGAATAGGACAGCCAGCAACTGAGCACAGTCGCCTGATCGACTCCCCCGGACCATTATTGACACTGTGAACTGCACTGTGAGCTCTACCTGGGAAATTACGTGAAAACGTTGCATTCTTCGGTAAGGATCTTTTAATTGATCTGTTTGTTGCCTCCACCTTCTGAGTGTTTGTGTTTAATTTTGTTTGACTAAGTGTGTCCTCAGAAAGTCTGTACTCTATGCATTCAAGTAAAGTTGTCTCATTCTCAGATTTTGACAAGTCTATTTTAAATGTGGGTGGTAAGAAGCAGCTTTTCACAATCCAGTTATTATTTTTTTCACCACTGCACACCCTTGAAAATAACTTGCAGTGTGTATGATAAGCACTATAGCACTTTTTAATAGCGCCCACACATTTGTTTAAACGGGTTGTTATAACATTAAAATCTCCATTTTCCTGACCGTGAATTGTTTCGAATTCTGCCTGACACCGTTTGCTTATATCGATGGCAAATCGATCACGTATGTGTTGTCGGTATGCTTTTGTATTGCCGGGCATCATGTTCAGTACATGAGAGCTGCGTTTTATTTGTTTCCTGTGGTTCTCGCCCAAGTGTCTTGTGTCAATCTGATGTTCAGGCATGGTGCTGGTTAATTTTTTTTCATAAAGCTCTGCTGCAGCCTGATAGGCCTTGGTGTCAGGATCAGTTGTTAGGTATTTCACCTCTAATCCATCCTCATGCATGTCCCTGAAACACATTTCTGCCCATTTTTGTTCATCTCCAATATTAGTTTCCATGCTTGCAGTTGAAGTGCACACTGCACCCTTGATATCACACATCTCATCTGTTCCTGTATGAAACCCATGCTTGGAGCAAAGTTTATTTACTGTCTCCAGAGCTATTATTTGCTTCTTTTTGTGAGATGTTTCACCACAGTGTAAGTGCACCGTGTTGCGGGTTGGAATGGGGTTTTCCCCACCCCAGAGTATAGACTGTTGTTGTACATGCCGCCAGACTGCACAGCAACTTCCTTTGCGGGCCTGTTTCTCCACCGATTAATTTTTTTCAGTTGTTCGCGTCGTCTTTTCATATCGGCAACATTTTCACTTTTAATTATTTCATTTACTTTTGATGCACTTTTTTTGCATACCCGACATGGATGGAGCTGGAATATTGGCACCCAACATCATTTTTCTCACACTGGTTGCTGCAACTGGAGTTTGAGTCATGGCTATGTTTAATCCCACATTTGCTGTCGCGGCTTTGCAGCCCCTCTTTCCGTTGTTTACTTCCTCATACAGCTTAAACATAGTCGAGCGGTATTTGCAAGAGCTACAAATGACTCTCTCACGCCAGGCAAAGCCCCTCTGTTCTTCACTAGTCTTGTCAAAGGCCAATTTCCCCCTACACCTGGAACTCCTCGAGACGTGCTCTTTTATGACTGTGTTCATCATGTCCCACAGTTTTTCTGTGTGGAACAGCTTGTAGCAGTTTTGCTTGCTATTGTGCCTGAAATGACAGTTGATTTGTGACAAATATTATCATGTTTGATGATTGTTTTTACTATTTTAATGTATTTTAGTGTTTGTATGATTTTTGGTATTTTTTGAGTTATCTCCCTTTGATTGCTATTATTTTACCCTAAGCCTAATTCTACCTCTAAATTCAATTAGAAATTTATTTTAAACAGGGAAATATTTATAAATCAATGTATTAGACGTACTAGTGTTATATACTCCTTTAGTGGAGTATATTTTAATCATTTCTTGTCAGAAATTGCAGAAAAACAACATGCATCATATACTTTTTACTTAGTTTAAGACATTAATTACACATTTGGCGCAAGAAAATTACAGTTAAATCAACTTCAATTCACTGTTGTAATCAAAATGTTTAACCTTAAAGTACTTACACTTGGTCCTTGCTGGCAAACTTGTTACATTTACTCATAGAAGGCTGAAGTGGTTGGCTACGTAGGAATTTAACACTCCCAGCTGGCGGATTCGAGAAAACTGTCGAAGACATTGCCTCAGGCTTAATTGGTTCGTCTCGCAGAAGTTCTTCCTCTTGCACAGTCGGTCGAATGTACTGCACTTTTTCCTCAACTTCTTTTGTCATTTTATCATTTTTTCCCTTGTTCGGAAAGAAAATATGCCCTTTTTTAAATCCATTTTGACGTCTTTTTTCATCTCCTTTCATGATTCTTTGGTACAAGTCACACCTTTTTGGTACGTAAGTTTGTATGGAAATGTGACCAAACACTTGTACATACTGTGTTTTGATCATCTTGGCTGTAATATGATACTTCGGGGTGCTGAGGATAGAGATTATCCAAGTGGTCGCCATGTCTACAGTATCGCCTTGTTCCAAACACCTTCAACATACATATCCCTGCATTGTGGAATTTATTTTCTAAACGACTTCATATAAACAAAAGATAACTCTTAATGAGTCTAATGGTCTTTGCTGAACAATTAAAGTGTACAATGAATGCTTAATGTTGTTACTGAAGATAATTATTTAGACTTTTCTTGTTGAACTTTTTTAATTTTCTGTATATTTTGGGTGGGTGGGGTACTAAATCAACATTTCAATAGTCTAAAATTAACGGAAGCAAGCTAAAACACTTTGGAAAATTGCCAGGACATATTTCTTTATATATATGGAAAATCTAAGAAAGAAATATCAGTCATTGAAAAAGATATGGGAATTTACGTGGTAACGTGTCTGGAGCTAATGCTATTATTTACATGTCAACAGACTTAGGGTAAAACTGGCATAGTATGCATATGGGAAAAATGACACTGTTTTGGTGAAATTTACAGTAGAATAAAGAAAAATATATCATTTTGTTCGAAAATGTTTATTGTATCAAACTAGCGAAGCAAATAATTGAATTGGTACATTTTTGCGTCACTTTAGGTCACATACCACTATTGTTTTGGGGCTACTGATTGGCTGAAAAAAGTATAGGGTGTATTAGGGTATATCTTTTTCGAAAGAACTATTTTCTGATTGGGTAGAATTGCCTTAATCATAACTGATGTACATAAAATGTCAAAATAATATGTGTAGGTGATAAAAAAATAAAAATATGTATTTGTTCCTGCATCTGGGCTATTTTATTGAGAAAATTGCAGGTATAGTAAATTGTCAGAAATTCACATTTATTTGCTGCGTGCCTGACGGTCATCACCGTCATCAAACCGAAAGTAGGTGAAAACAATACAAAAGCCCCAATTGTTTGCACTTTTTTAAGTGAGTCTAGGATAGTTCTTGAAAATAAAGTAGCCTAAAAGGTTCCCTTGGATGTGTAAAATGTGTTTTAGGGCCAAAAGGCTATAATGTAACCCTATGTAAAATGCAATAGTGGTATATGACCTGTATCGTAAGTTAATGTGAAAGTTCACATTGTGAGCTTTTGGGGAAAATTGTTGAACAAATTATTAAAATCGTTGATTTCTGTAATACAGTCGTAGTACAGGCCTTTAAGCTAAAGAAGTAGGAAAATGAATTATAAAATGATAATCTATAATGATTTTCCATAGAGCAAGATGCAAGGATGTGCCCCAAAAAAGTCATCAGGCGTGTACAGTTGAAAAATGCATTATGTTCGGGTGGCAAAATGTTTTTTCATAGAAAAAGGTTGTAAACAGGAATCATTGTTAAGATGTATTTTGAATATACATACTCTACTTGAAGTGATACTATCCTATATATGCATATATCCAAATGTTTTATAGTATCAGAAATTTAGTTAGATGCTCAATTTTAAGGTCTGTAGCAAACAAAAGGTCCGTTGAATAAATGTCTAGTTACAATGGTTACGACCATGGATCATGTTTTCATCATTTGGAAATTTTATATATAAAATAATGAAGGAAAAACATGATGTAATTAAATACAGATGTATTTATAACCTTTTGATACACATATTGTATACACTTCATTGAATATGTGGTGGAAAAATTGTTATAGCAATCATTACAACATGGTTTATAATCATTTAAATAGCATAATATGGTAACTTATATTAAAATTGTACAATATGTTTTATCTTTAGATGTAATAATTACATTTTAATGAAAAATATCACCAGAAAATGTATGATAAGTTTTAAAAACACGTTCAAAGTAACTATGAAATTCAATTTTGAAATTTTGCGCAATACTCATTTCGAAGTTGTAGGAGCTTTTGTTCACATCACCTAATATTATTGCTTGTTTATGTAAGAAAAGAGTGATCAAATAACTAAAACATTAATTTAAATGAATCTCAATTTCTAAAGAATTCATAGAGCTTTCATTTTGGCACTGCATACATGAGATTACATGCTTTCTGCAAAAACCTGTTACACATTCAATGTTATAAATGTACACTCTGATTACTATCAGACATCCCTTGTACGAAAATGTTTGGTACAAACTTTGCACAACTGGTGTTTTCAGCTGTAGCACTAATATTACAACACTTGTAAAACATGCATATCCATCACTATTATTATTTTTCCAAAATAACTTTGTACGTTAATATAAACTTTTGTAAGTGTGAGGTTTGGTGCACCCTAGAACCGGTTTAAACCCCCAGTGGCCTACTTTGCCACTGACCGTTCCAAGGCGGTAGCCCTATTGTCAACCCTTTTTGTGTTTGTGATGTCGTTTGCATTTATTATTGCTTTTGCCTTCTTGTTTGTCTGTTTGCGTGTTTGTTTCTGTGTTTTGTGGTTGACTGTCCTCCTTGAATGCTACTTTCCCTGTCCGATCTTTTTATATTTCTTTTTGTGTTTTGGACTAAACGCAATGCCCACACTTCCGAGAAGCAGTTATTTGATGAAAACGCCAAGGTATATATGTTATTTAAAAGATGATGATTGTGATGGAAGACTAGTGTGCTACTAGTGGGATAATCCATAGATTTAGCTAACTATCAGACATCCCTTGTACGAACATTTTTGGTACAAACTTTGCACAACTAGTGTTTTCAGCTGTAGCACTAATATTACTACACTTGTAAAACATGCATATCCATCACTATTATTATTTTTCCAAAATAACTGTGTACGTTAATATAAACTTTGTGTTTAGGACTAAACGCCTCACACTCTATAAAAAGCTATATACATGCATTTACATATGTATACAAGCTTGGTTACAAACAAGAGGCCTCGCTAACCCATTGGATATGGCCATGGCTTTGGAACCACAGGCCTCTGCCCCAATTGGTTCGTTCCCGAGGCATGCATGATGGGAACTTCATCCTACATCTCAAATACATCTCAACTACTATGCCCCACATGGGTTCGCTCCTTTGCGGAGGCTAGCCTGATGGGAACCTTCACCCTTCATGGCATCTCCATCTGAAATTGCATTCCCAGTATAACCTAATATGAGTGTTAACCCCATTTCATTCAGGGTTAAAAATACAAATAGCATCTGTGACGTGCAAATTATTGATACACTCAGTTACTGTTCTACTCAATTAAAAATGTTATGTTTGACGCATAACAAAACAGTTCATAGCATGACAGCGGTTAGGACATTTAATTATTCCAACATGCATCCTTTTATCCATTACAAAAAAAGTAAAAATATATTTTACTCTAGACACATGCACATCTTCTAGTCCACTATCCCTATCAATTACAAAAATTATAAATGTTTAAATATACTTGTTTTCAACATGTCCGCAATGTGAGTATCTAATTCAATCTGGAAATAATGAAACTGGGCAAGTACATATATAAGGCAAAATTGTATAACTCCCAAAATATTGTTTATACTGCTCAAATGATATTTGAAAATCGGTTCATGTATATTTTGCATTTTTTTCACCCATATCATAAAGCCTCGTATGTGTGTGGACTTATTTCTGACACAGTAGTGCACATGCGAAACACTTATAATGCGCCAAACTGATACAGGAAAATGATCTTTCTACACTTTTTTAGTTTATAACCAAGTACTTTGTGTATGAAAAGGTTGATTCTATGCAATTGTTAAGCAAGTCGTCAAAAACAACATCACGCTTTAAGCATTCTTGTTAATTTCAAATACAATGAAACAATTTGATATAATTATGTACATTGAATAGTGTAACATTTTGTGCATCATTGTATTTTTTGTTTAAGCTAAAACGATTTTAAAAACGATTCTGGTTTTCAACGAATGTTGATGAAAATTGCATTGTTTCGCAAAAAAAGGGCATTTCCATTCATCATACCCTTGGATACTGACATATCGTTGCTCATTGCTTTGTGAGAAACCGTTAGAAATGATCTCTTAACATTCGCAACAGCTTGATAAATTCCATAGAATCATATTTCGAATGTATGTAGAAGGAATCCATACTGGCTATGTCATACTAATATGGCGGCGCCCTAGACCCAAGCAGATTCCCTCCAAAAGCCATTAAAAGTCAAACCCAAAATTATCATCAGTTTTACAATGTCATTTAGCCGATAGATCTATATATATTTTATTTACACGGAATCGCTGATATAACCTTCATATTTATTGTAGTAACAAACATGCAATGCAGTTCTTACATTTTACACGCGTGGCTAACGGCATTACTGTTTAGAATACGGCAACAGTGAACTATTTTCTGTCCCGTTGACTTGCGGATAACACGATGTTAAGATTTTCATCGAAACACATAGGTGTGATTCCAAATGTAGACCGAGTATTTTTTACAAATGTCTCTTTTAGTTCATATAAACTTCATTATTAAAGTCCAGTAATTTGATTGTATCACAAATACATTGGTGTTTTTTCTCCATTTCCGTTCCACGTTTTGACCCTGACCTCGCAACTTGAGCATCTTATTCACTTCTAAGTTCTGATATTATCAAACATATGTAATGTACGTTTTATACACCATTTTTTTCACTTCAATTATGTTTGTTGAAATACTTATTTGTGATTCGTTTTCAGTGATTTTTGATGAAGGACAATTGTTTTAATTTAATTAGCGTCTTATCGATCTCTGATTCCGTGTTTCACATGAAGATGGGCTTGGAAGAAGGTTTCCTCACTTTAAAATGAATATAATATGCTATATTTCCAAGTCAAAATAAAATACCTTCCATCATTTTTCTTAAAAGTATTTGAAGCAAACAATTAAAGGTGTAAATATTGAATGAACAATATATGTATTAGATAGTTAAAAAACATGATTATGAACTTTTTATTTGATTTAAGAGCAAAATCGTTGTAAGATGTTCCATAAAACGGGCCACTGTACTACGAATGTATTACAGAAATCAACGATTTCTTTAATTTTTTTCAACAATTTGCCCCCAAAATCTCACAATGTGAACTTTCACATTAACTTACGATACAATGAAACATTTGTATATATAATTGTGCACCATTTTATCACTTCCATTAGATTAGTTTATGTTCAAACATCTTATTACAAAATGATTCCTGTGTTCAGCAATTTTATTTATGAAAAACACATTTTAGACCCCAAAAAAAAGTACTTCAGATTGTCGTATTCAAAAGGACTTTTTTCTAGGACATCTCTGTACCATTCTCTGTGCAAAACAGTAAGAAACTAATTGTTTATAGCTCATTTAATATGTTTTCATTTATAGCCTAGTAACACCAAATGTATTACAAAAATAAACTATTTTATTATTTTTTTCCAAGTTTTGCCTAAAAATCTCATATTATTAACCTCATATCCATCTATTAAAAAGAAATACAAAACGATCGGACAGGGAAAGTAGCATTCAAGAAGGACAGTCAACCACAAAACACAGAAACAAACACGCAAACAGACAAACAAGAAGGCAAAGGCAATAGTATATATATATACAACACAAACACAAAAGGGTTGACAATATTAAACCTTGATTTACATAGAGATGCATTTGGAAGGGCATTTCCGCACTATTAAATGATTCTTATTTGCTCAAATAATTTTTTGTAAAATTATTCCAGTTTCCAGAGATTTTCTCTTAAAAACGCAACTTTTACCCCAAAATTTAGCATTTCCCATCATCTTTATCTTGAGGAGTTTTTTTTCTGAAACTCATTACATGTCAGTGATTCTAAAAATCCTAAAATACTTTCTGTTGGAATTTGTTTGACCTTGACTCTTATTTTCGGCTATAATTACTGGCCTAAATAGGTCTTTTTAAATGAGACATTGGTACGCTTAATGGATTTTTGTCGTTCCATATGGCTGTCGGCCTGTAGATGACTTAATAGAAAATTGATCGGTGCATTACATGGAATTTTATAGAATAACCTCTTGTTTGTTTGACAATGTGTTTGTTCCTTTACCCCATTATGTAAAAGTTTACAGCCTTAAAGCACGCACTGCGAAAACGTGGAAAGAAATAACGTGAAAATGAATACCCGATAATGTATTTAGGATATAGTGCATTCACGTACTTACGAACGAAAGGACTCGCGTACGAACAAAGTGATCAATATATGCCACCCAACCCTTCCGATAGCTGCATACAAACAATTCTCATTATGTTAACCGAACAGACCATAAGCGACATCAATCGCACAAGATATCGACATCTAGCGCTCGTAGTACCGACATCAAGGAAAGTGTGAGACATCTATGACAAGGGATATTTTCAAATCAGCTAGATTTTTCGTTCAGCCATATTTATCAATGAAAGAATGATAGGTGAATATCTGTTGAACAAATTTAAATCATTTAACAACGATATTTCATTTTAATTTTGACAAATAAATATATATAGTCATAATAGTATATATTGAAAAGGATGAATCTCGCTCGAGGAAAGGCGCTAAATGCGCTAAATGCGAAAGGAAAGCAATATATAACACACACATTTTACGCATGTTTACAACACGATCGGTTTATACATATATTTGAAATGGGCATACCAATCATGACACAGATTTATGGATAAATACAACAGATATGTGTTTCCTCGTTAAAATAATACACCGACATCTGTCGCATACACACCGAAATCTGTCGCGTTTGCAGGCCGACCTCAGAATATCACACCGCGTATCACATACATTGGTGTGGGCGATTGCGGGTTTTCTAACTAGATGAAAGAGTAACGACGTCTCTGCGTTTCTATATATAATCCTCCACTAAACAACTATATCAAAAAACATCGGAAGTGACGTCAAACGACGCCACGCAACAACTCGCGTCAATAACGTCACATGATAATAACATGAAATTGCGCTAAATCCCCGACATACTGGGGGCCGCAAAATGCAAATGTACTAGCTGAAATTGTTTAAAGTCATAAACAATACTCTGAAGAAATGCATCAATCCTTAAATCAATTAAAGTTTATCGTTACTTATATCTCAAGAAGCTATGTTAAATACGGATCACTGCTGAGAATAACGTATTAAACATGTTAAAGTCCTTCAGATTTTCTGAATCTAAATGTCTCTCTGTGAATAGAAATTTACACTGTAAGTATATATCTTGCAACATATAACTTACTGAAGACAATATTCTTCAAACACTCGTAAAAATGTATGAATTTACATCACTTGACGAAAGTTCATTGTCTTTAAAACTTCACTGCGAAATGTGAAAACTATCGCGATTTAAAAGTTAATGATCACTATTTTCAGTGATTTCAAGAGGGTATAACTTCGCTATAGGTCTTGTTGTATATCCATCACTGGTACGGATCTTCGCAGATCGTGTATATCCGTCTCTTCCGGGAGTAAGTTCTTCCACGACAGCAAGTTTCCATCGCAACCTCGGAATCTCATCGTGCACCTGCACCACGTCACCAACTTGTATCGTCTGCTCATTTTTACCGGTTTGTGTATGCCGTTCTCGTAAGGCCGTTAAGTATTCGTTTTTCCACCTAACCGAAAAACTCTGCAGTAATGTTTGTAGTTTTCGAGCCCGTTTGGAAATATTCTGCTGGTTGCTTCCAATTTCGAACTGGATGTCGTTCTGTGGTAACGATGTAAGTCTCCGCCCATGAAGTAGATGTGAAGGAGTGAGTGGCACGGGTTCCAACGAATCGCCGAAAGTGACGTAAGTCAGTGGTCTGTCATTAAGTACGGCTTCAGCGTCGGTTAACACCGTCTGGAGAGACTCGAACGTGACACAGGTACGGCCAAGTGTTTTCTTTAGTGTGGTTTTAACAATACCGATCATTCTCTCCCACCATCCGCCGAACCAAGGAGCTCTGTTTGGTATAAACCGCCATTCGGTACCTTTCTTGCTTAATTCGTCTCGTAAGACGGTTGATTCGAACATCTTCTTCAAAATGTTTGACGCTGCGTGGTATGTACTGGCGTTATCTGATATGATAAGTGTGGGTACAGATCTTCTGCTAACAAACCGTCGGAAAGCTAGTAGAAATGATTTTACAGTTAAGTTGTGTACAAGCTCAAGATGGACTGCCCCTGTTGACGCACAGGTAAATAAACATATGTATGCCTTCGATTCTTTGCCGGAATCCGTGCGGACATAAAGTGCTCCACTGAAGTCTACACCGGTTACTGTAAATGGTGAAGATTCGTCAACCCGATATTTTTGTAGCGGGGGTGGATCTGGTGTCAGGTAGGGTTTGGAAATGATTTTACGGCATGTTACGCATTTTCGTAGAAGCGACTTCACAGTCTGGCGTATTCTTGGAATCCAAAACTTCTGTCTTAAATGACAAACTGTTGCGTTTGTTCCAGAATGAAGTTGATTTTCGTGAGCGTTTAGTATAACTAGACGTGTAAGAGGATGTTTGACTGGTAGAAGCAGGGGAAACTTCGTATTGTCTTCTAATGGTGCGTTGTGTATGCGACCTCCACATCTGATATCACCAGATTGATCAAGGTAAAATCGTAATTGTCGTACGAGTGGTAGTCGTGATCGTTTGGAACGTAAGTTCAAGATTTCTTCCCCGTATGAAGACTGCTGACAATGTCGTATCCATGTCGTTTCTGCATCAGCAAGCTCTTGTATTGTCAGTGGCCCAGTACGTCTAGACTGGGTTTCAGCTTGGCAGTTGAAAATAAACCTTTTTACGAAGGCTGTAACTCTTACAAGTTTAAGAAGGTGACTAAATCGGTTGATATCGATTACATCATCTAAATAGCTCGTCATATGTGTATGGGCTAGTGAGTCTTTTCGTGACGTGACTTCTGTCGTTTCGGTAAAAGCTGAGAGTATGGTACTATCAGGGTTGTTCCATGAAGGCCACTGCGATTCATTGGAAATCCAAGTCGGTCCTGCTAACCATAGTTTGTTCTCATGATATTGCGTCGCCGATATACCTCGAGTGAGAAGGTCTGCGGGGTTGTCGTGAGTCGAGCGGTATCTCCATTTCCCATTCGAAGTTAAATCATTGATTTCAGCAACACGTCTTTTTACGAATCTATTTGTTATATCCTTTGACGTCAACCAATATAAGACAATTTGACTGTCTGACCAGAAAAACGTCTTCTGAAGTCCTAAAGTGTCGCATAGGTGACGATACATTCGGGCTCCTATAACAGCTGCCATAAGTTCAAGTTTGGGCAAGGTAAGCTGTTTCAGTGGTGCAACACGGTTCTTTGCCATAATAAGCGTTGAATGGTTCCCTTCACAGATGTACGCTGTTGACCCGTATGCCTGTATACTGGCATCTACAAAGATATGTAGATGACAACCTTTGTCGTCTGCTGCAGCTTAGTTTTCACCATAACTGCTGAAGTACCATCTAGAAAACTGTGTTTTCATTGCATTGTTTAAGTCTGTGGCTATGGCGTTCCATTTCTGCTGATATTCTCTCGGTAGGGGTACATCCCAGTCAAACTTGTTCTTCCATATTTCTTGAAGAAATATCTTGGCTCGCACTGTTACCGGACTTAGTAAACCAAGTGGGTCGTAAATACGTGATGTACTTCGTAAGATGTATCGTTTCGTCGTGATTGGGGTTGCTTACTATTTCCTCCTCGATTTCACTAACTTCAGTTTGTTCTAATATCTTCTCATTTAAAGAATTCAGTGTCTCTAGTTTGCTGGTGATTGACTCAAGAATTGCGTGAAATTCTACCAATGAATTCTCTTTTGCCTGCTCAATTTTCTCTATTGTTTGGGGCGCTTGTTTCAGCCAAAGGTTTTTTGGACTTTTAAGATAAAATTAATCTACTACCTATATAAGTTATATATCAGTGGAACAGACATTTTTAGTGGTAAATAAAAATACCTTACTTTTCAAAATCGGTTAAGAAATAAAAATTTCATGTGCGAAAGTTGATTTTGAAGGGTCATATTCAATGCAAAATTCTGCTGCATGAAAAATTCGAAAAATATATTTTTTTAGATTTTTTATTCAAAAATAGTTTTAAATTGTTGGATATTAGTACAATAAGACACCCTGAACGTTTTATAACAAAATATCAAGTTTTACTGAAGTTATTTGACATTTTGTAATTTTCTGCTGTCCCACCAACAAGGAATTTACATCAAAAGCCCCATCAAAAAATCATTTTGGCTGTAAAATATTTATTTCTCAACTGATTTTCAAAAGTAAAGTAGTTTTATTTACCACTAAAAATGCCAGTTCTAATGATATATAACTGATGTACGTATTATTTAAATTGCTCGAGTTACTGCAAAAAAACCTTTGGCTGAAACAAGCGCCCCAAACAATAACTGATTTTCAATAAATCTTCGTTGACCATCTTTGATTGAGCGTAGTTTATCGATCTTCATGCTGCTTTTTTGTCACGGCACCAAAATGTGGGCGATTGCGGGTTTTCTAACTAGATGAAAGAGTAACGACGTCTCTGCGTTTCTATATCTAATCCTCCACTAAACAACTATATCAAAAAACATCGGAAGTGACGTCAAAAGACGCCACGCAACAACTCGCGTCAATAACGTCACATGATAATAACATGAAATTGCGCTAAATCCCCGACAATTGGGTATGTTGGATAAAAAACGTATATGTTTTTCTATCGTTTTGTCTCAAATCTCAAACATGAAGCGGCCTATACCTGACCAACACAAACACATAGACTGATAAACTAAATGGCTCAGAACACATCCTTTGAAACTGATTTTAATCATTTAATAAACTTGGACAACATTGTTTCTTACGTTTTTGGCAGTTCAGGTGTGTGTGTGTTTTCGTCACCTATCGTGATCCAAGATGGCCACAATTACTAAAGATAGACACAAGTAAGACAACTTCAAACGACATCTCATCCAAAACCACGTATACAGCGGCTCTTGTAAAAAGGTATGTGCATGTGGTTTTGGTTGACCTCTATCAAGTAGTTTTGTCAAATCATAATAATGACCGACATGTATTATTATTTGAGGGTAAACAATCACATGCATGCTCTTGGATATAACTTTATCGCGTGTGAATTTTCTGTATATCAATTTGTTAAAAAACAACTAAAAAAACGTAAAAGCTAATAAAACATATAAAACATTTTTGTAAAACATGCGGATGCCACCCGCATAGACATCAATATTAGATAGACTGGAATTATTTTCATAACAGGACAATGATCACAAACACCTCAACAGAATTACAGATCATACCATTTGCACGATAAAGAACAATACCCTATGCACGTTAGAAAGCAATACTCTATACACGTTTAAGAGCAATACCTATGCACGTTAAAGAATAATAACTATGCACGTTAAACAGCAATACACCATGCATTTAGAGAGCAATACACTGTGCACGTTACAGCGCATATGTCCGTTAAAGGGCAACACATTTCCTGTGTACGTTAAAGAGCAATACCAAATGAGGGTTTCTGGGACAGTTTTTCCTCGGGTCCCTCACATGAAGAGATGGTAGATTTGCATGTTACAACATGAAAAACAAGCTAGAATCGCCGGAAAACTGATCGGAAACAACAATCAGTTAAAAGCCGAGGTGATGCTGTGTTGCCAAGCCCAGCCAACAAATTTAAATCTCGTTTTGCATACCCCCTTCGGAAAAAACACTCCCAGAACCCCCAGTGTCTGAGTTTGGTGCACCTGGTTTAAACCCCCAGGGGCCTTTTTTGCCACTGATCTTATTTGGCCTTTTATTCATCTTTAATTTTGTTCTTTATTTCTCTGGGTGTTTGTGGTTGACTATCGTCCTTGAATGCTACTTTTCCTGTCCGATATGTATATCTATATCTATCTTTACTACTCACAGGATAATTGAAAATATGATTTGTTACTTTATTCTAACTATTTTCAAATCTAGTTCAAATCTAGGCAGGTGGACGTGTCCAGCTAAATGGCCAGCCATATTTCAAAATAAGTTGTCTTTGGAGCGTCGAAGTACTTATCCACCCTTCAAAATGGTTTTAATGCAATCATCCTCGTCGCAGCTACTATTTATATCCATTACAAACCTTTTGTTTTCATGTCATAGCTGTTCAGCTTGTGTTTGTTAGATCTGATAACTTTCATTTTATGGTGAGCTTCCGTTGCTTCGAATAAGATATCTTTGTACATGTGTTATTTGTTTTTTGACAACACATTTTCTTTTTGACACCTTTGCATTTTTTGTTTCAGTATTCTTAGCCAAAATGTAAGATTATGATTTACTCCTCAATCCAACAAACTCTGTGATTATTGCGCCACAAGCTTCGTCTTTCATTTTACCAATAACCCTTGTGTTATTATCAAAACAAAATTTACTTTTCGGATCATAATCACTGTTGTCAAAAAGTTCCCTGTCTTGGAAAAGATCAGCATACACATTTTCTGTCCGGATTTCATAACACAGCGAATCATTGTCAATAAATAATAGCCTCGCTTTTTCATTGTATTTTTTTTAAGTCCAGAATACACATACCGACATAAAAGAGGCGATTTAAGACCAGTCTTTCTTTTATCCTATTGATGGTAAATAAGTTTATTGAACATTTTACAATAAATACATGATTGTCTTGCTGCATGTTTTAAAAGGACTTCCTCGTCATGTATTAACAATAATTCTTTTTCTCAAATTTTCCATGATTGGTTTTACCAAAAATTGAATTATTCATAAGCTTGAAGAAATCTTTTTCAAAAGCAATTTTACCAGCTGTTCGTTTTGTAGTACTGAAGTCATTGTACACTTTCAACCATAGCGACTCGTCAAACTGGAGTACCCTGTGTACATTTTAACTTTTAGTCCCAACTTTTCATACAGCTCCTTCAGTGTTGAAGTTTCTTTACTTTGCTTGGCCTCAAATTAAACTTCTTCTTCAATTTTTTTACAATAGTCTGATAACCACTCGTCTTTTATTTCCAAAGTTTCCGGAGCGAGAGAGTAATCATTATGCAAGTCATACAACTTTTATGGATATTTGAGATCACACTCAACAATATAATTTGATTTTCCTAACTCGAATTTGTCAACCTATATGAAATTACCCTTGGTAATGTTTGGCATATATCCCACCCTTACAAGTTATTATCGTCAAGATACATGATATATTTGCTTTCCATAGTACTGTCTGTCACAAAATGTCACGGGTAGAGCGTACTGGTCGTATATAGCTCTTGTAAGTTATCGGTTACACCCAAAATCTATTGTTCGAGTTGAAACAATTTCACAATATTCATGATCTATTCATGTAACACGTAAAAGCGTGCACATTTTAAGTGGCCGCCAGAGAGGCCGTGTCATAAGTTTAGTTTTGTGCTAATGCATGTAAACGTATAGGTTTATTTTCCTCAAACGGCAAAATTGTATAAGGGCCTCTCGTGTAGATTCAATACTGTAGATTTAGCCACGTTTGTCACGGACTGAACGGGGGAAATAATGATTTGGGCGTAATGTTTGCTATAAAACCCATTGTCTTCTAGCTCTCGCCGGGATCATCGATAGTACTTTGTTGGAACAGAGATTGGACGGCAAAATTCATAGGCAACATGTGGTTAGTAATTTTATTAAACTTTTATCGTACATTTGTATTCAGTGGGCGGCGCCATCTTGTTTGGCGGTTACGACATCCGGTTAGCATTGATGTTTCTCAAACATAACTATAGACTAGCATATGGTTTGAAGTTACTTTATAAGATGTAATTATTGTAATTGATCATTAATTGTAAAACAATATTAATTTGATAACAGTGGATAATAGGTGCATTAGTTAACGTTGGCGTATAACTCAGTGATTGTAATACACGATTGTTAACATTAGTTAACAATGAGATGAGTGACAAGAATAAATGCGTGCATGCATAACTCAGTGAGTGTAATATATGAGTAATTTGATCATGTTTATATTACATGTATTAGGGGCATTGATTAACAGCGACGTACATAGCGTATACATGGCGTTGTAGAATATGTATACATTGCTACTCATCATTCGTACATATATTGAATGAATAATGATTTGTTTGGGTAATGATAATTATGCAAGATTGGTATGTTTGTCAACCGACATCTAAAACGTATGTATAATTACAGCCTAAGCCATCCAGGATATAAGCCATCCAGGGTTGGAACTAAGCCATCCAGGGATGAATATAAGCCATCCAGGATATAAGCCATCCAGGGTTGGAGTAAGCCATCTAGGTTTGGATATCCAGGAGTGGAGCTAAGCTTCCACGAATAACGTTTACGAGCCCTGGAGACGGTCCCCGTACCTGCGTCAGCATGGCCAGGTTGTACTAACGACAACCCCCGGGACACAAGGTGGGCCCGTTACCAATCCTCACTGGATGAATATCACTCACAATCTTAGTGGAGGTTAACTATCATTGCATCGCGTCATCAATCCTTACAGAAGGCATTTGATGACAATCATCCATTGAATTCGCGCATCATCATCTTCATGAGCTCTCGCGCATCACAGTTATCGCGCTAGATCAACATTGTTATAGCTTTAACAACACTTTAGTGTCTTAGACATTCAGTATTTATAACAATACTAAGAACGTCTTAAACGTTCAGGAGAACACTCTTTTCATAGTTCAATTGTGTATTCGCTTGTTTTTTTAGATAATTGTATATATATTAAACATATTTTAAAAGTTGCATTAAACTTATGTAAATGCATTCACCGTCATTGATTCTTTTCTGAGTTAGCCCAACCACTAAGGTCATCCTGTGACACTGTCGTAGTGTTCCGTGTATTTATTGTTAGCATTTGAATTTCTGGTCGCAATGTAATTTACGCCACCATTTTGTCATTTTTCTATAAACAAGTAATGATCGATATCGGTAATTAAATCAATTTCAATTTCAGTCGTTTTACGGCATGCATCCCAAGCCAGTCCAGGACGGCTGAAGTAATGACACGGATCTTATTTGTAGTACTCAAAGCACATTTTTCTGAAATTTTCAAATACATCAGCCAGCAGCAAAACATCGCTTTTCAAATACAGATCATGATATTCTCCCATGTTTTTAATCTTAAATGCCTTCCAAATTTTCCTAGCATGTTCATAATCTACATCTGAGATGTACCCATCATTTAAATGAGAATAAAAGCTTTTTTTATCAGGCAGTTGTTTTCTTTGAAGCGTTCAATGCTATCCATATAATAATATGGGTAAACCCCTTTTCTTTTTATTAGTTCCTTCCAACTTGTCATCGGAGTATTCTTGTAATGCATACTTAAACAATTGAATGTTTTTTACTAAGTTATCGAGTGATTGGGACATAAACTGGAAACTAACGATAAACACTAAATGTTGTCATAGCATGAAAGCCATATACCTTTCCATGTTATTGGTATGCCATTTATAGTGTTTTTTAAAACTTTCGATGTGATGCAGTATGAAGTGAGAATCATAACCTCTCACATTATGGAATACAAGAGTTTGTTTTTTTGGTTAGTTTAAAGTTAAGATTACAATTATCATGGGCATTTACTCTCAACTTTCCAGTTATATGGCAATGATCTCTAACTGCCTTATCACATGTTATCACAAACATGACATTTTTCAGCTGCTCTGAACATTTTTTCTTCTTCTAATCTTTCTTAAAATGTGTATTCATAGTGTTTTTACAATATTTTATTTCCTCTATAATTTTCTCTAAAAGCTTGTAAACAGCGTTTGGTCCCCTGTATGTCATACAGCAACATAGCAACAAACAACTGTTTACCCATATCCACAATCAGTATGTTGTTGATATGCATCCGTATACGAGTTTTCTGGATTATTTGAAGCTGAAGAAATCTTTGTTGGATGAGCAATAATTTAGCGAAACACAACGTGAATACATCCTCGTCTAATCCCGCAGCTGTTTGAGCATACGAAAGACGTTGTTTAAAACTTCTATGGTGTGTTTTCAACAAAACCTTTTTCTTTGCTATTATGGATTTCTCACCAGGACTGCGAGTATTGGGGAAACTTCTCCAACAACAGCTATAACAACAGGAATTGCTGGAACCAATGACAATGCAGCAGTACCACCTATTATTCCACTAGTAACCTGTAACCCTGTGTTAATCCTACCGCATAATGTATAACTAAATCTGTAAGCTGCTGCTTGTCGAGTCAAGTAACTAATTAATTCTTCCTTTCTTTGAATTGCTTTCATTATAATAATAATTAGATTAATTTGAATATTTAGAAAATAATTGTTCGTGTTCCCCGGCTAATATTTAACCTATTTTAAATAATTCGTTGATTAGGGTAATGCCTAAATTTATTAACTGTGGGCTAAAATTTCCTGATTCAATACTTCTACATACTAACTCTAGATCATTAACCAAAACGTCAGGGTTATAGTAATATTCAACATCAGCGCAACCTCCTTAAATCTTCTTGACATTTGAAGAACCTTTATGAATCGGCAAACCGCATAATTCTGTCAGTTTTTAAATACGTTTTGAGACAGCTTCGAGTTTATTTTTTTTATTATTGTAACGCTTTGTTGCCAAATCTATAAAATCATCATCTACTTTTAGATTCAGCACAACTGCTTTTCCTGGTTTAGCAATAACTTTGTGATGACCAGTAAGTTCAGGCAAATCAATTTGTAACATGCCACAGTGGCCATCTTTGCTGACTTTATAGGAATGTCTTTTTTGTTGTATCCCTTTGCCGGTAGTCTTTTTCAACTTAACTAAACTTATCTTATCCAAACTTATTTTATTTTATCCATCCTTATATTATACATGTCCTTGTTAAAGTGGAATGAATAAGGAAATTAAATGCAAATATCGAATAATCTGTTTAATAAATTGAAAATAAAGTTATTCAGAAAAGACTTGATAAGAGGGGCTAATAGCAATTTGTACAAACATATATTTGAACTGTTTATTAGCGGAATAAACGAGCAGTCAGAACAATTAACTGTCATTTAACTACTCTTCCGGAAAGAAGTCAGCAATTAGATACTCTTCCAGAAGTCTTCCTAGAGCCATAGGGAGGAAGTACAAGAAAGAGAAGCGCACAGGAAAATGCCTCCTCAGTTTTTTACGAAGGGCCTGGCAAATCACCTGATGATACGCTTGAAGAAGAGCCCGCTGATACGCTTGAAGAAGAGCCCGCTACGAGACCTAAGGAACCCAAACAAATGTATGATGTTGAATTAGATGCTGGCATGGATGAAGAAGCACTTGATATGGTATGGTTTGCCAATCACGTCTAAAATACCAGGCCTTGTGGAAGGAAGTGCTGTTTACAACGAATATGTTGAAATGGCTTATGAGGTATTCAAGAAAATAATCGAGAATAAACAACCGTAGCGTAAAACGACTTAAAGAAAGGAATGACGATGACCAAACTTCAAAAGACATTAAATAATACTTGGATGACCCTAAATTCCGCAAAGAGGTAGTAAGCGAGTTTAAAAAGAAGCGTGATATTCCGGTTGACAAACACATTAGTTCACTTGTTTTTAAAACCTTTAGTTTACTATGACAAGATTTACTTGAATAAAATTCCAGTCGGGGACATATTAGAATGTTCAAATGATGACGTTATCCCTGTGAATGATTTAGACTCCGATACTCAAAATATAGTAATTTTTGATGATTATGTCTGTGAGCGTAATCAAAACGATATTATCAATTATTTTTCCAAGGCAGACATAAAAATTGAAGCGTAAATTATTTATCTCAATATTATTACAAAACTCCCGAAGACATTCGTTTAAACTGTTCTCATTATATTTTCTTCGCAACTCCTGTTAATCGTGAGCTGGATATGCTTTCCAACGAACAAGATGTTAGCAAAGATCAGTATAAAAAAACAACTGACAAACATTATGACTTTCTGTACCCTTGATCGTCCGAGGAAATTGATCAAAAGAAACTTCATAGGCGAAATTCAGTATAATATATACTATAATGGGGCTTTTTAATGATATTGGTAGCGAGGATGCTATTTCAGGCGGTGTTAATATTACAAATGTCGGTATTGTGCTGTCTAAGTATGTAAAACAGAAGCATCTGGTTAAAGATCTTCACAAGGGTAAGAACCAGGAAAACGATTTAAAAAATGATCTTAACATGGATAACAATAGAATTATCAATGTTGGTAATCCAGCAGATGCAGATGATGTAGCATAGAAGCAATTTACTTTAACAGGAATAAGAAATATAATAGGCGATTTTAATATTGATAAAATTCCAGAAATTATGAAAATTTTGATAACAGGTATTGATGACAAAATAAGTCAAATATAAAAGCAATTACAGACAAACCGTGAGAAATGGTTGACTTTCAAAATGGCTTAACAGATTAAATAAAACTCGGTGATGCTTTAAAAAGTTAGAAAAGAAAGAAGATGGATTGAAAGATATCGGGCTCTATAAAATGTTTTGCGAAAAAATACAAGTTGGTGTTGAATCTGTTAATGAGCGAATTTGAGAAATAAATAAACAAATGGTTGATAATAATGAACTTCAAGCTGCTATTGCTGATGCTTCAAAACAAATGAGAACTGCTTTTGTAACTTTTGAAATAATTCAAATTAAAATATAAAATGATCAGATAAACACTAACGTTGACGATATCAACAAAGAGTTTGAATTAAAGGCATCAAAAAGAAAATGGTTGACGGCAAGTCGCTAGAGACTACTCTAAACAAAATGGTTGACAATGATAAACTAGAGACTGCTATTGCTGATGCTTCAAGGCAAATGAAAGCTGTCCAATATGACATACGCTGAGCTTTTGATAATAAAATAGCTTTTTTAAAGAGTATATTCAAAAGTTTGATAGTCGCCACACAGCACTTCTTGGCATAATTGATGAGTTCAAAGTAAAAGTGGACAAAATGTTTGAAGCAACAATAGACGGAATAAGTATTATGAAAGATAACTTTGGCTATGCATCATACCCGACACGAAAACCACTTAAAAACGAACCATTCATTAGCTCTTTCTTGAACCGTTTTCTTTTGTAACAAATCCATTTATAGACACTGGACAATATTTCACTTTTGATACTAGTAGGAGGGCTACCATTAGAAAATCTGGGCACTATACATTTGAAGTAGACTTTACTTATACAGAAGGGAACGTAGAACATTTTTATTTAGGTATTGTTGATGGTCAGGAAACGTTTTTATATCCAACAATAGAAAATGACAAAAGAATATAAAAAGAAATATTTGTATTAGATCTCACAAAAAGCAACATACTTTATTTCGGTGCAAACATAAAATGCGGCACTACAAGTTTTCAATTTTGAAAAATCTAGTTTTAAAATGTTTTTATATAGGTAATTAATTTCATCTAACCTATATTAAATGGAACAACAAATTGTATTAACGTCAGAAAGAGCTGCATTAATTAATAACTCTAACACACCGAGTAACTTTACAACTGTATTTGATAGACCATGGATATTAGACAAGAACAAACAGTATGGCATTGGACTTGATAAGATTAATTCTAGGACTTACTCTTGGTATAATATAAGTGAGGATTTGAATAACAAAACGATAAGGTATCACATGGAAAAGATTGTAAAAGAACATTGACTGTAAACGGTGATTTAGCTGCTGTTTACTCTCCTATTCCAATTAGAATATTAAATTTGATTTATCAAGTTTTGAATGTTTAGTTACTATTCATAATAATTTCATACTTGATTTAAGAGAATCAAACTTTCACACCTGAATTGGCCTTGACAAAGATGCAGTTATCAGAGACTCTAAATTTGGGACAGTAGTATCAAACATAAATTCTATTGATACTTTATATATATTTACTGTGATTTGATAAGTAATTCTATTGTTGATGGATCATATGGGGATGTTATTTAGTATGAAAGTACACCTGACCTTACAATGTTATATCCTTTTAAAGATGAAACGATAGGAGTTGGGTTCTGTGAAGTAAACAAAACAATCTTTAACAGTATTAATATTTACATAACCGATTACTCCGGTAAAATTATTAATCTCAACGGAGATCATACGTCATTTCGATTTGTTTTAAAATAATTAATGTAAAATAAGTTGAGTAACTTATGTGTTATCCAACATAAGTTATACATGACAAAATATAAAAAAAGTTTGTGATACTAATACAAGAACCTTATACTCAAGTAGACAGATTAACGGGAGCTGGTATATTTAATATATTTTCAAAAGTAGGATCAAGATTATTTAGTGAGTCTGTAAAAACAGCAGGCAAGAAAGCATTAGAAACTGATGGAAAACAAATCATAGAGATTGGTTCTAAAAAACTAGGACATGAGGTAGGGAAAATGGCTGCTGATGAATTGGTTTCAGTTATTAAATCTAAACCAAAAGGGGAAATAATTTTAAAAGTCACAAAGGCTGATAACAAAAAAGAAGCCGTGGCAGAAATTGTAGCTGAAACTGAAGAAGTTGTAAATGCAAAAATTAACAGATTACTATCCGGAAGAGGAACCAAAAATATTCATGCAAGAATTAAACGATTAATTAATTAAAAATAATCTAACTAATAGTATATAGATGTTTCGAAGCGATACATATAATACTATATATGAAGTACCCATTCAATTAGATACGCCCATACCGATAGAAGTTCTTAATTTGATTGGAATAACGTATATTTCGAAATAAGTTGTCAAGTGAAAAAGCTTGCTGATTGGGCTGCTTTTATAGCCACAGGTCTAATTGTTAAATTGATGATGCTGCTTCATTAATCGATCAAATGTAAGTAAAACAAAATGGAAAAAACAGTTTGTGACGGAAATAATCTTCATATATTTATTAATGTTAAAAGTTTGCTTTATATGCCTGGCGATTATGCAAAAACAACAGGAACAAATGAATACTTTTATTTAAATACCACGGCTGTGGCAGAATCTCGCGACGATCAATCTGGTTATAATTTAGGATTTGCAGCTCATCATGCTTTAATCATAATTAATAAAATAGTAAGCTCTATAATTCCTCTAAACAAATATTCCTTCTTTGAAGGTTTGGAAACAAACATGCTGCCTCCAAGTCAAATTCAGATTAACTTGCAACTAGCGGTTGATGATGTGCTAATTTTCAAAGCTGCTGGTGTTCATGATGGGAGAGAAATTATTAATATTAGTTTTGTGGATACCTAAAATGATGTTTAATTCTGATGGTTTAAGCCATGTAATGGCAAATGACATCAACAAAGAAGACCTATCTTCGAAAAAATAATACAAGAAAAAGATAGTTTTGAAGAAACTGATTCCGTATTTAGAATAACGGCTGATGTTAAAAATCCAAAACGTGTTTTAGTGTATTTGCAAAGGGCAGACGAAGTTCTTCGCAAACACAAAATCCTCATCTTGCTATTTACAATCAGCTAGACTGGAAGTCGGCAATGGAATTTATTATCCATAAACTGAATACAGTCATAATAATATTATAAGAATATTCATATGTTATTAATAATTCTTACAAACAAAATGATAAAAACACAGGAACTTTACTAAACATGAGTTATTTAACACGCTTTTTGGTGTGATATATTTTGATTTACGCTATACAAGTGATGAAGTCAGCATTGCCCGTCTTGTTGTTGATGGCTTGTTAGTTTAATAGGGCAATGGAAATGGTTTACAAGAAGACTCGCAAATTAGACCATATAGAAGTTACCCACTCGTAAATAAAAGTTAATTTTCAAAAACGATCCTATCTCTAACTAAGACATAATAAAGTAGGCTAAGCAGTTTGGTATTAAAAACTTCAGGGGAGTGTTTAGCAATACAAATTACCAAAACAAAATAAATAAGAATGTAAGAATGCGGTATTATTAATCTTGATGATTATACTGGACCTGGTACACACTGGACTTGCTACTGTAATGAATATTATTTTGATCCGTTTGGTCCAAGTCAGACAAAAGATGTTTTAACTTACATACCTAAAATAAAATACAACCCTATTCAGTATCAAGATAAAACAAGTGTCTTATGTGGGTATGTTTGCTTGTTCTTTATTAAAAAGTTGCAAGAAGGAAATAGTGTGTATGATATTCGTTATAAAATACTAAAACCTTGCAAACCAATAGAAAATGAAAACATCATAAAATTATATTTTATCTAAACATATGTTATATATGAGTTAATGCGTTAAAGAAAAGATGTTTACAGAAAATGTCAATCCTCAGTATTTTCTTGCAAAAAATGGTAGAAGAATGTTAAAAGCAACATGCGCTTCTTGCGGGATTACTAAAACGCAATTGGATAGTATAATAACAGCAAATCAATTAGATGCTATTTGCAAAGAGCATACTTACTGTCAGGAAGAAAGTCCTAGTAATAAATCAATATGCGATAAAAACATTCTGGCCGGTTAAAAAACGACTAAATCCAAATCACTTAGAGAAAAAACTGCTAAAAACGTGATTGTTAAGCCGGTTATTAGTACAAAATATAATCTTGGTCCTGGAGCATCAGCAAACAAGAAAGGTGTTGAGATGGACTGATAAGCTAGCCGATGAGCTTTATAAACCTATCCGAAGAAAGTTCACTCAACGCCGCGTGATTGTTAATGAAATTGATAAAATATGGTTGGCTGATTTAGTTGATATGCAATCGTTTTATATAATAAACGTGTTATTGATTTATTTAGTAAATTTGCTTGGGTTATGCCTGTTCCAAATAAAACTGGTCTGGAAATTACTAAAGCATTCCAAAATATTTTGGGCATGGGAAGACAATGTAAATTTGTATGGGTTGACAAGGGAGTGGCATTTTATAAAAATACATTTAAGCAATTTCTTGATGATAATAATATTAAACTGTATCATACGTTAATTTTGGAAAAGCTGTAGTAATTGAACGATTTAATAGAACATTAAGAGAAACAATGTGGAAATATTTCATAGCAAACAATACAAAAACATATTTAGATGTTTTACAGGCCATGGTTGATAAGTACATTAATACAAAACATCGGAGTATTAAGATGAAACCGACTGACGCGAGCGATGAGAAAAATAAAGGAAAAGTGTATTTCAACTTGTATGGAAAGATGAAAAGCAATCAAATTAAGCCAAAATTTAAAATAGGAGAAAAAAGTCTTATCAGCAAATATAAAAGAATACGGATTCAACACGGATTGCGCATGCGTGATGGCGAACAGCTGATCTTTATTTGGCTCCGAAAAATCAGCAAATAATATAGAATTGTAACTGAAAGACAACAGGATTATTACTTGTACTTGGAGAAATACCTAATTTGGTTTCACTTTTAAAGTTTGGATACACAATATTCATCATAGAAACTTTGAATTCAATTTTCCCACTCCTTGTCTTTGTTTTGCCACTTTGACCAGAACGAGGCCACACATTTGTCAACAATGGCGGCGCCCATGAACGGAATGTAAACAATGGTATTTCGAACAATTCTTCGCATATACCTTGCTGTCGCATTAGCCCAGAGCATATATATCTACAACGGTCAACTGCACAGGTACTTTCCCAACCATTATGTCCCAAAAATACAACATGATGAGCCGTTGTACCCTCCCGGGCAAAGAATCTTACACCACCCACCATCGTCACCACTGCATATTTTAAAATGTCAGGTCATTTACAGCTATACGCCAGAGAAAGGCAGATTACCCTACATCAAACACCTACTACTTATTGGTGGAATAGAACCCAACCCTGGGCCTAGGAAGCAGAAGTTCCCCTGCGCCGTATGCTCCAAAGCCTGCAAGTCTCGTTGCATTGCATGTGATGATTTCGACCAGTGGATGCACAAATTATGCATAGGTATGACAACAGCAGAACTCAGTGTCTTGGGTAAGAACGAAGAAAGCTAGACTTGCCCAAAGTGCTTGAAACCAAATAACTCCAGCATTGTGTACTCTGTACCAGAAGCTGATAGTAACTTGTCAATAAACCCAGGTCTCGTCGACAGCATATCTGATATTTCGCAGTCAACAAAGGGCCAGCACAAGCACAGAACAGTAGTATAGAGAGTAGCGGTTCGAGCGCAGTTTTTTTCCTCCCGAAAAGATTCACTCAAGAAACTAACAATAGCTCATCTGAGGCTAGAACCCAGGCATGCCTTTATTTAAATAAAGTCACACCTGAGCCAGATGCCTCGGATGCATACTATTAGCTACTCGAGCGGTCCTTCCAAAAGAAACTCGCTCAAAACCCCCACTCTCTGTGATACTAATCAATCCGGTTGTCATTTTAATAACATAACATTTGCAACTCATTAAGCAAAGTCAGATGGAACCGGGCAGTAGTCTTCATCATCGCTCTGCATATCATTTTACTTGTATGCTAACGTATCTTGTCCATTATCTAGTATGTACTGTTTATCATCATAAGCTGATAAACTTTTTTTATTTATTGCATAGCTGCTTATGTTATGCTTTTGCGATCTAATAACTTTCATCTCATGATGAGCTTCTGTCGCTGTAAACAAAATATTTTTGTAATCATCATGTGCTATCTGTTTTTTAACAACACACTTTTTAACACCCTTACATTTCTTTGCGCTAACCTCATTATCTAACATATACGAATATAGCTTACTTCGCAACCCAACAAATTCAACAATAGGTATTCCACAAGTTTCATCTTTCATCTTGCCAATAACTTTTTTATTATCATTAAAATGAAACTTACTTTTTGGATCGTAATCACAATTATCAAACAGTTCCTTATCCTTGTAAAAGTCTGCATACACATCTTTTGTTTTTATTTCATAACACAAGGAATCGGTATCAGTAAATAATAACTTAGCTTTTTTATCATAATTGTTTTTGATATAGTTGTAATGGAAATCATACATCAAATATTTTGACAAGTCTAAAATACACATACCAACATAAACAGGACGATTCAAAACTAGTCTTTCTTTTATTCTGTTTATGGCAAATAAATTTTCATTAAACATTTTACAAGAAATAAATGAAGGTCTTGCCGCATATTTTAAAAGGACCTCCTCGTCGTGAGTCAATTTAACATTAATTCTTGTTCTCAAGTTTTCCATAGTTTTACCAAAAACTGAATTGTTCATCAGTTTGAAGAACTCCTTTTCAAAAGCATTTTTACCAGCTGTCCTCTTGGCAGTATTAAAATCTATGTATGTCTTTAACCACTCTGATTCGTCAAACTGTAGTATTCGATGTATTTTTGTCACCGTTAATCCAAGCGTTTTATACAATTCTAAGTTTCTAAAATGCACGACATACTTTTCTTTATTTTTCAACGTTGTAACAAGTTTATTAACATTGCAATGTCCTAAATTAAAATTTTGTTTTAAATTTTTACAATAGTCTGACAACCACTCATCTTTGATATTTAAACTTTCTGGAGCAAGAGGATAATCATTATGTAACTCATAAAGTTCTTCAGGATACTCAATATCACACTCAACAATGTAATTTGTTTTTCCTTTTTCAAACTTATCAACCCACTTGAAGTTGCCAGTAGGTAGCGGTTGGCACATAGCCCATCCGTACAAGATATTAGCATCGAGATATATTATGTACTTACGTTCTTGTCATAGTTTTTCATATATTTATTGTTAGCCTGTGAATATCTATTTGCAATATAATAAATACTGATAAAGGTGATCCTTTGAGAGCAACAAACACAATTAAGAGAATAAAGTAGCAGACTCGGTTTTATTGAGTCTGTTCATGAGAAGTAATGAAAAAAGCAACACTTCTCACGCCCCCTAGCACCGGCTTAAGCGGTATTCTACTTCAAAGCCATCTAAATAGGGCTCGTTGGTCCCAAAGGACCAGTAAAAATAACACTACTGATTCGTAGCACGGGGAGACTTTTTACAGCCGCCACACTGCACTAAACGAATGCTAGTGTGAATGTTAATAAATACTGATAAAGGTGATCCTTTGAGAGCAACAAACACAATTAAGAGAATAAAGTAGCAGACTCGGTTTTATTGAGTCTGTTCATGAGAAGTAATGAAAAAAGCAACATTTCTCATGCCCCCTAGCACCGGCTTAAGCGGTATTCTACTTCAAAGCCATCTAAATAGGGCTCGTTGGTCCCACCTCTTAATCCTTTTTCCACAAACAAATATTGGTCAATATCAGTGATTAAGTCAAGTTGAATACCAGTCATCTTGAGGCACGCATCCCAGGCTAACCCAGGACTACTGAAGTAATGGCAAGGATCTAATTTGTAATACTCAATGCACATTTTTCTAAAGTTTTCAAAAACATCTGTCAGCAGCAGCAGCACATCAGTCTTAAGATACAGATCATGATACTCTCCCATATTTTTAATCTTAAATGTTTTCCATATTTTTTTAGCGTGTTAATAATATATCATCTGAAATGTGCTCATCATTTAATTGAGAATAAAAGCTATCTTTGCCGGGTAACTTAGCATCCCCGAAGCGTTCAAAACTGTTCATATAATCATAAGGATAAATGCCTTTTCTTTTTAGCAAGCCTAACTTTTTACCGCTGTATTCTTGAGATATGTATTGAAACGACGGAACGTTTTTTACTAGATTATCTAATGATTGAGACATAAACTGGAAACTATCAATAAATACTAAACTTTTTCCTAACATGAAAGCCATATACTTTTCCATGTTATTTGGTATAACATTTATGTTTTGTTTAAACTTTCCGATGTGTTGCATTATGAAGTGAGAGTCATATCCTCTCAAGTTGTGAAACACAACAGGTATTTTTTTAGTCAACCTAAAATTAATATTGCATATGTCATGAGCGCTTTCCCTGTACTTTCCAGTTATATGACAATGGTCCCTGACTTTTCTAAGAGAGTTTTCATATGCTACTGTACGACCTGGGTCATCTTTTTTAAGAGTTATTGAAAAACCATTACCACAAATATGGCATGATTTAGATTTTTTGAATCTAGCTTCTTCTTCCTGTGACATTACTATATCTTTTTTAAAGTTTGCATTCATAGTTTTCTTGCACCACTTTTCTTCTTCTATCATTTTTTCTAAAAACTTGTAAACAGCATTTGGTCCTCTGTATGTCACAACTGGTTTTGAATATTGATCATCATAACAACAAACAACCTTATACCCATAGCTGCAATCAGTATGCTTTTGATATGCTTCTGTATGTGATTTTTTAGGATTGTTTGATACTGAAGAAATACTTTCAGTTATTGCTTCAAAATCAGCATATATAACAAACGGAACCATTAGCTGTCTGTCGTAGTTTTTAAACTTAACCTTTTCATCTTTGTTTGGCATTTTTATTGCTTGTTTTCCATTAAGTGAAAGGTAATCACTCTTGTGAGCTTTTAACACCCTTTCGAATTTAAAGCACTCCAGGCATGTTTTACAAAACCATTTTTTTCCCTCATATGCTGTTTGACTAAACATCAGTCTATTAAAATCTGTTATCCATACGTAATGATTCTTTTCTTTTTCAGTTATTAAAAGCATGTCACAGACGCTCCTTGGAGCGTCTCTGGACGGCGGGCTAGCCTGCCGGACACATGTTTTCTCTAATTTATTTTTTGATATGTACAAAGGGTATACTTGATTATCTTCATATCCAAATATGTTAAAACAAATGTTGTTTTGTTTTTCTATTTTTGGGATTTGTTTGACAGTAACAGGAAATGTAATTCCTTTGTAATCAAGAGCACCAATATGATTTTTGTACTTTGTTATTCTTTGAGGATCTTTTTTAACAGGGAATTTATAAGCCAAATGGCACCATCTGAAGCATTCGTTATCTTTTTCATTTTTTATATTGATCAATCCTTTTTTAGAATTAGCAAGTTCTTTTGGTAAATCCAAATAAGAGGTACCTCGTAAAGGAATATACCTTATTCGATTTATGTAATGCGCATCTACTGATTCAATTTGCCAACCACTTCCCAACTGAAGCCAATTTCCAATTATATTTATAATTTCTTCTCGTGCTTTGTCTAATGCTTCTGATATTTGATTTTTATTTAATATTATTGCAGCCTTTGTGGCAAAGTAACCTGTTTTAAAATTAACAATAAAATCTCCATCGTCTGTTCGTAATTCTTTTGCAAAAGTAACTTTTAGGCTTATGCTTAATTTAAATCCGCCTGTTTTTTTTAGTTCTGCTTTGAGAAACTTCACAACAGGGTGGTGTGCGTTGTACAGTTGAGTAAACGGCTCGCTGTTATCAATAATATCTATTTTAAAAACCTTGCTATACTGTTTTGGGGATGTTTCAATTTCTCGGATACTCATTATATAATATTACATGAGATTATTTCTTTAAGCCCCTATTAATTAATTAATTTAAAGTAAAATATTTATTTCCCGGTTAGATTATATTCTTTTTTTATTTATCCTTACCTCACCAGCTAGCCGGCAAGCTAGGATGCTTTGCCAGCTGACCGGCAAATCATCCGTACATAATAATTTTAATTCCTTTGTCTAACAAAATGCTGTAGTAAGCAATAAAAGAACCTTTGTATACTGTTGGATGGCAACTGGTTGCCTCTGAAATTTGTTTTTTGCACAAAAAACGTAGTTTGTTTATATCTCCTTTTTTATTTTCCACGATGGTTTTAGTTGTTTTACCATTGTTATGATTCTTTCTGCCAAATCTTGAAAGTTTGAAAAAATTAAAAGCTCTGCATCTAATTTGCTCGCATCTTCAAAATCAACCGTTTGGGCATGTGCTATTTGATCTTTTTTAAAGTTTTTGATTTTCTTTTCTACTTGTTCCATTTATATAATTACATAAGATAATATTTTTTTAAGCCTGTATTTAAATATATAATTTTATAGTATAATATAATGAATTGCAAATATTGTGAAAGAGTTTTAGACATTATTGATCCTCCTGGGGTGTGCATAGATTGTATCTTATTTTATATGACTAATAAAAAGAAGCTTTGTAAATATTGTACCAGGACCAATCTGTGTTACAAGTGTACTTATGCATGTATAAATTGTAATGATACTTGTGAAGTTTTCGATAACGAGCGTGTTTGTCTTAAGTGTGGCACACACAACGGTTACAATCTTATCACAGGTTACAACTATAACAGAAAGAAAACTATTTACCACAGGAAGTATCATTTAGATAAATACTTGGTAGCATTTGATTTGTCTTCTAAAAATAGACAAAGATTTGAGGATTTGTTTTACAAAATTGTAAAGATTTTGGATAAGCTGGAAGGCCGAAAAAGATCAATCAAATTTGAATACATTTTTCAGAAAATATTTAAATATTAAAAATAGAAAAAGAAACCAAACCGATTAAAACAAAATCAACCAGAGATAAGTACGATAGGATATGGAAACAAGTCAGAAAAGAATTACGACTGAATGCCATGACCGTTTAACTTGAACAGATGCTCCTACGGAGCATCTCTACTAGCTTAATGTCCATTAAGCTTGAACCTTTTCATATACATTTCCAGAGGTTCTGTAAAGTTATAATTTTTTTGAATTTCTCATATTTTATTAAAGACAATCCTAATTATCTCTTCATCATTTTCTAGTCCTGTTGTTGTTTGGACATATGATAGAAGTTGTTTAAAACTCTTATGATGTGTTTTTAACAAAGTCTTTTTTTCTGCTATTCTCGTTTTACTCACTAAGACAGCAACTACTGGAGGAACTGCACCAACTGCGGCTACAAAAACAGGAATTGCTGGAACCATTGCCAATACGGCAGTACAACCAATTATCCCACTGGCAATCTGTAATGTTGTGTTTATAATACCGCACAATTTATAACTGCGTCTGTATGCAGCTACAAGTCGCTTCAAGTGATCAATTAATTCTTCTTTGGTTTTCATGTATAATTACAGTTAGACAATACTTTAATTGAGATATTTAGAAAATAGTTGTTCGTGTTCTTTGGGTGATATTTTATCTATTTTTAATAATTCATCGATTATGCTAATACCTTTATTTATCAGCTGTTGACTATTATTTCCTGATTCGATACTTCCACATACCAACTCCAGATTATCCATCAAATCTTTGGGGCTATTGTAATATTCAACACAACCTCCTAAAATCTTTTTGAACTTTGAAGAACCTTTATGAATTGGTAAATCAGATAATTCTGTTAGTTTCTTAAAACCTTCTGAGACAGCTTTGAATAAGTTTTTCCATTGTTGTAACGCTTTGTTATCAAGTCTATAAAATCATCATCTACTTTCATATCTAGCACAACTGCTTTTCCTTGTTTGGCAATAAGTTTGTGATGACCAATAAGCTTAGGTAAATCAATTTGTAACATTCCATCGCGACCATCTTTGTCAACTTTGTAGGAATTTTTATTTTGTGGCATCCCTTTGCCAGTCTTTTGTGCAGTTTCGCTAGCTCCTCGAATTCGCTCAGGCAACCTTTCCATATAAAAATTCAGATCATTTGCCTCATCTGCTTTTTCATTATGTTCTTTTGTAAGTAAATCTCTCTTTATTTTGGTGCCATCGGGGTCACCGAGTAATTTTGAATATTTAAGTTTAGTCGCATTGGATGTTGCTTTTTCCTGACCCGCTTTGAGTTTTTCTTCGCTAAGGTTCTCTGCTCTTATCCTTAGATCTCTTATCTTAGGAGGCAATTCATCATATATCTCTTCAGCCCTTTTAATATATCTATCATATTCAGCTCTTCCTTCCATAATACCTGGTATTTCAGATGGCATTGGCAAGCCATACTTATTAAGTACGTCTTTATTCATACCAGCATCCAAGTCAATAGCATACACCGGTTTGGGTTCCTTAGGCCTCGCAGCAGATTCTTCGTCCCATTCTTCTTCTTCTATTTCTCTTATTATACGTTTTTGTTTGATTTTTTCATATAATTCTTCCGTGGGTTTTGACCTAAGCTCTTTTTCTTAATTTTAGTCCAGATTGTATTGACTGCTTTAGTTCCTCGATGAAATCAACCGCCGGTGCTTGGTCTTTAGGATCTACAGTTTGCTTGACAGTTGGTTTTTTAAAAGCGTGTGGTAGTAGCGTTGGTGGTGGCGGCGGTGGCGGCGGAGGCGGCGGTGGTGCTATAGCTCCACGATCAGGTGGGGCTAGTAATTGCGGACGTATTGCCTCAGGAAGAAGAGCCAACTGTTGACGTATTTCCGGAAGGGTTATCAAATGTTCAGCCAACCGTCTTGTTTGCTCTGTTATTTCGCTAGTTACAGGTTTAAATACTTCTGCATACAAATCACGACTAGCTTCTTTTTTCTAGTCTTTTTTGAGTAACTTTATTTTCGTATTCTTTAACAAGCTCTCTCGCTTTTTGCTTTTTATCTGCTAATTCTTTCCATTTTAACAAAGACATGTATAATATTAGGTTAGATTAAAATAAGATAAATTAAGATAAGTTAAGATAAGTTAAGACAAGTATTATCTAAGTATTATTATAATGGAAATTCCAAACTATGATATGAAAACAGAAAACGGTAATTTTAAACAGATATGGAACTTCATGCCAGACTGTTGTTTTAGAATGTTAATTTGCGGTAATTCAGAAAAGATAGCAAAAAAGAATAAAATCCCAGTCGAAGACATATTAGAATGTTCAAATGATGAAGTTATCCCTGTGGATACTTTAGAATCAGATACTCAGAAGATAGCTATTTTTGATGATTATGTTTGTGAACGTTATCAAAATGATATTATTAAATATTTCATCCAGGGAAGACACAAAAATTGCTGCGTGATTTATTTATCTCAATCTTATTACAAAACTCCCAAAGACATTCGTTTGAACTGTTCTCATTACATCGTCTTTGCGACTCCGGTTAATCGTGAGCTTGGTATGCTTTCCAAAGAACAAGATGTCAGCAAAGATCAGTATAAAAAAGCAACTGACAAGCAGTATGACTTTCTGTATCTGGACAAGCCTAGGAAGTTAGCGAAGCGTAACTTCAACGTCGAAATTTAATATAATCTATATTATAATGGGACTTTTTAATGATCTTTGTGAGGAAGTTACTACTGGCAGTGTCAATATTACACATTTTGGTATTGTGCTGTCTGAGTATGTAAAACAAAAACATTTGGTTAATTATCTTAACAAAGGCAGAAACCAGGAAAATGTTTTGAGAAGTGAGCTTAATATGGATAATAATAAAATTACCAATGTTGGTAATCCAACAAAAGCAGATGATGCAGCAACAAAGCAATTTACTCAAAGAAGAGTCGCAAAAATCATACGTGATTATAATATTGATATAATTCCAGACATGATAACAAATTTAACAACAGGTGTTGATGATAAACTAAGTCAAATACAAACAAAGTTACAAGCAAACCGCGAGAAAATGCTTGAAATTCAAAACTGATTAAAAGATGAAATAAAACTTTTGGGTGATGCTTTGAAAGAGCTAGAAAAGAAAAAAGATGTATTGGAAGAGAGTGAAAACTACAAGAAATTAAGCGAACAAATAAGAGCTGGTGTTCAAAATATTAATGCACGGATTGGGGAAATCAATACACAAATGGTTGATAACAATGAACTAGAAACTGCTATTGCCGATGCTTCAAAACAAATGAGAACTGCTTTTACTACCGAAATAACTCAAATTAAAATATTAAATCAACAGATAAACACCAACGTTGCTGATATCAACAAAGAATTTGAAGACATCAAAAAGAAAATGGTTGACGGTAAGTAGCTGGAGACTGCTTTGAGCAAACTGGTTGACACTGATAAACTTGAGACTGCTATTGATAACGCTTCAAAGCAATTGAAAGCTGCCCAGGATGAAAGAAGCAAAGTTTTTGATGGCGAAATAGCTTCATTAAAACAGTTTAATCAAAAGTCTGACAGCCGGCATACAGCAATTCTTGGTATAATTGATGAGCTAAAAGTAAAAGTAGACAATGCAAGCTGGACTCTATTGTTTAAAGCAACAATAGATGGAATAAGCATTATGAAAGATAGTGCTGGTTATGCATCATACCCGACACAAAAACCACTTCAAAGAACCATTTATCGGCTCTTTCTCGAACCGTTTACATTTGCAACAAATCCATTTATAGGCACTGATCCATATTTTACTTTTGCTACTACTAAGAATGCCACCATTAGAAAATCTGGGCGGTATAAATTTGAAATAGACTTTACTTATACGGGAGGGAACGTAGACAATTTTTATTTAGGTGTTGTTGGTGGTCAGGAGAAGATCTTATATCCAACAATAGAAAATAACGAACGAATATTAAAAGAAGTATTTGAATTATATCTCACAAAAAGCAACTTAGTTTAAATAGGATCAAACATACAACGTGGCACTACTCAAGTTCTCAATTTCGAAAAATCTAGTTTTAAAATGTATTACAAAGATGATTAATTTTATCTACTAATATGTATAATGGAACAAAAAATTGTATTATCATCGGAGAAAGCGTCAATAATTAATAGCTCAAATACACAGAGTAATTTTACAACTGTATTTGACAGACCATTAATATTAGGCAGGAACAAACAATATGGTATCGGACTCGATAAGATTAATTCCATGACTTACTCATGGTATAATATTAGTGAGGATTTTAATAATAAAGTGATAAGGTATCACAATGAAACAGATTGGAAAAGTATTATTTTTACAAATGGAAATTACAGTTATGCTGATATTGATAATTACATCAAAGAAACATTGTCTGTAAACAATGATTTAACCGATGACTCACCTGTCCCGATAAGAATTGAGTTTGATTTATCAAGTTTTAAATG
Organism: Cyrtodaria siliqua; assembly: GCA_037043455.1. Taxonomy (NCBI): domain Eukaryota; kingdom Metazoa; phylum Mollusca; class Bivalvia; order Adapedonta; family Hiatellidae; genus Cyrtodaria; species Cyrtodaria siliqua. The sequence continues at coordinate 80,591 of JAWPHD010004174.1, read as the reverse complement.
CTTGGTTACCATCCATAATAATTTCATGCTTGATTTAAGAGAAACAAACTTTCATGCCTTGATCGGGTTTGAAAAAGATGCAGTTATCAAAGAAACTAAATTTGGAACTGTGACACCGAACATAACAAATTCTATCGATACGTTGTATATCCACTGTGATTTGATAAGTAATTCTATTGTTGATGGATCATACGGGGATGTTATTTATGAAATAAGTACAGCTGATCTTACGAGATCATAACCTTTCAAAGATGAACCGATAAGAGTCGGGTTCTGCGAAGTAAACAAAACGATCATTAACAGTATTAATATTTACATTACCGACTTCTCCGGTAAGATTATTAATCTTAATGGTGTCCACACATCATTTCGTTTTGTTTTGAAGGAATTAATGTAACATAAGTTATATGGCATGTTTAAAAAACGTTTATGACACTAGCACGGGAACATATACTCAAGTTGATCGATTAACTTGGGCAGGTATATTTGACATTTTTTCAAAAGTCGGATCAAAGATATTTAGCGAGTCTGTGAAAACAGCAGGCAAGAAAGCATTAGAAACTGCTGGCAAGCAAATCATAGAAAGCGGTTCTAAAAAACTTGGAGATGAAGTAGGAAAAATGGCTGCTGATAAATTAGTTTCAGTTATTAAACCTAAACCAAGAGGAGAGATGATTTTAAAAGAACTTACAAAGGCTGCTACAAAAGATGTAGCTAAAGTTGCGGCTGATGATATAATTGAGGAAGATGTAAATGCAAAAATTAACAGATTACTATCCGGAAGAGGAACCAAAAATATTAATGCGAGAATTAATCGATTAATTAATAAAAAATAATCTAATTACTAGTATATATAGATGTTTCGAAGTGATCAATATAATAATAGATATGAACATGTACCTATTCAGTTAGATACCCCCATAACACGACCAGGAAATAATACCAGACAAATGAAAAGTGGTTATCAGTTTACAATAAATGATAGAAGTTCTTACTTTGATTGGTATAATGCATATTTTGAAATCAGTTTTCAAGTAAACAAACTTGCTGATGGAGCCAATTTCGCAGACGCTGACAGAATTGCTTTAATTAACGATGCAGCTTCACTGATTGATCAAATGCAAGTAAAGCAAAATGGGAAAATAGTTTACGATGGAAATAATCTTCACAGATTTGTTAATATCAAAAGCTTGCTTGAAATTTCTGATGACTATGCAAAGACAACTGGAACAAACGAATATTTTTATTTAGATAGTACAGATATTGCAGAATCTCGAGATGATCAAGCTGGTTATAACCCGGGATTTACTAGTCGTCATACTTTAATTATAACTAATCAAAAAGTTGACTCTATAATCCCATTAAATAAATATTCCTTCTTTGGAGGTTTGGAAACAAACATGCTTCCTCCTAGTCAGATTCAAATCAGCTTGCAACTGACAGATGATAATGTGTTAATTTTCAAATCAAGTGGTTATGATGGCCGAGTAATTATTAATACATTAGTTTGGTGGATACCAAGAATGATATTTAACTCAGATGGTTTAAGTTACGTAATGACAAATCATATGACATCAACACGATGGACTTACCTCCGTGAATAATACAGGAGAGCGGAAGTTCTGAAGCAACTGAATCCGTATTTAGAATAACGGCTGGTGTTAAAAATCCCAAACATGTGTTTGTTTTTTTGCAAAGGGCTGACAAGAGTTCTTCTCAAACACAAAATCCTCATCTTTTGGACACGTTTAAGGTGAATGCTGCTAATACTAATTGCTATTTACAATCAGCTAGATTGGAAGTTGGAAATGGAGTTTATTATCCAGAAACCGAATATAGTTATGCTAATATCATAAGAATATTCAGAGATGTTATTAATTATTCTTACAAGCAAAATGATAAAAACACTGGAACTTTAATAAACGTGAGCAATTTTAAAACTCTATTCGGAATGATATATTTCGATTTGAGTTACAAGGAAAATGAAGTCACTATTGATTCAAAACAACTAAGTTTGAGATATAAACTAAATATACCTCCTGCTGCTCCATATAAAGTTTATACTCTGGTTCTATATGAGGAAGATGTTGCTATTGATACTGTCGGAAATGAATTGGTAATAGTTTAATCTAACTTATAATATATATGACTTACGTAAATTATTCAGTAAATTTAACAGATGGTCAGAAACAAAGTCTGGCAAAAGCATATGAAAACAAAAGTGAATTAACACTCAGGTTAAAAAATAACCAACTAACTGGGAATTTTCCATTGCTGCTAACAGCTAACCAGATTAACAATATTAACAAAGCTAAATATGATGGACGGGGATTAGACATAAATATATCAAAATCGCAAATGAGATCTTAGTCCACGAATGGAGGCTTTTTAGGTGCATTAGCTGGTTTGGTTAACTAAAACAATTTTACCAACAGTTGCTAGATTTGCTCCAAAGATATTAGGACCTTTAGCAACAGGGGCACTTAGCGGTCTGGCAAGTACTGGAATTGGTAAAATATTTGGAAATGGAATGGTAACTGTTCCTAGTGACAAAACTCCTAAAATCAAATAAATTAACACTTGCACAAAGAAAGAAGATAGCAAAGTCAAAAGGCCACTGCCCTGTTAAACTAACTAAAAAACAACAGCAGGACGGAGGATTTCTTGGAATGCTTGCATCATCAGGAATTCCATTGATTGGATCTCTTATTAGTGGTTTGACTGGAAAAGGTTTGCAAGTAGATAGAAGAGGATACGGTTTACAAGTAGACTCACAAATTAGGCCATACAGAAGTATCCCATTTATAAAAAGAAATTAAATTTTAAAAATGAACCTATATCTAACTTAGATATAACAAAATGGGTTAAGCAGCTAGGCATACAGAACTTCAGGGGCGTGTTTAGCAAGAACAAATTACCAACAAAACAAAATAAAAAAGAATGCGGTATTATTAATCTGGATGATTATATTGGACCTGGCACACACTGGACTTGTTACTATGATAATTATAACTTCGATCCGTTTGGTTTGAGCCCACCAAAAGAAGTTTTAACTTACATACCTGATATAAAATACAACACCATCCAATATCAAGATAAAACAAATGTCCTTTGCGGATATTTCTGTTTGTACTTTATCAAAAAGTTGCAAGAAGGAAACAGTGTGTACAATATGCTTTATGAAATGCTAAAACCTTACAAGCCGATAGAAAATGAAAACATCATAACATCATATTTTGTAAATGAAGTTTAATCTAATCATATTATATATGAGTTATTGCATCAAAGAAAAAAAGGTTACTGAAAATATTGATCCTAAGTATGTTTTAGCAAAAAATAGATGCTGTTTGTAAAAATCATGATTATTGTTATGATGAAAATCCTAGTAATAAATCAACATGTGATAAAAACATGCTTGCTGGTTTGAAATCTAGTAAGTCTAAAACTATTGGAGAAAAGATCGCTAAGAATTTGATAGTAAAACCAGTTATTAGTGCAAAATATAAACTTGGTCTTGGAAACCCAGAAATTGATAAAATATGGTCTGCTGATTTGGTTGATATGCAATCGTTTTCAAAGTACAATAAAGGTACTAAATATTTGCTTACTGTTATTGATGTTTTTAGCAAATATGCTTGGGTTGTACCAGTTCCAAATAAAACTGGTTTAGAAATTACCAAAGCGTTCCAACAGATAATCAGTACAGGAAGACAGTGTAAATTGTTGTGGGTTGACCAAGGGGTGGAGTTTTATAACAAGACGTTTAAGCAATTTCTTAGTGACAATAATATCGAAATGTATCACACTTTTAATTTTGGGAAAGCTGTAGTAATTGAACGATTTAACAGAACATTAAAAGAAAAGATGTGGAAATATTTTACAGCTAACAATACAAATACATATTTAGACGTGCTTCAGGCGATGGTTGACAAGTATAATAATACAAAACATCGGAGTATTAAAATGACACCGATTGAGGCTAGTGATGACAAAAATAAAGGAACAGTATATTTCAATTTGTATGGAAAGATGAGAAGTAATCAAATTAAGCCAAAGTTTAAAATAGGGGATAATGTTAGAATAAGTAAATATAAATAACGTTTGAGAAAGGTTATACCCCAAATTGGACTGAAGAAATATTTGTTGTTGATGAAATCCAAAACACAAATCCTGTGACAAACAAAATAAAAGATTTAAAAACCGAAAACATTGATGGCAGCTTTTATGAATTAGAGATGATAAAAGCAAAGCAAGAAATATTCAGGATTGAAAAAGTAATACGACGTGATCATAAAAAGAAACAAGCGTTCATTAAATGGAAGGGTTACAACGAGGATTTCAATAGCTGGGTCTCATTTAAGGATATTGAAAATATTAAATAAGGGCTTAAAAATAATAACATATAATATTATTATATAATGGGACAAGAAAGATTAGAAAAGGTTTGCAGAAAACTTAACAATTTAAAAGATAAATACAGAAGAGAATTGATGAGAAGTAAGCAACTCCAAGTAGAATATGAGGTAGTCCGTGATGATTTTATGGACACCAAAAAGAGCAAAGTCAATAAGCAAAAAAGATTGCTGGTTGAAATGGATAATTATGAACGTGAGCTGGATAGTAACAGAGAAGAGCTTCTTGAACTGAAATACAAAATAGCAAAGTGTAGGAAAATAAAATACTATATGGTAAAAAATGATATGCAGAGCGATGATGAAGACTACTGCCCGGTTCCATCTGACTTTGCTTAAGGAGTTGCAAATGTTATGTTATTAAAATGACAACCGGATTGATTAGTATCACAGAGAGTCGGGGTTTTGAGCGAGTTTCTTTTGGAAGGACCGCTCGAGTAGCTAATAGTATGCATCCGAGGCATCTGGCTCAGGTGTGACTTTATTTAAAAAAAGGCATGCCTGGGTTCTAGCCTCAGATGAGCTTTTGTTTTTTCTTGAGTGAATCTGTTCGTGAGGAAAAAATCTGCGCTCGAACCGCTACTCTCTATACTACTCAGAACCAGACAGTAACTCAGCTTTCGATAGTTTTAACCTGAGCTCACACATCCAGACCTCTTCACCAAAACCGAGAAACAACAGGATTTCCGATACACAAGAATCTTAGAATCTTGAACATAAATTTTCAGTCTCCGAAAGAAAGGCAAACTTCTCGAAGCCATTATTGAAGATATTGATCCAGACATCATCAGTGGTACTGAGACATGGCTAGAAAGCGACATAAAGTCCTCAGAGATCTTACCATTTCAACTTTGCTACGATATACAGCGCAGAGAAAGACCTAACGACCCACACGGCGGTGATATTATTGCAGCAAAGAAGCACCTACAACTTGGAGAGACGAACGCTAGCCCCAACATCGAGTTTTTAAGCGCAACTGTTAAAGTCGAAAAGAAGAAAATTACTGTAGCGGCCTATTACAGACCACCTGACAAGAGTAATGAAACCTACCTTGAATCAGTAAAAGAATAATTTTCATCATTAAGAGCCAGCTGCAAGAAAAATATTCTGGTAATTGGGGGAGATTTTAACCTTCCTGACATCAACTGGCAAGATATAACCATCTCTAGCTTCCAATACAACAACCGAGTGAATAAGACCTTCCTTGACATAGTTGCAGACAACAGCCTAGAACAGATAGTGGACTTTCCAACACGTAAACAAAATATACTTGATATTTTTCTCACCACCCACCCCAGCTTCAAGCAGAGATGTAAACCCATGCCATCAATAGGTAACTGTGACCACGACATTGTCTTGCTTGATACAACTATATCAGCCAGAAGACCCAAACCAGTACGCAGACAGATATTACTATAGAAGGAAGCAGACATCCATGGCATAAAGGAAGGCCTCAAAAACCTCTCTGACATAATCCAAGAACATGACGACATCAACACAACATGGAACAATGTCAAGACAACCATACTCAACACCATCAAAAAGGGAGTACCATCTAAACTAACAACTTCCCGTCATACTAACCCTTGGATGAACACGGAGATTAAAAGAGCAATCCGAAGAAAACAGAGAGCCTACACAAAGTCAAGAAGAACTAAACTGAAAAAGGACATCGACCGGTACAAACAACTACAAGGGGAGGTGCAGTACCAAATAAGGAAGGCAAATAAGAGTTACATGGAATTAACAGTGAGCAACGACTATAAAGACAACTCAAAGAAGTTCTGGTCCTACATAAAGAGCAAAGGTCAAGAATCTTCAGGTGTAGCACCACTAAAAACAGTGACGGATTTCTCCAGAGCGACACTAAGTCCAGAGCCAACATCCTCAACGAACAGTTTAAGTCTGCTTTTACCAATGAGAATACCTCCAACACTCCAGATAAAGGCCCAAGTAATATACCTACCATGCAGAACATCACAGTAGGCTGGAAAGGTGTCCACAAGCTCTTGGTCAACCTGAAAACACACAAAGCAACAGGCCCTGACTCTATTCCATCATTCATACTGAAAGCAGCAGCATCAGAATTGGCACCAGCATTAGGTAAACTCTTCCAAATTTCGATAAACATTGGAGAAGTCTCACAAGACTGGAGATAAGCTTTAGTGGTACCTATCTTCAAGAAGGGAGACAAACACCAAGCAGCCAACTACAGGCCCGTATCACTAACCACTATCACTTGCAAGCTGTTGGAACACATTGTACATAGTAGTATAATGCAGCATTTCGACAAATACAACATAATTTGCGACAACCAGTACGGATTCAGGAAAAGGCGCTCATGTGAATCACAGCTTCAGACCACCATCCAAGACATTGCTTCCAAAGTGGCGAAGGGCAAGCAGGTTGATGTTATATTGCTTGCCTTCGCCAAGGCCTTTGACAAAGTCCCACACCTAAGACGCCTCCACAAACTTGACCACAACGGAATGAGAGGCAGTACCAATAAATGGATCCATTCCTTCCTTAGCCACAGAACACAACAAGTTGTCTTAGATGGTACGAGGTCGGAAACAGCAGATGTAATGTCGGGAGTCCCTCAGGGAACAGTGCTCGGACCCCTGTTGTTTCTTGCCTTCATCAATGACCTACCAGAGTCTATCAGATGCTCCCAAACTAAATTTTTTGCAGACGACAGCCTTCTTTACAAAGTCATTGAGAACTCCACTGACAGCCAGCTACTTCAAAGGGACCTCACCGCCTTAGAAACCTGGGAAGAAACTTGGCAGATGAGTTTTAACCCCAGTAAATGCACAGTAATGAGGATAATGTCCAACAACAAAAAGAAGGCCATACAGTCAAATTACCAACTCCACGGCCACACACTGGACGTAGAGGAGGCCAGCAAATACTTGGGAGTCACCATCAGCAACAACCTCTCGTGGGACCGGCATATACAGAACACCATTGGTAAAGGCAACCGAACTATCGGCTTTCTGAGAAGGAACTTAAAGGAATGCACGCCTCCGGTCAAAGCAGCCTCGTACACCGCTATGGTTAGACCAACACTGGAATACGCCTCCACTGTCTGGGACCCATACCACCAGACCACTGTCAAAGCGCTAGAGCAGGTCCAACGCCGTGCCGCCCGCTATGTCTTCAATGACTACTCCAGCAAAACCCCAGGATGTGTCACTAAGATGATTAAAGACCTCAACTGGGAATCGCTCGAGACCAGACGAAGACATAACCGACTGTCTATGCTATACAGAATACAGCACGGTACAGTTGACAAGAGGACAGCACCGATTCTTCCAGGAGAGAATAACAGACAAGACCTACTACAATTCATTCTTCCCAAGAACGGTGAGAGATTGGAACACACTCCCATCTACAGTGGTCTCCTCGCCCTCACTGGAAGAATTCAGATCACTCCTCTTGGTGTGATCTGCTCCTTTATGACGACAAAGACAGCAGTGTAAATAATTTTACCAATTGTAACTGTACATAGTTTTTGGACTAGCTGTGCGCCATCAGCATGCCTAGACATGCAGAGCTAATTACAATATATGAAGATCCCAGCTCTTTACCTGGAAGAAGAAGAAGAACTTTTGAGATAGGTTATACTCCTAATTGGACAGAATGAGTTTTTGTTATAGAAAACATTCAAAACACAAATCCTGTGACATACAGAATAAGATTTAACAATCAAAAGATTAATGGAAGCGTCTATGAATTGAAAATGATACAAGCGGACCAAGAACTATTAGAATTGAAAAGGTTATACGACGTGATTATAAAAAGAAACAGCATTGGTTGAATGGAAAGGTTACAATGAGCATGTTAATAGTTGGGTACCGTTTAAGGATATTCAAGACAAAAAAACACGTTAATGATATGAAAATATATTATATAATATTATAAATGACGTACATAAATGACAAACAAATATTTGAACTAATCGAAAAACTAGAAACTAAATATCGTAACTTGTTAACCGATACCAAAAATCTTGCAACAAAATATGATACGGTGTGTTGACGATATAGACAAATTTATTGTCAACCCTTTTGTGTTTGTGATGTCGTTTGCATTTTTTATTACTTTTGCCTTCTCGTTTGTCTGTTTGCGTGTTTATTTTTGTGTTTTGTGGTTGACTGTCGTCCTTGAATGCTGCTTACCCTGTCCGTTATTTGTAACTTTCTTTATAAGAATAAAAGAAAATATCGGTTGCGTTTGTGCGATATATTAAAAATAGTAAAAAGAAATAAAAGTAAGCTTGAAAAGCTTGATATATAAGTATACCATTAGTATATAGGTCTAAAAGCAAACCATTTCTTTTTTAAAAATGATGACTATTGCTTGTATTGCTTTTTATGTTGGGTTGGCGAGTAATCAATCAAACATTGTTGAGCAGCATTACGGTTCTCTCTATGGTTGCCTTTGCATTGCACTTTGATTCAACATACTTTATTCGTCTCGTTTTCCCTCCCAGGTTGCTGTTCCGGCTAACCACATGGAACCAGTAGCGAATGGTTTCTCTCAGAGGTTGCCTTAACATTTCGTTTCCCTTTTAGGTTATCATGTCACATGCTATTTTATAACATAAACGTTTATTTTTAGATCATGTCATGTGACCGTTTATGATATAATCTTTTATTTTTAGATTTTCTGGAATTTTATTTTGTTTATTTGTAGACCATGTCATGCGAACGTTTATGATATAAACGTTTATTTTTAGATTTTCTGGAATTATATATTGTTTATTATAGACAATGTCATGTGACCGTTTATGATATAAACGTTATTTGTAGTTCTGGAATTCTATATTGTTTATTTTTAGACCATGTCATGTGACCGTTTATATTATGAACCTTTATTTTTAGATTAGCTTTTCTACAGCGAGACCTAAAGATGCACAGTGTGCTTCCATGCTTAATACATATAAGTCTTGATGGTGTATATATACCATACTCGCAACATCACAACTTGCTACGGATTAAAATTAGCATATTTACGATAATCGAATAATTATAACTAATATCAATATCGCATCAAAAGCACCTATAAAAGTCAAGCAATATAGTTTACTATACAAAAGTATGAGAATATTATAAAATTGACACAAAACATTTTCATACTTTTGCACATTTCCGATATTTACAGGGGCAATAATAAACCTTAAAGCGACTTTAAGCTTATTCACATATGCTAAGTAAATAAGCGTCCTGCCACATAGGTAGCTGGGGATAAATCGAGTTAGCCACGACGAGAATGATTGCCCCGTTCGTTCCGACTTTGTTTGATCGGATTAAAACTATTTTGAAGGGGCGGATAAGAACTTCGACTCTCCAGAGACCACTTATTTTGAAATCTGGTTGGCCTCGCTGGCAGCGTCCACCTGCCTAGATTTAAAGCAGATTTGAAAATGGTTAGAATAAAGTAACAAAATTAATCATATTATCCTATGAGTAGTATAGAAACTGGGGTTGATGGGAGAGTTTTTTCCGAAGTGGGCTGGGCTTGGCAACACAGCATCACCTCCGCATATATTGTTTCCGATCGGTTTTTAGGCGATATTAGCTTGTTTTTCATACTGTAACACGAAAATCTACCATCTCGTCATGCGGGAAACCCCGAGGGAAAAACTGTCCTAGAAACACATCATCTATACACGTTAAAATAGCAATACCTTATGCACGTTAGGAAACAATAAAACATGCACGTTAAATAACAGTACGCTCTGGATGCAATACCCTATGAACGTTGAAACACACAACCCTGTACACGTTAAAGATAAATATTTAGGAATATAAGTAGGTAGCTAGGTAGGTAGACGGACGGACGGACGGACGGACGGAGGACATATATATGTATATATATATATATATACATGTATATATATATATATAATATAAACGAAAGTTTATCTGTCGGTCGGTCGGTCGGGGTTGCCTGCCTGCCTGCCTTTCGATTGATCGATTGATCAATCGATCGATCGAAAGGCAGGCACGATCGATATATATATTAACCAATATCTTTTATTAAAGGTTATGACACTAATTTATGCTTGGCTGCTTGAATTCTTTCTTGAATTCTTTCTTGAATTCTGTTACATTATGGAGTAAACTTTTAAGTCAATGTGTTATAACACATACAACTGGGTATATAGGATTTTATTAAGTACTTCGAATTAGTGAAGCTTTCGATGTTTCTAATTCTAAAATATGCTAGTTAAAATTATTTTGACATCATGTTTTTCTAGCATTCCCACTACAAATGCGTTTGCAAAAGAAATTTTCGAAATATTTAATGTTACCGCTGAATTTCAGTTACTTGAATTTCAAACAATATTCAATTTAAAGGGAGGTAATTTAAGATTATCCATATTTCATTTGTTTATAGACGGAAAATCTGCGATAAATGGGTCAAATTTTTATGTTTTTTTCTATTATTTCATACCAATTTTAAGAATTTTATATCTTTTAGCGATCTTTGACTCAAGTTATGTGTTTTATCAGCACATGTCATGTTTTCATATAAAGGGAGGGTAACTCTCAAAAGATGTAACAATTTAAACAAAAAATAAATGTTTTACAACTATGGGTCAAAGCAAAATACTTATCATATATCTATTCTAAAATATATTTAAAGTAAGAAAATTAGTTAAGATACAAATGTGAGTAATTAGGAATTTTGTTCAGTGTATAGACACTAATAGCGGCGTGGACTACATTTTGGATTTTTGGATTTATATATGCAATTGAACAACTTTTTATTTCTGATACCGACCTTTCTTTAAATAATAAACTGTTCATAGAAAACTATACATACATGGCAACTGATTTGCTGCCGCCCGTGCCCAGCTCACACGTTGGAATATTTCTTACGTTTACGTGATAAATGAAATAAAATCTAAAGTGGAATTCTGTCTTAACTAATTTCAGAATTAGCAACATAATATTTAACAATAACATTTTAAAAGCTTTTCATATTGTTCAGTAACAACTGTTTTTGGTGTTTATGTTAGTTTATATTCTTTAGCTGAACTGTTTGTAAGTTGGCTTACCTTGTGTCAGCATACATGCAGTTGCGCTTTCTTTTAAAATTCTCAGCTTACCCTTCTTGCCTTATACGTTGTTGAGTATACAAATTAAAAGTTTAAATAGTAATCAAACACTACCAATGACTGTTGCTGTACATACAAAACAATATTTATTTAACGATGTTATTTTTCATATGTATATATCTGTGCACAAATTAAAATCCTTATAAGTTATGTTATGATTGCAACATATCTATAGGAAACGTTTGTATCCAGCATATTGTATAGTGACGGAAGTTTTAAGTAGTTTCAAAGTGGATTTCACATTCAGATAAATCAATATCTATATTTGTTTCACGATATGACGATATGACATCAGTTTATTAATTCTTCAAAACTTTAATCATGCCTACTGTTTTACTACGGAAACGAATTCTGACACCCCCGCCCCCGCCACCTTAAAGGAAGCTGAAATTAACGTCCAGTGTTAAATAATAATAACAGTTAATTGAAAACACGTTTATAGAGAACACATTATATGAAAATGTATATATCAATTGCAATAAATAAGTTGTACACAAATGAATGTGTTACACTTGAAGTCATATATTAGTAACGATCTAGGAGTTTGTTTATATTAGTCTATGTATATATATCTGGACATTATTAGTTCTAACAAGAGCTTCGGAGAACAGCGCAGCCCGAATATTCGCTTTGTTGGAGAACAACCTATTGTACACCTGACATATCATCAGAAAAGAGGCATCTCACTTCATATAACTATCTTGAACTATGAAAAGCAGAGATAGTTCCATCAATGTAATCAATAAATGAGAAAGATGATGTTTTAAGAAAATAAATAAAGCGGGATGGAGGGGAAATAAGGGTTGTAGGGGTTGGCGAGAGGGTTGCTTTTGATGGTGCAGTGGGAAATATGATTGCAATGGGAAATTGTTGAAAGATAATAAAAATGAGTAGCGCTATGCATAGTCTCGGTCAGCCAGATCGTATCATGCTTATGTTTTACTTGCAGATATCGGTCTGGCAGATTAGACCAATTAAAGCGCCCACTAGTGATTAGCACACTTTTTTCACGCGCATAATGTCGACGTTTGCGTGACGTCATGTTGTAAATAAATGTAGAACGTCAATTGTTGATGCATCAGTTAAACTTGTTAACGAACGTCACTTGCTGCTTCTCACAAGTTAAAAATAAGAAATGATTATTAAATTAACTTAAACATATGTATTTTGAAAGTCTCGCTGAATCTCTAAAAATCTCTCCAAAATCGCCCAAAACGTTAGGTCAATTTCAAACGTCCTATTTTCCCCAGGCTTTGGTTCTGCATCCGTGTAAATAGCGTAACGAAGAAATCAGAAGCGGGCCGCGTGACCGAGGCTACGATATGCATACAGAAACATTTAACAATCAAATAAAAGTGGGTCCTCACTCACCACTACAACCCACAGAAAACAAATTGATTGACCCCACCTTTTCTGATTTTACTGCAGGTGAGTTAGGGTGTGGTGGTGGGAGTGGCAATTCATGTAACTATGAAGTAAACAAATACAACCATGTTTTAACCATTGGGTTGATGGTGGGTGGGTAAGTGGTAGGCGAGTTTGTGGTGGTTAGTATGTTCCATAATTACGGTGTGATATAAACAATATAAAGCCAAGTCATTTAAACAAATGTGCACCACAATAAATAAATACAATGGATAAGGATTTATTATTTTTGAGGAAATCGAAAAGAAAATGCATTTGATGGTGTACTCGACCAACCACTCCAAAACTCTCTTGATGATGGGTGGGTGAGGAGGGAATTGATTGAGGTGTGCAACATAAACCATAGTTATGGTGTAAAAAGAAACAAAACAACACGGAAACATGTACATTGATAACACATAGTCAGGTTTTGAGTGGTATAGGGTAGGTGAAGATGTAAAGGGGGCTCTCCACTGACCATGGCGGTAAAATTAGATTTAGCTAATAAATAAATAATAAGTGTAAGAAATATGGTAGTATATAAATAATAAGTGTAAGAACTATAATTCACAGCATATTAGATGTTTACCTTGACCAAGGTATTGCACATACAGTTGAACCTATCTAGATAATGCTACACGCCAATATTTGATTAAGCTAAGACAAATAATGACAGAGATATATATTTATTCATTAACTAAAACGCACACCTTAATCTGCCTTTATTGCACATTTGATCGATCCTCACAATTCGGTTTCCATGGGATTCGAGCATTTATAGTTACACTTACTTAAGCAGACATCTAGATAGTACTATAAAAAAAGTAAATGCATGAATTTGGACGAGATAGGACAATAAATGGACGACCTTTATCTTTACAGCATTACACATGTTGTGGGCTACCACGATTGAGCCCTGGAAGCACAGGAACCAAACTTACTTAAGCAGCCCATTAGATAATATCGTTATAAGGAATATCATGGCCAAATGTGGATGCGCTTGAAAATAAAATGTAAGAAACGTTGACCTGTAAATAGAGCTCGTATGTAAACTTGCCTCGGAGTGGGACACTGACGGGAAGATTACAAAGCTATTTTATTCTTCGAATAATCGAGCTAAAACTGAATATGGTATATCTCAAGTTAGATGCAAGTTTAGGAAAGGAATTATTGATTCCATTATAAGCCTTTACATTTACATGTACACATTAACTTGACGTATATCTTACTTCAATTAGAACACAGCCTTGTGCTACTTATCCTTTTCAAGCATATAAAATAACTTCAACATTTACAGTTATGTACTACTTGTAATACACACATTCAAGTTTCAATGACTTAACTATTTGAAGGTATATATTTAAGGGTGGTCAGATTTACGGAAACGTATTCTGACCATACTAAAATTCAGCCGAAGTTAACGTCAAAAGTAAAAAAAGGGTAGTCAAATGTTAAGACTCGTTTACATCAGTGTATCTGACTTGACATTTTAGCTATGCATTTACATGTAGACAGTGGCGGTATATTGATTTATATCAGAAATAAATACTTTACCGATAGTTTATTATTAAAACCTGTAGACGATTGTATCATATGGGTACGAATGAGTGGTCATTTATTTGAATTAGATGACGATTTGTATATATGTGTGTTGTATAATGTACCTTCTAATTCTAGCCGTGAAGCGTTTAGTGCGCATAATATTTTTTGTCTCCTCACTGAGGACATATTTTACTTTGAAAACTTAACAGGTGGGAAATGTAATTTTCTGTTGTCTGGTGACTGGAATGCGCGGGTTGCCAACCGTACGGATTATGTAGAAAATGAATATTGGCAAACGTTAGATTTTTTACCTAATGATTATATAGAAGATATACCTTTATCTAGAATATCTCAAGATAGTGTTGTAAATGAATACGGAATTCAGCATTTAAATTTTTGTAAACAGACTGGCTTAAGAATTATGAATGGGAGGGTTGGTCAAGATAAAGGGGTAGGGAAATTTACATGTGTAAAGCAAAATGGAAGCAGTGTTGTTGACTATGTGCTGTGTAGGCATAACTTAATGAACTATTTTAGCAGTTTTTATATTGATGATCCAAATATTTTATCCGACCACTGTATATTGAATTTTGCAATTGGTTTAGGTAATTTAAAGACAGACGAAACTGATGTTGAGATACTTCAGAAAATACCTGATGTGGATTATAAATATAAATGGGAAGATAGTAAAAAGGATCAGGATAAGGAATCGTTAGATAGTACACATATAAGGGAGAGATTAAATGTTTTAATAGAAAATTTATCTCTTATAGATAACACATATGATATCGATTTAAACATAATGGAATTTAATACTACACTCGGAGACATTTGTAATCCATTATTCAGAAAAGAGACAGGTAAACAATCAAATGAAAATGGCTCATGTTTTGAAAAGAAGAATAAAGCATGGTATGATTCTTCATGCACGGAAAAACGAAATGAGTTTTATGAAAATTTAAATATGTATAGGCAAAACAAAAATGATGAAAGTAGGAGTAATATGGCGAAAAGTAGAAGTGAGTATAAGCAGCTTATACGCAACAAAAAATATAATTATGATAAAAAGCAAACCAATAAATTGGAACGTACTCGTTTAGATAATGCGAAAGAGTATTGGAGGATGTTGAAAAATATATGTACTGAAAAAAAGTCTACTACATTGAGTGCCACAAAGTTCTCGGAATATTTTATATCTATAAATGACCCCGAGCGTGTATTTTTTCAACCTGATGAAGATGTCATTACGTGGACACAGTTTATTTCGTTTAAGCAAATACAGATTAGCCGTGGGCGGAGCTTATTATAGTGGTATCGATACAGTTAATTTGTGGGCGGAGCTTATCGATCTATTTACAATCAAGTCTACTAAAAGATCGATAATTGTCTCGGTATTTATATTACAAACTAAATTAAAAGATGATATACATGTAGTGAAAAAGAAGGAAGCCTCAATCGTTTTGTGAGCAGCGTTTAATAATTACAAACTACCATCGGCGTTCACGGATTATACTAAATTGTTTAAAATTAAATGCGAACCGCAAACTGTTTCACAGTTTTGAGTGTAATGGTTTATAATTAATCAATAAACACATACCTAATAACTATTAATATGTCTGTGATATAAAGCTAGAACCATTAAAAGAAAATCGGTATTAAAACGTGTCCATTTTAAAATTATAGCCAGTATAAATAACAACTGTATCTTTTCAAGTTTTTTAACAAACTGGGTCCCCCTAGTCGACGAAGGCACGTGCATCGCTGTTATATTAAAGACACCAGTGTAGACCAATGATTTATGTTTATATTACTGTTTAATCGTGTACATTGTCTATGTCCAATTTGTAGACACAAATACAGGATCTACTCACGCTACCTTTCAATGACACTTATCGCGATCTTTGAAAATGCCGCCTGTCACGTAGATACTTGTCTCAATTTCACATATGTGCAAATGTTTACCACGATTATGACGCAACACATTCTTTGATCCTTTACACGTCAAGCCTTTGGACGTGTCAAACTGGTATATGCCCGGTTAGATGTTTACATAATTATATTAAAGAAACACACGGAAATCTTGAAATGTTTATCAAGCCTTGACATTAGCGTCCCAATTTATTTATCCAGTATCATTTTAAACCTGCTTGCCTCTGCATGTAATTAAAATAATAAATCATATAGTTTTGAGTTTTCATTTTTTTTTATCTTATCCTACCATAAGTGAACATAATTATATTATTTGTGCAATATTATCAACACTTACTAATATGCAAAAACAATTTTCTTTATACTATTCGTATAATTAATATTAATGATTGAGAGTTGTGTAGAAAAATTACCGTAACGCCGTGAGTTTTTTTTAAAATCAAGATAGCCGTGTGTCCCTTTAATATTGATCGCCTAGCCTATAATGCATTATTTAAAGAGACACATGGACTCTTGAAATGGGACGAATAATCAAAATAATCACGCCGGTTTGATTAACCCAATATCATTTTGACTTGGAATCTGTTTGCTTCTACATTCTCACATGTAAATACGCATGTTGCAGATACGTTGATCATACATTTGTATCCATTTGACAAATTAAACCAAATCTAATGGTGCATTATTTAAGGATTATAGGCCCTCCACCACTTTACAAATTTAGAATGCGCTACGTCTAAACCAAATGCTTTCATTTCAACGGATATATATATATAAAGAGATAAGTGTTATATATGTGTACATGCGTGTGCTATAACACTATCTTGTCTTGTCTCTTTCTGTTTTCTTATCCTTGTTATTGTAATGAAAGCGATCTTAGAATTCGATTACACGGGCCCTATTCCAACGCTCCATCATAAGCATGAACAAATAAACAGTGAACGTGTAACTGAACAATAGAGCGGGTTTTGGGATGAACAAATTATGACGTCAAAAAGAAGGCGGGTCTTATGTTTTCGGTCAGGAGCTGCGTTCGTACTAATGGATAATTTTATGTCTTAAACACATATGTAAACCCTTCAAAAATATACAAACGATATATTATGCATTTCAACTCAAATATATTTCGATAAAATCAAAGGTTGGGGCCACTGAAGGCAGATCAAGACGATTAACATGAAGACCCCAAGGTACCCCGTTTCGCCATATAAGCCAAGATGCGACCTTGGGGTCTTAAAGATAAAGCGGCGTCCACGTAATGGTTATATTTTAATGACACATATATTCAAGGCGAATTACATATTATGTTTGAGGAATTAAATATTGAAATTTCTCTTCCGAAAATTATCAAAGCATGCACACAGATACGCACTGGTCGCAGTGGTGGGCCAGATCTGTTATTGAACGATTTTTTTAAATACGGCATTGACACATTAATACCTTATTTACATAAATTTAACTTATTGTTTTCATATGGGTATTTCCCGGAAAATTGGTCCGAGGGCTACATAGTTCCACTGCATAAAAAGGGTGATATAAATACAGTTGAAAATTATAGAGGAATAACATTACTAAGTACGCTGGGTAAATTATTTACAAGAATTCTAAATACTAGATTAAATGAATGGGCCGAAAAATATAACGTATATATTGAAGCACAGGCTGGTTTTCGCAAAAATATGGGAACTATTGATAATATTTTCGTATTGCATGGGCTGATAAATCATATTATTTGTGAAAATAAAAAACTATATTCGGTTTTTGTTGACTTTACTAAGGCTTTTGATTATGTTGTTAGAGATATATTATGGTACAAATTATTGAAATATGGCGTCAGAGGGAAAATGATTGAGTATTGTTAAAGCTATGTATGAACATGTAAAATCAAGAGTTAAGTATGAAAAACAACTAGGGGATGAATTTACAAGCTATATAGGGGTACGTCAAGGAGAGAGTATTTCGCCATTTTTATTTTCGATGTATATTAACGACTTGGAAGAACATTTTGCATTAAATGGGTATAATGGCATTGACACTGGAATGTTGAAAATATTTTCATAGAGCGTTATTATTCATGAATATAGAAATTCAGATAACTATTACTGTGTATGGAAACCATTGAACGCTCTACTACTGTGATGGAGTTTGACCTAATTCGAGATTCCATATACTGCATATAGTGCACAGTGAAGCGTGAATTTGCTGTACCCCTCGTGTATGGAGATAGTTAATTGTGAATTCCACTTTCTGTATAATGTTTTGAGTCGATGTGAAATACATTTTGTTCTAATAAAATTCCAAGGAAGTGTTGTATAGATATATGTGTGTTTTATATTGAGAATAAAGTTGCTTTAGACCTCACTGTCCAAAAACTCAATATTCGGGAGGCGTTTGATGAAAGTAATGTATTGTTGGAATAGCCTGACGTCATAGCCTCTGTTTCATATTTATTTATTTTGATGCTGATGCGGCCATCTTTTTTTCACACATGAAATCAAAGAGAGCTTTTGACGTTGTACAATTAGGCGTATACACTTTGTCGTAAGTAAAATATGTGTTGTAATGTGGAGAGGGTTGACACCGTCGACTGTTGTACGTATCAATAAAGTGTGCAGACGCAGTTGATGACTGGTTTGTTATTGTTTGTCAACTTCGTGTTTGTATAGCGTGACCTAGTTTACTGCGCTTGATGACATAACTTGTTTGTCAATCAATTTCCATGATTAAATATACGGATGAAAAGTCGGAGGGTAGTGTGTTCATAAACATGCCCCTTAAATGTGTAGTTGATGTTTGCGCATTTGGTAACCGTTAGTAGCTATACTAAAGTAAAAACGGGAAACCCTCGGATGTTTTCATTTACCGCCATTTTCCTCCTGTTTGGCGCGTTAATTTGTTTCAGCGATTCAGCGAAGTGAATCGTCGTATTAAACGCATGTATTGTAAGTAATATGCTAAACTGTAACAGTATAATGTGTTTTAATTGGAATTTGTGTGTATATGCGTTGAAGAGTGGTACAAAAGTGTCGTATTTTTAGTGTCTTCATAGCGACAGGACAATTGTTATCAGAATAGAATGGAATATTTCCATTGAGAAACAATAGTGAAGTTCAGTGACTTCCATTTGATGCAAGGTGACCACGAGCGCGACTCCTTTTTCAAAGAATGACTTGGATCCTACATGTATCTACCGATACTGCAACACCCCCTTTCGACGATTATGTGCAGGTTCGCTGGGTAGAACCAGTATTAAGCAATGTGTATTAATTATCTTGCTCAAGGATAAATGACATGGCCACGACTTCCATTTGATGCAAGGTGACCACGAGCGCGACTCCTTTTTCAAAGAATGACTTGGATCCTACATGTATCTATGTATCTACCGATACTGCAACACCCCCTTTCGACGATTATGTGCAGGTTCCCTGGGTAGAACCAGTATTAAGCAATGTGTATTAATATTATCTTGCTCAAGGATAAATGACATGGCCACGGCGAGGATCGAACCCACAACCTTTTTGATCTGAAGTTCGGTGCTCTACCACTGAGCCACGTACTCCACTTTAAATGTAAAAGGATAATTCTCTCTGATTTCTTGTACTGGTTGTACCCAGACAAAGTACGTGGTCTGCCTCCACCACAGAAAATTGTCCATGATATGTAACCCTACATGTGTTGAAAAATGACGTGCCACACATGCTTGATGGTGTGTGACAGGTGTCGCTGAAGAGTGATCTGTGTGTTTTTTGCGCATGGCATGCCGGTAAGCAATGGCGGTGTAAGCAATAGTACCGTCTCCTGTGTGTTATATTGTCGGGGAGGACTGGGCACTATCTTCTAATTTTGACAGGTTAATTTCTATAAACATACTCGTGTCAGATCCATAATTTGGCCAATATTTGTCACAAGTTGACTGATATAATGTATTAAATAGTTTGTCGCCACCTCTTGATTAGCTTGTGGCAAAATAGCAGAATACCCATTTATTATTTGGAAATAAAAGTACTTCAAAAGCCATGAAAGAGAAAGCGTTATGTTTAGATGGTTAGATGATGGTAAATAAAAGCATAAGGTTGCACTTATTAAGCTACGAACTTTTGTGTTTATACAAACGAATAATATGTTACAAAATGTTTTATAAATTTACTGCCTGATAATTTTGTAAACAAGCAAGCGTCGCAGATGATCTAGACTACGTATTTGTTATTCATTCTGCATGTTTAAAAAATCGAGTGAACAATTGGAAGGTTGTGTGAGCATAAACATCCCCTGACGATTCTAGTCGTCGTTTGCATAATTGGTAATCTGTAGTATCTAAACTAAAAGAAGAATACCTAGACGGAGACGTGAGAACCATGGCTGTTGTGGTAGTCAGTGTCATTCAGACCCTGTGTATACCGAATGTGTCAGTGCTCCAAGAATATTTTTTTAGGGGACTAGCCCAGGGCTAGTGGGTCCTGAAAATCCACTAGCCCTGTTTTTTTTTCCACTAGCCCTGAGGTTTTTTGTCACCAGCCCTGTTTTTTTACTTGCCTTAAAAATAATGTGTCTGTTTGTTTTTGTCTTTGTCAGTTATCATTTATCTTGTTTGGCAATACGTTTACGTATCTCGTTTTATTAAAATGTATTTAAATGAACCAGCTCACTGAGACCTGACTCTATATATTACTTATACCCAGCTGACGACATCATGATTTCATTATATTAAAGCTGATTCTGATTTAACGGGATTCAGATAGTCATTATAATTCTTTAAATACTGAGAAAATAAAAAAATCAGTAATTCCTATCTTCTCATAATCAATTGATGTACGTTTAAGTAGCGTTGGCAGTAGTCATTAAGTGAAAGCGTAGCAATGGTAAGATGGAACAATTTAGGACAGATTTTTTAAAAAAAAAATTAGCATTACCCCACCCACAAATTGTATACAGTGATACAAGTTTTCAAGTCCAGTTCCTCCAGGAAGGCATTTTAACCGGCAAACTACATTGGAAAATAAATATAAACTGTTAACTGTATATGAAAATGACTGTGTTTAAAATTTATTTACAAAGAAATCGATATTTTTTCTCACAAATGTATTACATATATTTCCGCGTATCATAATCAAATTTCACTTCGCGGGAGTTCTTTCCCCTGAATCAGGAATTTCTTAATGTTATCTAACTTAGTAAGTATTGATATATTTCGCTTTTCACAGTTTCATATAAAAGCATGCTTCCATTATCAAAAATTTATGGTCTCTTGATTCATCAAAAGTCGCCGACAAATCAGCGTGATTGTGTTGAATGCGATTCTGTATCGGCCTATTTGTAATCGTTTGAGTCAGTACCGCCATTTTGAGCTGACCACGTAACGAACATGTGATCAACCAGTAGTATTTTTAAAAAGTGGTTTCGTTGGCTAATCGACCTGAGTTGAAATACTACACATCAATTGATTGGATAATGCCGACTGTCAATTAAGGTTCTTGGAGGACGGAATTATAGCATGTTTTGTTTTGATGTTGAAAATCGCCGATGCCCGCGGCGAATTCTAATTGAATTAGCGAGTGCAATTAACAGATTATGAAACATGTGGGGGATGTTTTATTACAGGTGCCTGACTGGCACGTGTTTGTTATACACAGATCGCGTAATTTAGGCAGTTGGATTTATTTTGTTTTGTTTTTTTGGACTAGCCCGACGGGCTAACTGCATGGAATTTGTTACAAGCCCGACTTCAATTTTGACTAGCGTCGGGCTATCCAATTTCTGGAGCCCTGTGTGTCTAGGATATTTGTGTATGACTCATGTTTCAGGAGACTTCCAGACATATTTATCTTGTGTTCTTTTGTTGCCATATAATTTTGGAAACTTAACCCTGCGGTCGCCAAGTGTTAAGCATACTTGACTCGAGTCCCAGAAATCACGTATGATTTCCAGTGGGGTCACATCCCAGATTTTTCAAACAAACTCCCGCAGTATCTTACTTGGGCATGGTACTGTGAATATAGGTCATCCTTCGGAGGGATGTAAAGTAGTCTGTCCAGTGTACAGGGAGAACTATACCCTGTGCAATATCTCTCTGAACTTCTGTGTTAAGCAGTGATACAAAACCAGGGCCCTATATGAATTATATAGAGATTATTTAACTGCTGGGATCGATTATAGGGAAATCCTTCACAAGAGGTAGGCGTGTATTTTTTTTCACGAACGAGCGCATGTAAGTAAAAAAAACAAAGCACGTCTACCATCAAGTAAAGGATTACCCATAGTCGATATCAGCAGTTAAATAATCTATTTATTAC
This sequence comes from Cyrtodaria siliqua, assembly GCA_037043455.1. Classification (NCBI taxonomy): domain Eukaryota; kingdom Metazoa; phylum Mollusca; class Bivalvia; order Adapedonta; family Hiatellidae; genus Cyrtodaria; species Cyrtodaria siliqua. The sequence goes on along the minus strand of JAWPHD010004174.1, from coordinate 57,885 downwards.
ATATTAAATTACGTTTTTGCAAACAAATATTCGCTTTATTGAACGTTGTCGGCGGATGATGTTGACGTCAGCAACACTTTATTGACGTCACGACTCAACGTCGCAACGTTAGTTATTATTGTGTTCTGAGTTAGTTATTATCGAACTGAGTTCAAACACCTGCGCCTCTTTTAGCCATGTTGACGTACAGATAAAGTTGAGTGCTTCGGTGATGCCGAATAATTAAAAATAGACTGAATACAACATTTTTGTTCCTGAAGGATTTACATTCGAGTGAAAAAAATAAACTTGATAACCAGTCACATTTAGCCAATCTCAATGGCTCGCTTATTTGAGAATTGACTGGAAACTGCGATGCATTCCGTTTGATATTGGCCATCTTCACGGTAATGGATAAAATATGATATGCTGACAAAAACGGTTATTTTGCGTAATTAAATTGTTAAACATAATTGGTACCCAATTTAGAAACAGTCGATTAAACACCGGTTCACACTTGCCATTGTTCCAGTTTACGCTACCGTGTGTACAACTAATTAGTAGGCACTTAAAAGGACACATGGCAATCTTGCAGTATTTGAAATGGGTGTCACAATTTATATATCCAGTATCATTTTTACTTTTACCCTGGTTACATTTAAATAAATAAAATTTTAAGTATTCCTATTTCGTCTTATTATACTATAAGTTTTAATAAATTACTGGTGCAATAATAGAAAAAAAAAAAAAAATAGAAAAAAACAAATGGCCTAATACAATTCTTATAATTAACATTAATGATTGAACAAATGCAATTTATGTAGAAAAACTAACGTGATGCTGCTAGTTTTTGAAAACTCAAGATTGCCATGTGTTCCTTTAACACTTATCAGTGATCGTAAAGTTCAAAAACACAGACAGGCTGAGTATCTCTGGCTAATTCGTAAGCAAACATTTTCAAATTTTCTGTTTTGATCAACCATTTTGGCCCCTAGAGGGCGCCACATTATTTGATGTTTTACCTGGCTCGATCAGTTAAATCTGTGAATAATGTCACAACTTTATATGACAGATAATGTTGAGCGCGGGGACACAAACCAGTTGATTGACAGCAAGAGGCGTAACAGTGGGCGGAGTCTTATCGCACCAACAATTTGACAGTGGTTTTCAATAAACGCTGACATAATTAGTTTATCGAACTAAATTGATTGTCACTAATTAGCTAAAACACTCAGCGGGATAGTGGCCTATAAACAGTGAAAGACTTTGTAAATTAGAATTCGGGATTTTCCGAGATCTTTTAGACAAAATCGGTCGGAAATTTGGATTCGCCAGACCGCCGATGTCTGGCGAATTTGGTGTGTATTTCTTACGGGTTTCATTCGCCAGTTCAGGTTACTTTTCGCCTATGGCGATTTGGTGAATGGCCTAGTAAGCCCATAAAAATTAACCATTGGTATTCATGAACGATCGTAAAGATGTGTTAATGCTCTGATCAATGAAATGTGAACCCCAAATTGTACTTTTGTTTTCGATCGCTGTCGTACAAATTCGTTACCTCACCGGTTGACTCATAAAATATGTTACAATTTTAGCCGAGTATTTTCAAATAAAACTCAAAATGCTCCGTCGTATATGCAAGCGTCTAATAATTTGAATCGATAAAGCATGTCGTCTGAGAACAAGTTAAATGTCAACACTAAATTTCCTTCATAGGAGGGAGAACAGCCTAAAAAACAGCGGGTTAAAGTCAATACTTGTCAAAAAAAATAAACTAACATCTTGTGTGGTGTCACATATTAGTACTGTGAACAATTTAACGTTTTTGCAACAACGGTGTCGGACAAACACTGGTATAAATTGTCGTTGAAAGCAGTGGGAAAACCTCAAAAAAACTCTCTTGGGATAGTTTTGTTCTCAAAAAACTGTGGGAACCCTGTAATACACTAACTTTGTACAGACTAGTTCTCCTGCTACTGTGGCTGGCATTCAACAAATAGTGACCTATATCATTGCCATGTGCCGGTTGAATGAATGTTGAAAATGTGTTATGGTCCCCTGCACATTTAGCCAGTAGAGCATCCACAGACTCTTTCACCTCTTGTCTGCACCGTATTTTCAATACTATAACACTTAGAGATACCAAACTTGGTATGTGGATACATCTTGGGATAGCTGTGTGTCGCATACCAAAATAAGGCCACTGTGACTTTGACCTTGACCTGTGACCTCTGTCATAGAAAATGCTTGTCCAGAACATATTTTCAATACTATAACACTAAGTCTTAGAGATAGCAAACTTGGTATTTAGATACATCTTGGGATAGCGATGTGTCGCGTACCAGAATAATGTAATTGTGACCTTGACCTGTTACCTCTGTCATAGAAAATGCTTGTCCGGACCATATTTTCAATACAATAACACTTAGAAATACCAAACTTGGTATGTTGTTACATCTTGGGATAGCGGTGTGTCGCATACCAAAATAAGGTCACTGTGACCTCTGTCATACCCCAAACATTGTGAGAAGCATCAGTATGAAGTGGAACTGCGCATATACATAAAGTCATGGGGTATGCGTTTGCAAGGGTATTAATAACCTTCTGTGATAGTTATGGCTCCCCCACACAAAGTGTGCAGGGGAGCCTTATTGATTTTGTGCTGACTGTGTCACAAACGATGTCCGATCAATAACTAGAGAATGGTTGGACCTAGGGTCCTCAAACTTAGAAGGATGGTTGATCATGACCATTAGATGACCCCTATTGATTTTGGGGTCACTAGGTCAACGGTCAAGGTCGCGATAACATTGACTATCAAAACGATTCCGATCAATAACTAGAGAATGGTTGGACCTAGGGTCTTCAAACTTGGAAGGATGGTTGGTCATGACCAGTAGATAACCCCTATTGATTGTTGGGTCACTAGGTCAAAGGTCAAGGTCGCGATGACATTGACTATCTTAATGATATCCGATCAACAACTACACAATATACACAATAGTTGGACCTAGCGTCCTCAAACTTGAAAGGATGGTTGGTCATGACCAGTAGATGACCCGTATTGATTTTGGGGTCACTAGGTCAAAGATCAAGGTCACGGTGAAATTGACTATAAAATCGATGTTCACTGGGTCAAAGGTCAAGGTCGCGGTGACATTGACTATCAAACGATGTCTGATCAATAACTAGAGAATGGTTGGACCTAGAGTTCTCAAACTTGTAAGGATGGTTGGTCATGACCAGCATATGACCCCTATTGATTTTGGGGTCACTAGGTCAAAGGTCAACGATGTCCAATCAATAACTAGAGAATGGTTGGACCTAGGGTCCTCAAACTTGGAAGGATGGTTGGTCATGACCAGAACATGACCCCTATTGATATCAAAACGATCCCCGATCAATAACAAAACAATGTCCAATCAATAACTAGAGAATGGTTGGACCTAGGGACCGTCCTCAAACTTGGAAGGATGGTTGACCAGTAAATGTCACTGATACAGATAGTAGATACAGTCACAGGGATATTGAATATCAAAACGATCTCAGATCAATGAGAACGGTGGACCTAGAGTCGTCAATTATGTCTGTTCGGGCGAGTGGGGGAGCCATACGTTTTTGTCCCATGGACAATAACAATTTCTAGTTTTAGTTTGACATTCTTTTGATCTACATCATTATTAATTTCGCTTAGTTTTGTACACTCTTTTTGTGATGTCTGGGCGATCTCTGTAGTGTAAGGAAACACGCTTTTCTTTCGAGAAAAGAGATTCAAGTTCAAGTCTTGGCAGGGACCTGACACACTGAGTTGTACATACAAATATTTTTTTCAACATCAGTAATGTTGTTTTTGTACAGCATGAACTTAAAAATATGTACATTTGATAGTCATTCATCATTTTATTACCGCATGTAAATTGTAATTATTCATACATATTCAGAGTGTGTTTTTATATAATTGTGCTTTAAAAATATTATTTATAGTCAAAAGAATACATATAGCCAGAAAACATATTTATAGCCGAAATCACCTATAGCGAATTGTCGGTTTTAATGAAGGTCCTTTTTGTCCAGCTCCTCCAGTCTTTGCTTTATATAAAAATAGCGAATATAGCACTTCCTTGGTTATAGCAAAGCACTTAAATTGGACGGTTAGTTTCAAATAAAAAACTTTCTATCTTTATTTTGCTTTTCCATTTTGTTTCATGCCATTGCTACACCAAATAGAACTCGCTATTAATTTTACACAAACAAACCACACATGATGCTCTAATTCCAATGCAATGAATTAAAACAAATTATTTACTATGACGACGAGCGGCAATAAGAATGAAAATTGTAAAATATATTTGAAATATATTCTACAATTTTCATTCTTATTGCCGCTCGTCGTCATAGTATATGTTGTATACTATGACTTTTCTTGTTATTATTGTACGCGGATGATATTATCATCATGTCTGAAACGGAAAAAGGCTTACAGCAGGGTTTGGATTTGCTTTATGAATATTGTAATAGATGGAAATTAAAGGTTAATGTAAATAAAACGAAGGTCATGATTTTTTAAAAAAGGAGGCCTTTTGCCAAGGGGTTTAAATTTTAAGTATGGTGAAGTTGCTATTGATATTGTTAATACATTTGTTTATCTAGGTGTTGTGTTTTCTACCCGAGGGTCGTTTGTAAAAACATTTAACACATTAAGTGGGCAAGCATTAAAAGCCATATTCCAGTTAAATAAATATACTTATAAATTTACAAATTTGTCAGTATCTCACATGTTGAGTCTATTTGATAAATTGATATTGCCTATATTGAACTATGAATGTGAGGTATGGGGGTTTGCGAAAGCAGATGAAATAGAGAGAACACATTTATCATTTTGTAAACATTTATTAGGTGTAAAAATACAGACGCAGAATAACTTTATTTATGGGGAACTAGGAAGACAGTCACTCATTAATTATAGAATTCATAGAATTATAAACTTTTGGTTTAAGATTGTTGGGAGCAATGATACAAAGTACATAACCATTGTGTATAATATGATGTTAGATGATATGGCAAAATATCCTAACAAACAAAATTGGGCAAGTCAAGTTAAATATATTTTTGATAAACTTGGTTTTAATCATGTCTGGTTATTCCATGGCGTTGGAAATAAAACAGGTTTTATGTCAATTTTTAAACAACGATTAAAGGATACATTTATTCAAAGTTGGAATGAAGAATTAGTGAACTCAACCCATGCTAGGACATATGTATTGTTTTCAGAATTCCGCTTTCAACCGTATTGTAAATTTAAGAAAATTCAGATGTGCTTTAAGCAGATTAAGAGTGTCATCTCACCGTCTTGAAGTGGAGACGGGGAGATGGCACAAACCACAAAAAATACCACTACATGAACGTAAATGTCAGTTATGTAACAATTTCGAGGATGAATTCCATTTCTTGTTTGAATGCACAATGTACAAAGAACTGCGTTTAAAATATATCAAACCATACTACTGGAAGCATCCTAATATTCTCAAGTTTACTGAACTCATGAACAATAACAATGTAAGCATAGAAAGAAACCTTGCCATGTATGTTTTTGAAAGTTTTAAAATACGTAATGAATTATTGTATAATAATACATAAGATTCTCCTCGTCAGCTCATTTGATAGGAGTATATGAATACTTCATTGCTATAACAAGTATACTACAGTTGAATCATGCTTAATCACTTGATAATAGTTACTATCTATACTGTATCACCACCTATTGATATTTTGTATATTGTTAAATAAGCATTTGTGTACTCATGGGCCTATGGCCTTTTGTATGAAATAAACTATTCTATATTCATGTAGTATTATTATATAGCGTCATATGGCATACATAGCATTGTATAAAGTTATACCAAACGAACGATGTAAGATACAAATACAGCTCTAAGAATTCGTTGTGTGTTACAAGTTTTGCAAGAGCTATGGGAGAACAAATCAGTGCACTATTCACTTTATCAGATTACAACAAAACTATGTCTGACATATCTTCAGAAAAGGAGTCATCTCTCCTTATATAAGCAATCATCAAATAATTGAAATGAGAAAAGGTCTAGTATGTATACCCGTATAAAGGGTCGTCCTAGTCCAAATGGCATTATCAAAATAGTGACTATCCACTGACCACAGGCAGTCAAGCCATGCAGTTTGATGATATTTGTTTCAGGACAAGTGGAGTTACAGTGCAAACGGAGAAGTAGCCGAAACAAGATATGTAAAGGACGGGTCAATGTGACATTGACCTTAGACTTAATGACCTCCAAATCAATAGTTATCTTCCTCTCACCACAGTCAGTCAACTCATGAAGTTCGATGACATTTTCTTCAAAAAAAACAGACCTTGAATAAATACTCATAAATCCCTTTTACTACAAGAAAAGGTAAGGATTTTATTATTGAGAAATTCGTTCGACTACACCAGCATGAACTACCAAAGTGATTTACTTGTACGTCTGTTATAGGACAACACATGAATACAAACAACGCTGCACAATAATTCAATAATATATAATGCGATTCAAAGTATAGAGTCGGATTTCATTTGAAATGCGAAAAATATGTGAATCAGGTAAAAGTGCACACATGACTGAATGTTTGCCTTCTTGGAGTAGATTAAATCAGTACAATATTTGTTCACTTTTCATATGACGCGCTGGTCGTGGAGACCAATATGGGCTATTTTTTTTATTTATTATTTTTATATTTTTGTTAACTGAATTACAGAATTAATTAAATTGTTTATTTTAAGAGATTTTCCTCTCTTTTGTTTATTATTTTTATTATTTTAATTCTTTTATCAATAATGTTATTTCTTCTCGTTTTTACAAAACTCACATACAATTTAAACCATAATTATGGCATCGTCGATGTAGCTTTTAGCACGGCTATAAATGAATGTCGACGATATAACAAACACGTTATCGAAGACTGTACGAAATTTTAGGGCCTTAATATACATGATCAAAATAAAAGAAAGTGAAAATACAAAGGACCGATAGTTGGACCTACGGTATTTCAGGTAATGTCGTATACCCAACTACTTAACTGTCACGGCCACTGTAACACGGCTGTAACAATCTACAGTTCAATTATTATATGTTAGCTGGGAGCATGCCTTTGAACAGGACACCCCTTATATCACAGTCTGGTACGTGTTTCGGTGTAGAGCTTTTAAGACACGGTGTATTATTTTCAATATGACGGACAATGTTTACGTCGGAAGGTAGATGTCCAGTTATTTCACCTGGAATTTGCATAGTCATCGTTTATATTAGACATAATCGTACTTGAAGTACCAGGTAAGGTCCAATGTCTTGAATTATTCCCGTCAATCTCACAGATCTCCGGTTTTAAAACCACAATCAGCTCTCACAACCAGTTGTTTTCCATTTTTAAAAAATGAATCGAGAGATGACCATTATTTTGGTGTCTGGTAGTCATTTGTGGCATTCTGACTCCTAGAAGGTGCATACATATTCGTATCATTCAGTTTACATTCTATGTAAACATCCTTTGACCACATAACTTGCATACTGCAAATGTGTTTTTGGTTTGAAAAATGTCACGATGATATGATGTGTGCCCAATGTTATTTTACCATGGTACGGTGTAATCCGAGTACATTGTAACATATATCGGTACGGTGTATCCTCAAATATTTGATACGGTGTAGAACGAACTTATCTGCTTCAAGTAGTTGTGGTTAACAATTTTGAATGCTATAAAGCATTGTTTTGCTGTTAAACTCTTCCAAAATATAATCATGATCGCCCAGCCGATACAAAACGGGAAATTGTTTGACCTATAACTTTAACAATCGCCTTAAATACATATAAACACTATAAATACATATAAACACTATTAGTTGAGTTTAAACATTTTACGTAAAACCGGTTATAAACATACATTTTGCTGTGTTTTTTTTCGTTTTAATCTTATTTTTTTGTTCAATCTGTAAAGTTTCAAAATTGAACCGGTAAAGCAAATGCATCAATGATTCTACTGTAAGCGATCATGTTTCAAAGGTTGACTGTCGAGATATCCTCCGAATACGTAAACTAATTCTGAATGAAACAATTGGAAAATATGCTTTTTATTTAAATAACTCCAGAAGAGAAAATGTTTTAATGGCCAAATTCTGAAAGTGGACGAGAGTGACTGGACATTAGAAATAAAAGAACGCTGATAATGATAACGACACTGATGATTTTATAACGAATACAAGGAGTATGCACTAACATGTGACATGTTGGATGACAGTGAAGATGCAGTCGACAATTTGGAAGATTCCATCCATAATTTAACAATTGGAATTGGTGCCGAGGGAAAAAACCTGAATGGTCCTTTTGCTAAACGTTTGAAAACTTTAACACTGTTAAAACACTCAGAATATTATACAGTTATTTCATGGGTGTTTTGGGAACAGTCAAAACTATTGCCTCAAGGTATCGGGGACGACCTGGGCAACAGTTGCCCAGGTCGTCCCCGATACCGAGGAACAATAATTTTGACTGTTACAAAAACAGTTATTTCATGGGTGTTTTATTACCTAATTCTCTATATGATCAGTTATTACAATTCGGAATTCATTTGAGTTAGCTATACAGTAGGAAAACAGAGTAATTATTTAATTATATCTCATTGTCGGTAAATCAGGCCCGTAGGTAGGCTGAGGCACATCGAGGTTGTTGCCTCGATAGGGAATGTACATACTTTACATATATACACAACTTCAGTATCGAAAAATAATGATTCATTAAAAACAAAGTTGTGCTTCGAACTGAAAATGCACTTAAACACAGGAAATCGCATGTAGAAAACAAAGTGGATGGGAGTTGGGTGTAAACAAAACGGGTGTGACGCGATGTGCATGCCACCGGACTAAATTTTAGAGCTGGCTACGGACCTGTAAATATTCCTGTTTCCTATTTATTCGTACTCTTACAATTGACATAATAACACCACTTGTGTACGTTTGCGCGTGTCCAAATTATGTTGAATTATTGGCAACGTCTTTTTTTTGTCTACAAATCTCACGAAAACCACCGGAAATTAGGGTAAAACAGGTAAAACACCTGTTGTCAATATACTGCAATTAAATGTTTTTATACAAAAAAATATTATCACTATGTGCTTACATTTGCTTTATTTTTTTTTTAAAAAAAATAAAATAGGTCAAGTCTATTTCTCACTCTTTACTTACTTACTTAGGCCTTTACATCCTACCAGGGCATAGGCCGCCAACAACAGCTCTCCAACGTCTCCGGTCCTGGGCCATCCGTTCTACTTCTCCCCAGCTGTAACCTATTTCCTCTATGTCTGCCATGAGGTCGCGCCGCCAGGAATTCTTAGGCCTTCCTCTCTTCCTCTTGCCCTGTGGATTCCAAGTTAGGGCCTGTCTTGTAATGCTGGATGTCGGTTTCCGGAGCGTGTGACCAATCCAACCCCATCGCCTTTTCCTAATTTCCATTTCAATAGGTCCTTGCTTGGTTTGTTGCCATAGGTCCACATTACTGATGGTTTCTGGCCAGTGGATCCTGAGGATTCGTCGGAGGCAGTTGTTGATGAAGGTTTGGACCTTTTTTGTGGTTTTCTTTGTTGTCCTCCATGTTTCCGATCCATACAGTAGCACTGATTTTACATTTGAGTTGAAGATCCTTATCTTAGTGTGGGTTGCTATTGCTCTGGCACTCCAGATGTTCTTGAGTTGGAGGAAGACTACTCTCGCCTTGCCGATCCTTGCTTTGCCGCTTCCATTTTAATAAAATATTACAGCCAAATGACAGATCAGACATTTAGAGATTTAGACATTTCCCACTGGAGACCTCTTTTTGGATAAGCACGGATTCATTAGGAAGCTTCTGGAAGATTTAGATTAGTTGAAATGGCCTACTTTGAGCCAGGTTTTTCACTTTCTCTTTGGAATTTGAAGGTTATTTGATGATAATGTGTATGTTATTGAAATGTTTATTAAGTTGTATATTCAAGCATTTCTTTAATACCTTCAGCCTATAACGCGCATGCGTAGATCGATCTGTTAAGGGGCACGAATTTATAAGAGAAGGGCATAATTACTTATGTTGCGTCATGGTTATTTGGTGATAATTTGTAGTTATTGAAATGTTTATTTAGTTATATATTCAAGTATTTCTCTAATACCTTCAACCTATAACGCGCAAGCTTAGATCGCATCAATACAGTGTTGACAGGGTCGATATATTATATTAACAAATATATTGACACTGGTGTTGATGACGTTACCGTTATCCGCCTATTAAAGCTAAACACATTTCGCTTATATAGTATAGATCTACTTTAACTTATTTAAAATGTATTATTTAACTGCTAGGTTAGATTATATGGAAAACGTTGAGTCCATGTTAATTGTGTTTTCTAGACGGGATAAGTCTTCACGCAAATCAGATCGCGCATGTCTTTGCGCATTCAGATCGCACATGCAACAGTTCATTGTCAGGAGCGCAACAGTCGAACTGTTTTACCCCTGTGACGCGAATAGCGAGAAACAGTCAGAAATGACTAATAACCATTTGTATATAGAGTTAGGTAATAAAAGCAAATACCATATTCTGAAAACAATAATAATAACTCTTCAAACGAATTTGAAGAAATGCTACCGAATGTTATAGGTGAAATTAAAAACATAGGCCTCTGGAAACATGGCTTCAAATAAACACAATGATAAAAGATGGAGCTTTTCCTTTTAAAAACATCGCGTTTTTACTGTTACTTCGGTTATTAAGTGAACCAAAACAATGGCACGCAGTTGTCGGAAACATGTGAAAAGGGCTCATTTGTTTCATTCAGAACTGTTGTACTTATTCGGAGGATATCTCGACCGTGAACCATTGAAACATGATCAATGCATTCCTGTAGGTCAACAGGTGGTCGCTTACAGTAGTATTATTGATGCATCTGCTCTAAGAGGTCCATTTTGAGACTTTACAGGCTGCAGAAGAAAAAGAGATTAAAAACAGATTAAAAACAGATTAAGAACAAATAAAAAAACTAAAGTTTATGTTTGTATACGGTTTTAAGCCATTTCTAGTCTCAACTGAGAGTGTTTATATGTTTATAAGGCGACTGTTTCATGGTAACATTCCAAAACAACCACAACAACTGAAGTTAAACGATTACACGTTTCCGTTTTTATCAACTGGGCGATCATGATTATATTTTCAGAGAGTTTAAGAGAAAAACAATGCATATTATAGTATTCGAAATCGTTAACCAAAACTACTTGAATCAGATAAGTTCGTTCTACACCGTATCAAACATTTGAGTATACACCGTACCGATATCTATAAAAATGTGCTCGGACTAAACCATACCATGGTAAAATAGCTTTGGGTAAACACCGTATCATCGTGACATTTTTCAAACCCAAAAAACATCTACATTATGGGATACCACTGGTTGTAACTGATAGTGGTTTTCAACCGGAGATCTGTGAGATTGACGGGAATAATTCAAAACAGTGAACCTTCCCTGATACTTCAAATACGATTATATCTAACGACGGATATGAAAAATCCAGGTGAAATAACCTGACACCTACCTTCCAACGTAAACATTGTCCGCCAGCTTGAAAATAATTCACCGTATCATAAAAGCTCTACACCGAAACACGTACAAGACAGTGTATAAATAGATGTACTCATAAAACAGCATGCGGTCACGGCTCAAAGCACGAAGTCCATTTATAGTCACTTTCCTTATAATAAATATAAGGGCAATGTAATTTTGTAAACTTGTGTTATAAGCAAATGGATCTACACACATGTATATTATACTATTTTAGCACTTTGCATTTTTTAATAAGCGTTTAATGATGTTTAATTATTATTTCAGTTTACATATTTCTATTCAAATACATTTTTTATAGGATACATGTATATAAATCTTTAGTATGGGTACATTTATCATGTTAGGTCTTAATACTTAACTGGTAGACCGCGTACGTGTTTATACTTTTCCGATTTCTAAAAATAAATGAGTAAGTGATCCAATTATACCGGTAGTATTAATTAAAGAAGCATGGACACACAAATACACGTTTATAGGAAAATATAACATATTTGCACAACATCTAACAGTATATGTAGTTTCACATAATTGTATTATCCTTAAAAAAACACATTAGGAATAATGCACCCAGCATAACAATATGCTACGGGATAAATGATAACGCGGTAAAGTAAGACGAGTGGGGAACTGGGATTAAGATAATGAAGTTAGAAGATAAATGAATAAATAAAAGTTTAAATTTGGAATACCACATGTATAGTATTAAGAATAAACTCTGAATAAGTGAACATCCACAATTAAAACAATACGTCTACATTAACTAAAAGTGACACTCAAAGAAATAGGTTAAAAGAAATTAATGTATTACATATGTGGTTTGTAAAATCAAATTAGTTGAAATTATCCAAATATTGAATTGAATTAAACATACTATATGGTGTTATATGTAAAAGAACAATGCAGTCGGGTCGGGCCACAAATGCTACCCACATTGAATACGACCCTTCTCTACTATAGAGTTTTAACAATATAATGAATGGCTATTGCTATTAACATATATCAATAGGCTGGATAAACTACAACATATAATCATTTACTATACTATAATTTTAAACAAGAGGCCCAAAATGGCCTGTATCGCTCTACTGGCTATATGGAGTCTGTGGTGGGGAACACGACATCGATATGCGCAACTAGGCTTGGTACTGATCATTCCTGAAAAGTTTCACTGAAACTCAGCCAGGAGTTCAGTAAAACTAGTCCGGACAAATTTCGTGTATAAGGAGCAATAACTGCGTCAAAAATCATTCAACAAAAGCACGGTGATGATATGTGCAACTAGGCTTAGTACTGCTCATCATTGCCAGGCGTTCAGGAGAACTAGCATGTACAATGTTAGTGTATTCAAACTTTTAAAGGGCCATAACTCTGACAAAAAAATCATTGAACAGGAAAAAGGCGATGATATGCGCAACTAACAAGCTTGGAACTCATCATCCCCGCTGAAATTCGTTGAAAACTGTTCAGAAGTTCAGAAGAGGCTAGTCTAGATAAAGGTTGTGTATCGATACATTTAAAGTGCTATAACTCCGCAAACAATCATTCAGCCGGAACACGGCGATGACATGCACAACTAGGCCTGGTACTGATTATCCCTGTAAAGTTCCACTGAAATCCAGCCAGGGGTTCAGGAGAATTAGTTTGTGTATTAAAACATTTAAAGGGTCATAACTCCGCCAAAAATCATTCAACCGAAACAAGGCGATGATATGCGCCACTAGCCTTGATACTCATCATCCCCGCCGAAATGTGTTGAAATACGGCCTGGAGTTCAGAAGAGACTAGTCTAGATAAAGTTTGTGTATCGAAACATTTAAAGGGATATAACTCCGCAAACAATCAATCAGCCGGAACACGGCGATGACATGCACAACTAGGCCTGGTACTGGTTATCCCAGTAAAGTTCAACTAAAATCCAGCCAGGGGTTCAGGAGAATTAGTTCGGACATAATTTGTGTATTAAAACATTTAAAGGGCCACAACTCCACCAAAAATCATACAACCAAAACAAGGCGATGATATGCGCAACTAGGCTTTGTACTCATCATCCCCGCCGAAATTTGTTGAAATACGGCCAAGAGTTCAGAAGAGACTAGTCTAGATAAAGTGTGTGTATCAAAACATTTAAATGGCTATAACTCCGCAAACAATCATTCTCCCGGAACAGGGCGATGACATGCACAACTAGGACTGTACTGGTTATCCCTGCAAAGTTTCACTGAAATCCAGCCAGGGGTTCCGGAGAACTAGTTCGGACATAATTTGTTTATTAAAACCTTTCAAGGGCCATAACTCCGCTAAAAGTCATTCAACCGAAATACGGCGATGACATGCATAAGTAGGCTTGGTACTGATCATTTCAGCATTTTTAACTAAATCATGGGCCGTAACTCCGGTTTTACTAATCCGATTTGGATGGTTTTTAAACTGCTCGAGCTTTCATTGATATTAACACTCTAGTACAGTTAAGTAAGATCGGATAAAATCGACGTAACGAGGTAACATACCGCGTTTTTAACTAAATCATAGGCCATAACTCCAGTGTTACCAGTTAGATCTGGCTGGTTTTCGAACTCGTCCAAGCTTTCATTAGTATCAACTATTTGGTAAAGTTTGTAAAAGATCTGACGAAAAATGACGGCCCTATCATTTTAACAAGGTCAAATTATAGCATATTTCATAAATTCAAGGGCCATAACTCTGTTGTAAATGGAACGATCTAGATGGTTTTCAAACTCGTCCAAGATTCCATTGCTATTAAAAATCTTTGAAAGTTTGGTAAATATCAAATAATAAATGACGGTGCTAGAGTGTTCACAACGCAGAATATGGCATTTTTTAGCAAGAACAAGGGCAATAACTATGGAGTTACAAATCCGAGAGTTCATTAATATAAATACACTGGCAATGTGTCGTAAAGATCAAAGATCAAATACAAAATGAAGGTGCTAGAGTGTCTTAATATGACATTTTTTAGCAAAACAGGGGCCATAACTTTAATGTTACCAATTCGATCTGGCTGGTTTTCGAACTTGTCCGAGCTTTCATGGATATAAAGACACTGGCAAAGTTTTGTAAAGTTTATATAGATCCGATTAATAATGAAGTTCCTATCGCGTAAACAAGACACAAGTTAACGGACGACGGACGGACGGACGGACGACGGACAACTCGCCATCCCGACAGTAGATCTAAAAATAACCCGCATAGAGTCATGCACCTATTAAATTATAAATACGATTAATATCACGGTAGTGTCCAACTTCTATAACACAGTATGCATCTCTGCTAAAATATGATAATTAATTTATAATGTGATGGCTTTAGGTACAAATAATAAAATAATTGAAAAAAAAGTATATTTATCATAAATAAAAGGATATTTCAAAATAATGCAAACATGCTTACAATTTCCCCTAGTCTCCATAAATGCAGTTTCCATTACCTTGAAGTAACTACAATTCATTAATTTTTAGTCTGATGTGTCTGTTGTACAATATTGTTTCTATAAATGGTCACCTATTGAATCTTTAACCAGTTACTAACAAATACATGATACACAATATATGCATACCTTGATACCTTAGAACTTTTAAAATAATAAGCTCAATGAGGGTACCCTTCTTTTCGAATCTAATTCTGACATTTTTACATACAAATTATTATATTTTATATCATAACAATTTAGTAGAAAGGTCACAGAAAGTATTTGCTTTTCCTTTTTCTTTAAATATTGTTTACAGTTGGGGTTTTTTCGTCAAAATATTTAAGTACCGTGATACCATAGAACACTATGCTACAGTATTATAGTTTGTTACCAATGAATCACAGGCAGTACATTTTATTGTGTTGGCTATGCGTGTTATAATTAGGATAATTACACCATCAAAAGCGTCCATTACTAGGACGAGAACCAGCGACCATTGCCTTTAATAGGATGTATACGGTAGAAAAAATGGCGGCATATTGTAACCATAAGTTGCGTAACGATATATATCAATTAATTCAGACGCACTACTCGTACATTCCGAAATTAGTCAGTACACATTTTGAATATAAATTATGAAACAAATGCTTACCATTTAATATTCTCACACAATATCAAACCACTAGTAATGTTAGTTTTCACTTTATGTCTGAAAACACAGAGTATCGTATTTTTTAACTTCCTCTTTCGAATCCTTTTGTACACATTTAGTGTGTCTTTACAGTAGCTTGTCCCGGTCGATTGTCCTATTTAAATTCAGTTGAAATCTACCAGTTAACATTTATTTTTTAATAGAATGAAGTATGTATATATGGACTATTGTAATAATTCATTGAAGTATTAGCTGTTTAAGGTTATAGAAATAATACATAATAGTATAAACCAGTCGTTATACAAATACTTGGGCACGTTTTCTTCCAAATAATAGCGTACTCGATTGACACAGCGTTTTATTTACTGCATACCTTTAATGCAATGAGCGCATTGCAAGTAGCTGACGGGAGCGGTAGGTATGTAAAGCCTCGGCTGCCTTCTGTTGGCCTTTTTTGCATTTTGTGCAGTACGCTTTGTAAGTCGTTTTGTGCATTTTATAAGTTGTTGTGTGCATTTTCTAAGTTGTTGTGTGCATTTTCAAAGTTGTTATGTGCATTTAGTAAGTTGTTATGTGCATTTTATATGTTGTCATGTGCATTTTCTAAGTTGTCCTGTGCATTTTCTAAGTTGTTATGTGCATTTTGCAAGTCGTCTTCTGCATTTTCTAAGTTGCTACGTGCATTTTCTAAGTTGTGATTTTCGTAGGTTGTTATGTGCATTTTCTAAGTTGTCCTGTGCATTTCGTAAGCTGTTACGTGCATTTTCTATGTTGTCCTGTGCATTTCGTAAGCTGTTATGTGCATTTTGTAAGTTGTTATGTGCATTTTCTAAGTTGTCCTGTGCATTTCGTAGGTTGTTATGTGCATTTTCTAAGTTGTTATGTGCATTTTGTAAGTTGTTATGTGCATTTTCTAGGTTGTCCTGTGCATTTCGTAAGTTTTTATGTGCATTTTGCAAGTTGTTATGTGCATTTTATATGTTGTCATTTGCATTTTCTAAGTTGTCCTGTGCATTTTGTAAGTTGTTATGTGCATTTCTAAGTTGTCTTGTGCATTTCCTAAGTTGTTATGTGCATTTCGTAAGTTGCTATGTGCATTTTCTAAGTTGTCCTGTGCATTTCGTAAGTTGTTATGTGCATTTTGTAAGTTGTTATGTGCATTTTGTAAGTTGTTATGTGCATTTTCTAAGTTGTCTTGTGCATTTCTTAAGTTGTTATGTGCATTTCGTAAGTTGTGATGTGCATTGTTTAAGTTGTGATGTGCATTGTTTAAATTGTTCTGTGCATTGTTTAAGTTATCATGTGCATATATTAAATTGTTATGTGCATTTTCTAAGTTGGTATGTGCTTTTCGTAAGTTGTTATGTGCATTTTGCAAGTCGTCTTGTGCATTTTCTAAGTTGCTATTGTGCATTTTCTAAGTTGTGATTTTCGTAGGTTGTTATGTGCATTTTCTAAGTTGTCCTGTGCATTTCGTAAGCTGTTACGTGCATTTTCTATGTTGTCCTGTGCATTTCGTAAGCTGTTATGTGCATTTTGTAAGTTGTTATGTGCATTTTCTAAGTTGTCCTGTGCATTTCGTAGGTTGTTATGTGCATTTTCTAAGTTGTTATGTGCATTTTGTAAGTTGTTATGTGCATTTTCTAGGTTGTCCTGTGCATTTCGTAAGTTGTTATGTGCATTTTGCAAGTTGTTATGTGCATTTTATATGTTGTCATTTGCATTTTCTAAGTTGTCCTGTGCATTTTGTAAGTTGTTATGTGCATTTCTAAGTTGTCTTGTGCATTTCCTAAGTTGTTATGTGCATTTCGTAAGTTGCTATGTGCATTTTCTAAGTTGTCCTGTGCATTTCGTAAGTTGTTATGTGCATTTTGTAAGTTGTTATGTGCATTTTGTAAGTTGTTATGTGCATTTTCTAAGTTGTCTTGTGCATTTCCTAAGTTGTTATGTGCATTTCGTAAGTTGTGATGTGCATTGTTTAAGTTGTGATGTGCATTGTTTAAATTGTTCTGTGCATTGTTTAAGTTATCATGTGCATATATTAAATTGTTATGTGCATTTTCTAAGTTGGTATGTGCTTTTCGTAAGTTGTTATGTGCATTTTGCAAGTCGTCTTGTGCATTTTCTAAGTTGCTATTGTGCATTTTCTAAGTTGTGATTTTCGTAGGTTGTTATGCATTTTCTAAGTTGTTATGTGCATTTTCTAAGTTGTCTTGTGCATTTTGTAAGTTGTAATGTGCATTTTGTAAGTTGTTATGTGCATTTTGTAAATTGTCCTGTGCATTTCGTAAGTTGTTATTTGCATTTTCCAAGTTGTCTTGTGCATTTCGTAAGTCGTTATGTGCATTTTGTATGTTGTTATGTGCATTTTCTAAGTTGTCTTGTGCATTTCCTAAGTTGTTATGTGCATTTCGTAAGTTGTGATGTGCATTGCTTAAGTTGTGATGTGCATTGTTTAAATTGTTCTGTGCATTGTTTAAAAAAAGAGTATTATAATGGATCTTTGGAAACGGCCGAGCACGACACATACGAAATATTGCAGTCTCGGTTTGATTGAGACTGTTCATGAGTGGTAGTGCAATATGCTAGCTACCGCTCACGCCCTCTAGCCCCGGGTTGAGCAGAACTCAATATTCATAAAATCAACAGCACAAAATGTTAACCATCCCGAAGATGGCATTAAATTGTCATGTGCATATTATAAGTTGTTATTTGCATTTTCTAAGTTGTTATGTGCTTTTCGTAAGTTGTTATGTGCATATTCTAAGTTGTCTTGTGCATTTTCTAAGTTGTTATGTGCATTTTCTAAGTAGTCCTGTGCATTTCGTAAGTTGTTATGTGCATTTTGTAAGTTGTTATGTGCATTTTCTAAGTTGTCTTGTGCATTTCCTAAGTTGCTATGTGCATGTCGTAAGTTGTGAGGTGCATTGTTTAAGTTGTGATGTGCATCGTTTAAGTTGTTCTGTGCATTGTTTAAGTTGTCATGTGCATATTCGAAGTTGTTATGTGCATTTTCTAAGTTGTTAAGTGCATTTTCTAAGTTGTTATGTGCATTTTCGTAGGTTGTTATGTGCATTTTCTAAGTTGTTATGTGCATTTTGTAAGTTGTTATGTGCATTTTCTAAGTTGTCCTGTGCATTTCGTAAGTTGTTTTGTGCATTTTGCAAGTTGTTATGTGCATTTTATATGTTGTCATTTGCATTTTCTAAGTTGTCCTGTGCATTTTGTAAGTTGTTATTTGCATTTCTAAGTTGTCTTGTGCATTTCCTAAGTTGTTATGTGCATTTCGTAAGTTGCTATGTGCATTTTCTAAGTTGTCCTGTGCATTTCGTAAGTTGTTATGTGCATTTTGTAAGTTGTTATGTGCATTTTGTAAGTTGTTATGTGCATTTTCTAAGTTGTCTTGTGCATTTCTTAAGTTGTTATGTGCCTTTCGTAAGTTGTGATGTGCATTGTTTAAGTTGTGATGTGCATTGTTTAAATTGTTCTGTGCATTGTTTAAGTTATCATGTGCATATTATAAATTGTTATGTGCATTTTCTAAGTTGGTATGTGCTTTTCGTAAGTTGTTATGTGCATTTTGCAAGTCGTCTTGTGCATTTTCTAAGTTGCTATTGTGCATTTTCTAAGTTGTGATTTTCGTAGGTTTTTATGTGCATTTTTTAAGTTGTTATGTGCATTTTCTAAGTTGTCTTGTGCATTTTGTAAGTTGTTATGTGCATTTTGTAAGTTGTTATGTGCATTTTGTAAATTGTCCTGTGCATTTCGTAAGTTGTTATTTGCATTTTCCAAGTTGTCTTGTGCATTTCGTAAGTCGTTATGTGCATTTTGTATGTTGTTATGTGCATTTTTTAAGTTGTCTTGTGCATTTCTTAAGTTGTTATGTGCATTTCGTAAGTTGTGATGTGCATTGCTTAAGTTGTGATGTGCATTGTTTAAATTGTTCTGTGCATTGTTTAAAAAAAGAGTATTATAATGGACCTTTGGAAACGGCCGAGCACGACACATACGAAATATTGCAGTCTCGGTTTGATTGAGACTGTTCATGAGTGGTAGTGAAATATGCTAGCTACCGCTCACGCCCTCTAGCCCCGGGTTGAGCAGAACTCAATATTCATAAAATCAACAGCACAAAATTTTAACCATCCCGAAGATGGCATTAAATTGTCATGTGCATATTATAAGTTGTTATTTGCATTTTCTAAGTTGTTATGTGCTTTTCGTAAGTTGTTATGTGCATATTGTAAGTTGTCTTGTGCATTTTCTAAGTTGTTATGTGCATTTTCTAAGTAGTCCTGTGCATTTCGTAAGTTGTTATGTGCATTTTGTAAGTTGTTATGTGCATTTTCTAAGTTGTCTTGTGCATTTCCTATGTTGCTATGTGCATGTCGTAAGTTGTGAGGTGCATTGTTTAAGTTGTGATGTGCATCGTTTAAGTTGTTCTGTGCATTGTTTAAGTTGTCATGTGCATATTCGAAGTTGTTATGTGCATTTTCTAAGTTGTTAAGTGCATTTTCTAAGTTGTCTTGCGCATTTTCTAAGTTGTTATGTGCATTTTCTAAGTTGTCCTGTGCATTTCGTAAGTTGTTATGTGCATTTTGTAAGTTGTTATGTGCATTTTGTAAGTTGTCCTGTGCATTTCGTAAGTTGTTATGTGCATTTTGTAAGTTGTTATGTGCATTTTCGTAGGTTGTTATGTGCATTTTCTAAGTTGTTATGTGCATTTTGTAAGTTGTTATGTGCATTTTCTAAGTTGTCCTGTGCATTTCGTAAGTTGTTATGTGCATTTTGCAAGTTGTTATGTGCATTTTATATGTTGTCAGTTGCATTTTCTAAGTTGTCCTGTGCATTTTGTAAGTTGTTATGTGCATTTTCTAAGTTGTCTTGTGCATTTCCTAAGTTGTTATGTGCATTTCGTAAGTTGCTATGTGCATTTTCTAAGTTGTCCTGTGCATTTCGTAAGTTGTTATGTGCATTTTGTAAGTTGTTATGTGCATTTTGTAAGTTGTTATGTGCATTTTCTAAGTTGTTATGTGCAATTCGTAAGTTGTGATGTGCATTTTGTATGTTGTTATGTGCATTTTTTAAGTTGTCTTGTGCATTTCTTAAGTTGTTATGTGCATTTCGTAAGTTGTGATGTGCATTGCTTAAGTTGTGATGTGCATTGTTTAAATTGTTCTGTGCATTGTTTAAAAAAAGAGTATTATAATGGACCTTTGGAAACGGCCGAGCACGACACATACGAAATATTGCAGTCTCGGTTTGATTGAGACTGTTCATGAGTGGTAGTGAAATATGCTAGCTACCGCTCACGCCCTCTAGCCCCGGGTTGAGCAGAACTCAATATTCATAAAATCAACAGCACAAAATTTTAACCATCCCGAAGATGGCATTAAATTGTCATGTGCATATTATAAGTTGTTATTTGCATTTTCTAAGTTGTTATGTGCTTTTCGTAAGTTGTTATGTGCATATTGTAAGTTGTCTTGTGCATTTTCTAAGTTGTTATGTGCATTTTCTAAGTAGTCCTGTGCATTTCGTAAGTTGTTATGTGCATTTTGTAAGTTGTTATGTGCATTTTCTAAGTTGTCTTGTGCATTTCCTATGTTGCTATGTGCATGTCGTAAGTTGTGAGGTGCATTGTTTAAGTTGTGATGTGCATCGTTTAAAGTGTTCTGTGCATTGTTTAAGTTGTCATGTGCATATTCGAAGTTGTTATGTGCATTTTCTAAGTTGTTAAGTGCATTTTCTAAGTTGTCTTGCGCATTTTCTAAGTTGTTATGTGCATTTTCTAAGTTGTCCTGTGCATTTCGTAAGTTGTTATGTGCATTTTGTAAGTTGTTATGTGCATTTTGTAAGTTGTCCTGTGCATTTCGTAAGTTGTTATGTGCATTTTGTAAGTTGTTATGTGCATTTTCGTAGGTTGTTATGTGCATTTTCTAAGTTGTTATGTGCATTTTGTAAGTTGTTATGTGCATTTTCTAAGTTGTCCTGTGCATTTCGTAAGTTGTTATGTGCATTTTGCAAGTTGTTATGTGCATTTTATATGTTGTCAGTTGCATTTTCTAAGTTGTCCTGTGCATTTTGTAAGTTGTTATGTGCATTTTCTAAGTTGTCTTGTGCATTTCCTAAGTTGTTATGTGCATTTCGTAAGTTGCTATGTGCATTTTCTAAGTTGTCCTGTGCATTTCGTAAGTTGTTATGTGCATTTTGTAAGTTGTTATGTGCATTTTGTAAGTTGTTATGTGCATTTTCTAAGTTGTTATGTGCAATTCGTAAGTTGTGATGTGCATTGTTTAAGTTGTGATGTGCATTGTTTAAATTGTTCTGTGCATTGTTTAAGTTATCATGTGCATATTATAAATTGTTAGGTGCATTTTCTAAGTTGGTATGTGCTTTTCGTAAGTTGTTATTTGCATTTTGCAAGTCGTCTTGTGCATTTTCTAAGTTGCTATTGTGCATTTTCTAAGTTGTGATTTTCGTAGGTTGTTATGTGCATTTTCTAAGTTGTTATGTGCATTTTCTAAGTTGTCTTGTGCATTTTGTAAGTTGTTATGTGCATTTTGTAAGTTGTCCTGTGCATTTCGTAAGTTGTTATTTGCATTTTCCAAGTTGTCTTGTGCATTTCGTAAGTCGTTATGTGCATTTTGTATGTTGTTATGTGCATTTTCTAAGTTGTTATGTGCATTTCGTAAGTCGTTATGTGCATTTTGTATGTTGTTATGTGCATTTTCTAAGTTGTTATGTGCATTTCGTAAGTTGTGGTGTGCATTGCTTAAGTTGTGATGTGCATTGTTTAAATTGTTCTGTGCATTGTTTAAAAAAAGAGTATTATAATGGACCTTTGGAAACGGCCGAGCACGACACTTACGAAATATTGCAGTCTCGGTTTGATTGAGACTGTTCATGAGTTGTAGTGCAATATGCTAGCTACCGCTCACGCCCTCTAGCCCCGGGTTGAGCAGAACTCAATATTCATAAAATCAACAGCACAACATTTTAACCATCCCGAAGATGGCATTAAATTGTCATGTGCATTTTCTTAGTTGTTTAGTGCTTTTCGTAAGTTGTTATGTGCATATTCTAAGTTGTCTTGTGCATTTTGTAAGTTGTTATGTGCATTTTCTAAGTAGTCCTGTGCATTTCGTAAGTTGTTATGTGCATTTTGTAAGTTGTTATGTGCATTTTCTAAGTTGTCCTGTGCATTTCGTAAGTTGTTAAGTGCATTTTGTAAGTTGTTATGTGCATTTTCGTAGGTTGTTATGTGCATTTTCTAAGTTGTTATGTGCATTTTGAAAGTTGTTATGTGCATTTTCTAAGTTGTCCTGTGCATTTCGTAAGTTGTTATGTGCATTTTGCAAGTTGTTATGTGCATTTTATATGTTGTCATTTGCATTTTCTAAGTTGTCCTGTGCATTTTGTAAGTTGTCTTGTGCATTTCCTAAGTTGCTATGTGCATGTCGTACGTTGTGAGGTGCATTGTTTAAGTTGGGATGTGCATCGTTTAAGTTGTTCTGTGCATTGTTTAAGTTGTCATGTGCATATTCGAAGTTGTTATGTGCATTTTCTAAGTTGTTAAGTGCATTTTCTAAGTTGTCTTGTGCATTTTCGAAGTTGTTATGTGCATTTTCTAAGTTGTCCTGTGCATTTCGTAAGTTGTTATGTGCATTTTGTAAGTTGTTATGTGCATTTTCTAAGTTGTCCTGTGCATTTCGTAAGTTGTTATGTGCATTTTGTAAGTTGTTATGTGCATTTTCGTAGGTTGTTATGTGCATTTTCTAAGTTGTTATGTGCATTTTTGTAAGTTGTTATGTGCATTTTCTAAGTTGTCCTGTGCATTTCGTAAGTTGTTATGTGCATTTTGCAAGTTGTTATGTGCATTTTATATGTTGTCATTTGCATTTTCTAAGTTGTCCTGTGCATTTTCTAAGTTGTTATGTGCATTTTCTAAGTTGTCTTGTGCATTTCCTAAGTTGTTATGTGCATTTCGTAAGTTGCTATGTGCATTTTCTAAGTTGTCCTGTGCATTTCGTAAGTTGTTATGTGCATTTTGTAAGTTGTTATGTGCATTTTGTAAGTTGTTATGTGCATTTTCTAAGTTGTCTTGTGCATTTCCTAAGTTGTTATGTGCAATTCGTAAGTTGTGATGTGCATTGTTTAAGTTGTGATGTGCATTGTTTAAATTGTGCTGTGCATTGTTTAAGTTATCATGTGCATATTATAAATTGTTAGGTGCATTTTCTAAGTTGGTATGTGCTTTTCGTAAGTTGTTATGTGCATTTTGCAAGTCGTCTTGTGCATTTTCTAAGTTGCTATTGTGCATTTTCTAAGTTGTGATTTTCGTAGGTTGTTATGTGCATTTTCTAAGTTGTTATGTGCATTTTCTAAGTTGTCTTGTGCATTTTGTAAGTTGTTATGTGCATTTTGTAAGTTGTTATGTGCATTTTCTAAGTTGTTAAGTGCATTTTCTAAGTTGTCTTGTGCATTTTCGAAGTTGTTATGTGCATTTTCTAAGTTGTCCTGTGCATTTCGTAAGTTGTTATGTGCATTTTGTAAGTTGTTATGTGCATTTTCTAAGTTGTCCTGTGCATTTCGTAAGTTGTTATGTGCATTTTGTAAGTTGTTATGTGCATTTTCGTAGGTTGTTATGTGCATTTTCTAAGTTGTTATGTGCATTTTTGTAAGTTGTTATGTGCATTTTCTAAGTTGTCCTGTGCATTTCGTAAGTTGTTATGTGCATTTTGCAAGTTGTTATGTGCATTTTATATGTTGTCATTTGCATTTTCTAAGTTGTCCTGTGCATTTTCTAAGTTGTTATGTGCATTTTCTAAGTTGTCTTGTGCATTTCCTAAGTTGTTATGTGCATTTCGTAAGTTGCTATGTGCATTTTCTAAGTTGTCCTGTGCATTTCGTAAGTTGTTATGTGCATTTTGTAAGTTGTTATGTGCATTTTGTAAGTTGTTATGTGCATTTTCTAAGTTGTCTTGTGCATTTCCTAAGTTGTTATGTGCAATTCGTAAGTTGTGATGTGCATTGTTTAAGTTGTGATGTGCATTGTTTAAATTGTGCTGTGCATTGTTTAAGTTATCATGTGCATATTATAAATTGTTAGGTGCATTTTCTAAGTTGGTATGTGCTTTTCGTAAGTTGTTATGTGCATTTTGCAAGTCGTCTTGTGCATTTTCTAAGTTGCTATTGTGCATTTTCTAAGTTGTGATTTTCGTAGGTTGTTATGTGCATTTTCTAAGTTGTTATGTGCATTTTCTAAGTTGTCTTGTGCATTTTGTAAGTTGTTATGTGCATTTTGTAAGTTGTTATGTGCATTTTGTAAGTTGTCCTGTGCATTTCGTAAGTTGTTATTTGCATTTTCCAAGTTGTCTTGTGCATTTCGTAAGTCGTTATGTGCATTTTGTATGTTGTTATGTGCATTTTCTAAGTTGTTATGTGCATTTCGTAAGTTGTGGTGTGCATTGCTTAAGTTGTGATGTGCATTGTTTAAATTGTTCTGTGCATTGTTTAAAAAAAGAGTATTATAATGGACCTTTGGAAACGGCCGAACACGACACATACGAAATATTGCAGTCTTGGTTTGATTGAGACTGTTCATGAGTTGTAGTGCATATGCTAGCTACCGCTCACGCCCTCTAGCCCCGGGTTGAGCAGAACTCAATATTCATAAAATCAACAGCACAAAATTTTAACCATCCCGAAGATGGCATTAAATTGTCATGTGCATATTAAAAGTTGTTATTTGCATTTTCTAAGTTGTTATGTGCTTTTCGTAAGTTGTTATGTGCATATTCTAAGTTGTCTTGTGCATTTTCTAAGTTGTTATGTGCATTTTCTAAGTAGTCCTGTGCATTTCGTAAGTTGTTATGTGCATTTTGTAAGCTGTTATGTGCATTTTCTAAGTTGTCTTGTGCATTTCCTATGTTGCTATGTGCATGTCGTAAGTTGTGAGGTGCATTGTTTAAGTTGTGATGTGCATCGTTTAAAGTGTTCTGTGCATTGTTTAAGTTGTCATGTGCATATTCGAAGTTGTTATGTGCATTTTCTAAGTTGTTAAGTGCATTTTCTAAGTTGTCTTGTGCATTTTCTAAGTTGTTATGTGCATTTTCTAAGTTGTCCTGTGCATTTCGTAAGTTGTTATGTGCATTTTGTAAGTTGTTATGTGCATTTTCGTAGGTTGTTATGTGCATTTTCTAAGTTGTTATGTGCATTTTGTAAGTTGTTATGTGCATTTTCTAAGTTGTCCTGTGCATTTCGTAAGTTGTTATGTGCATTTTGCAAGTTGTTATGTGCATTTTATATGTTGTCATTTGCATTTTCTAAGTTGTCCTGTGCATTTTCTAAGTTGTTATGTGCATTTTCTAAGTTGTCTTGTGCATTTCCTAAGTTGTTATGTGCATTTCGTAAGTTGCTATGTGCATTTTCTAAGTTGTCCTGTGCATTTCATAAGTTGTTATGTGCATTTTGTAAGTTGTTATGTGCATTTTGTAAGTTGTTATGTGCATTTTCTAAGTTGTTATGTGCAATTCGTAAGTTGTTATGTGCAATTCGTAAGTTGTGATGTGCATTGTTTAAGTTGTAATGTGCATTGTTTAAATTGTTCTGTGCATTGTTTAAGTTTTCATGTGCATATTATAAATTGTTAGGTGCATTTTCTAAGTTGGTATGTGCTTTTCGGAAGTTGTTATGTGCATTTTGCAAGTCGTCTTGTGCATTTTCTAAGTTGCTATTGTGCATTTTCTAAGTTGTGATTTTCGTAGGTTGTTATGTGCATTTTCTAAGTTGTTATGTGCATTTTCTAAGTTGTCTTGTGCATTTTGTAAGTTGTTATGTGCATTTTGTAAGTTGTTATGTGGATTTTGTAAGTTGTCCTGTGCATTTCGTAAGTTGTTATTTGCATTTTCCAAGTTGTCTTGTGCATTGCGTAAGTCGTTATGTGCATTTTGTATGTTGTTATGTGCATTTTCTAAGTTGTTATGTGCATTTCGTAAGTCGTTATGTGCATTTTGTATGTTGTTATGTGCATTTTCTAAGTTGTTATGTGCATTCGTAAGTTGTGGTGTGCATTGCTTAAGTTGTGATGTGCATTGTTTAAATTGTTCTGTGCATTGTTTAAAAAAAGAGTATTATAATGGACCTTTGGAAACGGCCGAGCACGACACTTACGAAATATTGCAGTCTCGGTTTGATTGAGACTGTTCATGAGTTGTAGTGCAATATGCTAGCTACCGCTCACGCCCGCTAGCCCCGGGTTGAGCAGAACTCAATATTCATAAAATCAACAGCACAACATTTTAACCATCCCGAAGATGGCATTAAATTGTCATGTGCATTTTCTTAGTTGTTTAGTGCTTTTCGTAAGTTGTTATGTGCATATTCTAAGTTGTCTTGTGCATTTTGTAAGTTGTTATGTGCATTTTCTAAGTAGTCCTGTGCATTTCGTAAGTTGTTATGTGCATTTTGTAAGTTGTTATGTGCATTTTCTAAGTTGTCCTGTGCATTTCGTAAGTTGTTAAGTGCATTTTGTAAGTTGTTATGTGCATTTTCGTAGGTTGTTATGTGCATTTTGTAAGTTGTTATGTGCATTTTGTAAGTTGTTATGTGCATTTTCTAAGTTGTCCTGTGCATTTCGTAAGTTGTTATGTGCATTTTGCAAGTTGTTATGTGCATTTTATATGTTGTCATTTGCATTTTCTAAGTTGTCCTGTGCATTTTGTAAGTTGTTATGTGCATTTGCTAAGTTGTCTTGTGCATTTCCTAAGTTGTTATGTGCATTATGTAAGTTGCTATGTGCATTTTCTAAGTTGTCCTGTGCATTTCGTAAGTTGTTATGTGCATTTTGTAAGTTGTTATGTGCATTTTGTAAGTTGTTATGTGCATTTTCTAAGTTGTCTTGTGCATTTCCTAAGTTGTTATGTGCAATTCGTAAGTTGTGATGTGCATTGTTTAAGTTGTGATGTGCATTGTTTAAATTGTGCTGTGCATTGTTTAAGTTATCATGTGCATATTATAAATTGTTAGGTGCATTTTCTAAGTTGGTATGTGCGTTTCGTAAGTTGTTATGTGCATTTTGCAAGTCGTCTTGTGCATTTTCTAAGTTGCTATTGTGCATTTTCTAAGTTGTGATTTTCGTAGGTTGTTATGTGCATTTTCTAAGTTGTTATGTGCATTTTCTAAGTTGTCTTGTGCATTTTGTAAGTTGTTATGTGCATTTTGTAAGTTGTTATGTGCATTTTGTAAGTTGTCCTGTGCATTTCGTAAGTTGTTATTTGCATTTTCCAAGTTGTCTTGTGCATTTCGTAAGTCGTTATGTGCATTTTGTATGTTGTTATGTGCATTTTCTAAGTTGTTATGTGCATTTCGTAAGTTGTGGTGTGCATTGCTTAAGTTGTGATGTGCATTGTTTAAATTGTTCTGTGCATTGTTTATAAAAAAAAGAGTATTATAATGGACCTTTGGAAACGGCCGAGCACGACACATACGAAATATTGCAGTCTTGGTTTGATTGAGACTGTTCATGAGTTGTAGTGCATATGCTAGCTACCGCTCACGCCCTCTAGCCCCGGGTTGAGCAGAACTCAATATTCATAAAATCAACAGCACAAAATTTTAACCATCCCGAAGATGGCATTAAATTGTCATGTGCATATTATAAGTTGTTATTTGCATTTTCTAAGTTGTTATGTGCTTTTCGTAAGTTGTTATGTGCATATTCTAAGTTGTCTTGTGCATTTTGTAAGTTGTTATACGCATTTTCTAAGTAGTCCTGTGCATTTCGTAAGTTGTTATGTGCATTTTGTAAGTTGTTATGTGCATTTTCTAAGTTGTCTTGTGCATTTCCTAAGTTGCTATGTGCATGTCGTAAGTTGTGAGGTACATTGTTTAAGTTGGGATGTGCATCGTTTAAGTTGTTCTGTGCATTGTTTAAGTTGTCATGTGCATATTCGAAGTTGTTATGTGCATTTTCTAAGTTGTTAAGTGCATTTTCTAAGTTGTCTTGTGCATTTTCGAAGTTGTTATGTGCATTTTCTAAGTTGTCCTGTGCATTTCGTAAGTTGTTATGTGCATTTTGTAAGTTGTTATGTGCATTTTCTAAGTTGTCCTGTGCATTTCGTAAGTTGTTATGTGCATTTTGTAAGTTGTTATGTGCATTTTCGTAGGTTATTATCTGCATTTTCTAAGTTGTTATGTGCATTTTGTAAGTTGTTATGTGCATTTTCTAAGTTGTCCTGTGCATTTCGTAAGTTGTTATGTGCATTTTGCAAGTTGTTATGTGCATTTTATATGTTGTCATTTGCATTTTCTAAGTTGTCCTGTGCATTTTCTAAGTTGTTATGTGCATTTTTTAAGTTGTCTTGTGCATTTCCTAAGTTGTTATGTGCATTTCGTAAGTTGCTATGTGCATTTTCTAAGTTGTCCTGTGCATTTCGTAAGTTGTTATGTGCATTTTGTAAGTTGTTATGTGCATTTTGTAAGTTGTTATGTGCATTTTCTAAGTTGTCTTGTGCATTGTTTAAATTGTTCTGTGCATTGTTTAAGTTATCATGCGCATATTATAAATTGTTAGGTGCATTTTCTAAGTTGGTATGTGCTTTTCGTAAGTTGTTATGTGCATTTTCTAAGTTGTCTTGTGCATTTCCTAAGTTGTTATGTGCAATTCGTAAGTTGTGATGTGCATTGTTTAAGTTGTGATGTGCATTGTTTAAATTGTTCTGTGCATTGTTTAAGTTATCATGCGCATATTATAAATTGTTAGGTGCATTTTCTAAGTTGGTATGTGCTTTTCGTAAGTTGTTATGTGCATTTTGCAAGTCGTCTTGTGCATTTTCTAAGTTGCTATTGTGCATTTTCTAAGTTGTGATTTTCGTAGGTTGTTATGTGCATTTTCTAAGTTGTTATGTGCATTTTCTAAGTTGTCTTGTGCATTTTGTAAGTTGTTATGTGCATTTTGTAAGTTGTCCTGTGCATTTCGTAAGTCGTTATGTGCATTTTGTATGTTGTTATGTGCATTTTCTAAGTTGTTATGTGCATTTCGTAAGTTGTGGTGTGCATTGCTTAAGTTGTGATGTGCATTGTTTAAATTGTTCTGTGCATTGTTTAAAAAAAGAGTATTATAATGGACCTTTGGAAACGGCCGAGCACGACACATACGAAATATTGCAGTCTCGGTTTGATTGAGACTGTTCATGAGTGGTAGTGAAATATGCTAGCTACCGCTCACGCCCTCTAGCCCCGGGTTGAGCAGAACTTAATATTCATAAAATCAACAGCACAAAATTTTAACCATCCCGAAGATGGCATTAAATTGTCATGTGCATATTATAAGTTGTTATTTGCATTTTCTAAGTTGTTATGTGCATTTTCTAAGTTGTTATGTGCTTTTCGTAAGTTGTTATGTGCATATTCTAAGTTGTCTTGTGCATTTTGTAAGTTGTTATGTGCATTTTCTAAGTAGTCCTGTGCATTTCGTAAGTTGTTATGTGCATTTTGTAAGTTGTTATGTGCATTTTCTAAGTTGTCTTGTGCATTTCCTAAGTTGCTATGTGCATGTCGTAAGTTGTGAGGTGCATTGTTTAAGTTGTGATGTGCATCGTTTAATTTGTTCTGTGCATTGTTTAAATTGTCATGTGCATATTCGAAGTTGTTATGTGCATTTTCTAAGTTGTTAAGTGCATTTTCTAAGTTGTCTTGTGCATTTTCTAAGTTGTTATGTGCATTTTCTAAGTTGTTATGTGCGTTTCGTAAGTTGTTATGTATATTTAGTAAGTTGTTATGTGCATTTCGTAATTTGTCTTGTGCAAACTACAAGTCGTCGTTAAGTAGACTTTTTATAGGAATAGGTTTTGAAGGAAACAGAGGTAGAAATGGCGGCTCCAGGAGCGAACGCTATGCTCTGCATACTTTTACAAAATTGGGCTAGGGACATTATACAATAAATTCTTAGAAC
Organism: Cyrtodaria siliqua; assembly: GCA_037043455.1. Classification (NCBI taxonomy): domain Eukaryota; kingdom Metazoa; phylum Mollusca; class Bivalvia; order Adapedonta; family Hiatellidae; genus Cyrtodaria; species Cyrtodaria siliqua. The sequence goes on along the minus strand of JAWPHD010004174.1, from coordinate 27,222 downwards.
AGAAAATTGATTTCAAAATGTTTAAGATTGTCTGACGTGGAGTTAATAAATCTTGGTCTGAAAACAACAGATCGGATCACAGGTGGCAGTATCTGGAGGTGTGGTGCAGGTGGCCGTGGGTACAGAAGACAAAGGGCGGGTCCGGGAGACAAGGGTGGGGGTCGGAAGACAAGAGGACGGGAGTCGGGAGAGAAAGGGGCGTGAGGTTTTTAAAATAGCAAGTTTGTAAAAAACAATGATGAAGAATTATCATAGTTTGAGAGTCGTTTTGGCTAAAACAGTATATTATATCCTATCAAAATCCTTAACTGACCATTATCTTGTCTGCCGTACACGTTCTGCCGCCACGATAGATACGCTTATGGATTTCGTCCCTTGTTTATCAGTACTCTGAGAGAGACGAGAGAAAAGGGGGCGGAGAAGGGAGATATGGGATGGAGAAGGGAGAAGTGGGGGAGGGAGGAGGTAGAAGACGACCTCACGTAACCCCTACCCATCAGTGTTGGGAACTAACAAATAATAATGATAATAATTGAAAATATATTTAAATAAAAGTAATATTAACGTGCTATTTGTTGAAAACAAACATATTTTAAGTTTTCCTGAAAAAATGTCCCAGAGTATTGTTTTCAACAAATAACACGTGAAGTCCAGATACTATTGAACTTATACCTTTAGGACGTTTTATTGGTTAAAAGATGGAGGGCTATAAACCTTAGGACTACACAAAAAGACAAACAAATAACACGTTTTTGTTGGGGTTTTTTTATTGTTTTTTTCAGACCAAGATTTATTAACTTCACGTCAGAGAATCCCTTACACATTTTGAAATCAGTTTTATGTTCTAAGAATTTATTGTATAATGTACCTAGCCCAATTTCTTTTATCTAGGCAGAGCATAGCGTCCGCTCCTGGAGCCGCCATTTCTACGGTGTTTCCTTCAAAACTTATTCCGATAAAAAGTCTACTTAACGACGAATTGTAGTTTGCACAAGACAACTCACGAAATGTACATAACAACTTATGAAATGCACATGACAACTTAGAAAATGCACATAGCCACTTAGAAAATGCACATAACAACTTAGAAAATGCATAAGACAACTTAGAATATGCACATAACAACCTACGAAATGCACATAACAACTTACGAAATGCACACAACAACTTAGAAAATGCACAAGGCAACTTAGAATATGCACATAACAACCTACGAAATGCACATAACAACTTACTAAATATACATAACAACTTAGAAAATGCACAAAACAACTTCACTACCGCTCATGAACAGTCTCAATCAAACCGAGCCTGCAATATTTCGTATCTGTCGTGCTCGGCCGTTTCCAAAGGTCAATTAGCATACTCTTTTTTTTTAGAATATGCACATAACAACCTACGAAATGCACATAACAACTTACTAAATGTACATAACAACTTGGAAAATGCACATAACAACTTCCGAAATGCACATAACAACTTAGAAAATGCACAAGACAACTTGGAAAATGCACATGACAACTTAGAAAATGCACAAGACAACTTAGAAAATGCACATGACAACCTAGAAAATGCACATAACGACTTACTTAATGCAGATAACAACTAACTAAATGCACATAACACCTTAGAAGATGCACAGGACAATTTAGGAAGCGTACTGCACAAAATGCAAAAGGCCAACAGAAGGCAGCCGAAGCTTTCCATAGGTAGGTGGTGATTGATCGAGATGAAAATACGTGAAGTATAAGGTTGTGGGGAATGTAACGGTTGCAACAAATAAGGGGAGCGGCGGGATTGGGGACGCGAAACAATAAGCAACTGTTCACTCCCAATACGTTTACGATATGTGGAACTTGTATCATTCGTTACAAATAAATTTAGTCATATACTAATAAAACGTTACCTGCTTCATGCACATAAGATGTTTTTACAGGGGAAATATGTGTTGCGTTGTATAAGTATGCTGTTTTTATTATAGTATTTTTTAATTGTCTTTTTGAAGTCCATTGGTACATAAAGTTGGATGCACTGAGAGGAAAATAGGTCACCATTCTACAGGTTTTAGGATATATGCATGGCCTCTTGGTGAACTATGGCTACGCCACTGATTAGCTTTTATATCGCATCTTATTCGTAAATATGTTACAATTACGATATGCCCGGGAAAACAATTAAAAAGGCCTTGTTCCATCGTTACTGTTCTACGGCCGCATATCTGGCGTTTCTGGTTGTACGGGCTGCATAATCTCCCAAAATACAACAAAACAAATGCCTCAGTCATTGATTCGTATTAACCAAAAACATATGTTAAAAACACAAATCAGTGTTGTACGTTATTGAAATTGCCACATGTAAGTGTAATTACTCTTCGTGATATTCGCTTATTAATAAAGAAAAAACATATATTAAAAGAAGGATTGGTATCACACCAAATACAAATGGAAATCCTTATAATGGACTTCATATAAATGTGGTTCTGCATTAAGTTAAGTCGAATGTTACCTTCGGTTTATTCTCTGTTTATGACAATTTTTTTACGAAAACTCGGAGACTCAGCTGTTTTTTGTAAACTTTAAGATCGAATGTAAAATGAAAGCCGTATTGTCTTAAAAAATAGCATATTAACTACTTTACGGATGTTACTGGTCCAATCTGGCTGATTTTCAAACTTGTCATAGCTTTCATTGATATTTACAATCTGGATATGTTTCAGTTTTTAAAGATCGAATGTAAGATGAAAGATCTATTGTCTTAAAGAGGCAAATGTGGTCGTCCGTGGACGAGTGGTTAATGTCCCTGACTTGAACTCACTTGCCTCTCACCGATGTAGTTTCGATCTCTCAGGGACATAGTAATCTCTGTATGAGTACTCTATCCAGCTGGCTTGCGGAACGTCGGTGGTTGTACCCAGGTATCCGCACGTGCACGAAAATTGCCCGGAGGGGCACCTGGGATCTTCCTCCACCAGTAGAAGCTGGAAAGTCGCCATATGACTGTTGGTGAGACTTCAAAATCCCATTCAATTAAAGAGACAAAAGTTACGTACGACGGACGACAACGGACGACGGACAGCTCGCCATCCCATTAGCTGTGCTGGTCTTCGGGCAGAAGAGTCAACAAGATACTATTGTCTTGTGTGCATTATAACCCCCATTTGTATTCGATCTTGTTACCGTTCTATTGCTTTTCTGCGCTTTCCATTGTGTGTAAAGGTCTGAAATAATCGTAAGTATATATTTTGTTCGCAATTTAACAGATAATAAAACATTAACACAGTGATAAAATCCGTTTATTTTATGAAAAAATCCACCAAATACAACGACGTTAGAACGATAACGTCACAAAAAGTCAAAGGCACGTTACGGGGAAAAAATTGGCCCAATAAAAATGAAAACGTGTTTTTGGCTGGTTTTGTTTCTTAAATAAATGATAACAACCGTGAAATATGACAAATTCGTTTTTATGATTGTTGACAGGGAACATGGGCTCACATTCCCTGCCTGGAAAGTATATTCCCCCTCGCCTAACGGCTCGTGTGAATATAATTGCCAGGCAGGGAATGTGAGCACATGTCCCATATCAAGAATCTTAATAATTAATAGTTACTATTATAATACGGTTATTACGCGATCAATGTTGTGATTTAAGAAAAAAGATTATAAGAATCTTTCATGGGTATTCGGTGAAGATAGGGAATTCCAACTCTCGGTATAAGTGTTTTTATCGAAACCAAGGCTCTGCCGAGGCTCCGATTAAACACTCGGTATAAGCGTTTTTATCGAAACCGAAGCTCTGCCGATGTTCCGATTAAAACACCTATACCTAGGGTTGGAATTCCCTAACTGAACCGAATACCCATGATTGATTTTTTTTCTTTTTATCAGAGACGTTTTGCATGTTTTCCACAATGTTTTTGCGCGCGTGTCTTTTATCTGTCCTCTTAAAGATAAGACTTTCCATCCCCCATGTAAAACGTGGATAGCCTTATCCGGTATGCAAGACAAATAGAGGTAGATATAACTTAACCTAACTCTAACCCTTTGCCACCGCAATAGAAAGATACTTGGTCGTGAACACTTTCATACAACATCCATTAAAGCATCAAACGATATGTCCCAATTAATGACCCAATCCGCAACGCAATGCATGTTTAGCGGTTAAACCATAGTATGCTTTCCAGTTTGATACATGCTATTAACCGGGCCAATACCAACTCAACTGTGTCAATATAGATATTGATCATATTGACCAAATAGGGATTTCATATGACACAGGTACTAAACTGCATATGCCATTAATACAAGCAGAGGTAATTAATACTATATGTTATTAATAAAGTGAATACATCACGGACATTATAATAGTTGTGTTAATGATATACAGCTTAGGCAGTTCGATGATATAATGAGAATGTGTGACTTTAAGTAGAATATCTCTTAAGCCGATTCTAGGGAGAGTGAGAGGTGTAAATCATATCAGCCTCATAACCAGACACAATAAATCCGAGTCTGCTACTTGTTTCTCTTGTCTGTACTTATTGCTTTGAATGGATCCACTTTTCAGTAGTTATTGCATTCACGCTAGCGACTGTTAAGAGCTATGTGGCGGCTATAAAAGATCGCCCAGACTACAAATCAGTAGTGTTATTACTTACTGGTTGTCCTTTGGGGTCGCGAAACGCAGTATGGTGCCATTCGTTCTTGTTGGTGTTTGTTGTTTCCATGGAATCCACTTATCAGTGTTTATTAGTAGCATGGCCAATATGAAGACATCAGTATGTGTCATGACTTCCGAACTGTGCCAAAACTTGCAGAACTGGGTCAATAATCAGCTGGGCTAATACGATTTTAACTGGGGCAAGACATACACATGCTACATTTCCTGTTCGACATTTTATGCATATATGTTTATATAACATGTTTTCATAGCATCTTCAATTCTTCTATAAACATGTTAAAAGCTATTGGAAATTATTTATACATGTCAAACATTGATTGCAAATGATTTAAACATGCATACCCCATTATGTAAATTGCATAACTCAGTGTAGACGTTTCTTGATGTTTCATGTCCAGGACCTCATGGCAAAATAAGGTACTAAAGCGATCAAATTTAACATGGATATCATTGTTTTGATTATCATCGAGTAGTGAACATCCTAACTGTACACAGGTAGCACAATGGTTTGCATACCGTGTGTGTCTGTGTGGAACTCGAACACCCGGGCCTGTATTCATAAAGCAGCTTACATGGGAAATATTACTTAAGTCAAGATTGAAGATTTTTACATATTTTTAATATGATGTTATTAATTAAGTGGTTTCATATTGGCCCAGTTATTGGTCCAAGGACTGTCCATGGACTGTCAGGCCAAAGGCCGCGAGCCAATATGACAGTCCGAGGACCAATAACTCGGACAATATGAAAACACTTAATTAATGACAATTTTATTAATTAACAGCCACTACAGTATAATTTGTTTTTAATCAAATTATTTTGACATCCTTTGCGTTTATTTATATTAGCGTTAATTTTATTTATATGTCAAAAAGCGAGCGCAAATGACGTTACCTAACGTGAATGACGTCACTTAAATCTAGTATTGGCGAGTTTCTATATAGTGGCCTTGTTTTTTCATATTGGCCGACTTCCGGTTCATATTGGCCGAGTTTGCGTCGTATTGTGTGTAGAGTTTCTAGTAAAACAAGGCTAATATAGGTAAGTTAATTAATAAATACCCGTATTGACCTCTCAGAGACACTACAAACCATATATTTTAAGATAAATATTTATCTGTATGTTTTTTTTATCCATTACATTATTAACAATATTAAGACAATGTCTTAAATCGATAGAAAAATGGCTTTGCAACATTTACAAAAAAAATGCCTTAAGTTATAATATTGCTAAGATGCTTTATGAATATGGACCAAGATGTTCCGATTTATACTCAGTCGTTCTTCAGCTGAGCTATAGGGATTTCTTGATAATACGATTGATTTACTAATATATATTTCAATGAAACAAAACTAATATAAATTAACCTTGCGTGGAGTAAAACTATATTTTATCAAATGGAAACTATGAGTCCGCCTCAAAACAATTTGATCTCGATTTTTTTATTTAGTGGTAAATACGTTTGAATGTGTAAGGCCTATAATCTGTTAGAAATGCTACAACCGATCAACACATAAAAGCGCAAGACTCCTGGTGCAAATTCCAATCCGGCACATATCATCATCATAATCATCCTCAGTATTTGCCTCACTCTTCGTAGAGTATATTTGCAATTCGGATTAAAAGCTATCCACGCACGACTGGCAGGAAGCACTCATATATACATCGTTAAAATATATTTTGTAAAGTTTATTTAAAAATAAAAACCGCATGATGCTCAGTAAGACTGGGTAGACAGAACCGACTGGAAAGCCGCCAGGAAGGCTTGTTCGAGGGTTGCCGGAGATAGGCTGTTTTGCAGGATGAAAAAGTGTGGGTAGAATTTATACCAATAGACTGCTGTGTTAGCTCGGAGCTGTCCGTATCTTTGGTTTTGATCCCTCGTTCTCAATTGGATAGCTGCGATAGTTTAGAGTTAATGTCTAGGAGGCTGTTTGTGATTTTATACATCCTGGTGCAGCTTGTCTTTTCTCTCATGGTTTTCAAGGTATTCCAGGTTAGGTAATGCCGTAAGGTTGTGACGCTGCTAATTCTAAAGTAGACATTTTTGACTAATCAATCAGCTCTGCGCTGTACAATGTCCAGTTGGTGTATTTGGCTGGCAGAGTGTGCTGACCGTACTGTAGACGCATATTCGATGATAGGCATAGGCTTTGGCAGGGTGTTGTCTTGTACAGATGTTTCTGTTGTTATTTCGGTTTGGTACGTAAAAAAGAGGAGGGACCCATGACTCACTCTGGGCGACACCTGATGTTACTGGCGAAGAGGCTGAATGTGCGCCTTCCATAACAAATGCTTGAGTTTTGGCTCCTCTCATAGTAGTGTAGCCATTAAATTCGATGTGGTCAAGGTAAGAAATCGACTGGTTTTCTTATATAAAGAGTTCTATTAAAAATCTAAATTCATGATTCGACCTTTTTGTAGTATCTTATCATGTACAGAAAATACAAGGACTTTCGGCGGAGTGGCTTTTTATAAAATCGTTTTATTGTGTTCAAATCTATCGTGATTTTGAGAAATCACACTGTCAGAGTCGGACAAAATCAGCCTGATTTCATGCTTAAATACGAAATCGCAATGCCATGCCGCATTATACTTACATACTGCCATAGACACCATTCTCTACTTCGAAAACTCTGATATTAAAACAAAATCAGTCAAAATTGTATTGGAACAAAAGTAGTGGAGCCGGTACAGAAGTAGTGCTATGAAAATAAGAAGGAACTAGTTGTGTTAACACATGCTAGTTAAACCTGTTTAAATATAAAGAAATATAAAAAAATCGGACAGGGAAAGCAGCATTCAAGGAGGACAGTCAACCACAAAACACAGAAACAAACACGCAAACAGACAAACAAGAAGGCAAAAGCAATAATAAATGCAAACGACACCACAAACACAAAAAGGGTTGACAATAAGCTTTGATACTATGATAGTCTTAGTTGTGACTTTGAAGTATTGAAGTAGAATACCGCTTATGATGCCGGTTGTTTTTGGTTACTCGAAAGGTTTTGTAGCTTACATTCAAATCTTCTTATCAATGGAATCAATAAACCCGAGACTGCTTGTCTCTTCTATTGTTTATATTTGTTGCTTCTGGAGGATCCCATTATAGAATTTATTGATGTGTTATAGCGTTGAGGCTTTGAAGTTTAAGACGTTGAAACGGATTAATTAAGTGTTGTTCTTTACCCACAATCCAGAGGTATTCTGTCGAAGGCCAGCTTATCTTATGGGATCGCGAGTTGTCCGTCGTCTGTCTGTTAACTTTGCTTCAAACAACATCTACCCTGAAACTGCTAGGTATAATTTGAAGAAACTTCCTACGAAACATCCTTGCATGGTCTTCTCTCAGATTTTTACAAATCGTCCCGATCCCTCAACAAATACGGCCGCCGTTACTCAAACTAGAAAAATCTATAAACGACTTCTCATGAACTGCTTAGTAGCATTTGACAAAACTTTACATGAACATCTTTGCCTTGTGCTCTCTCGGATTTATACAAATCGTCCTGATTTGTCAACAAATACGACTGCCGTTACTAAAAATAGAAACATTTAAACGACTTCTTCTGATGCACTGATGCCTAGAATTTGACGAAAATTCACAGGAAGCATCCTTGCGTAGTCCTCTGTCATATTATTACAAATCGTAAAGATCGTAAATATGAAACAAAATTTAAATGACTTCTCATGACGTCTTTGTAGAAACTAGACGGGTTTTCCGCGGAACACGTGATTCGCCCTCAGCGCTTTGTCAGAATATATTTGGATCCAGATAAATGAACTTGACAAACTGGCCTGAATAATTTTCGTGAAGACAAAAATGAGTATTTAACCCATATAATGACCTTCAGTGTGACCTGACCCTTTATATGTTGTCATGATAAGTATATATTGAAATATCAAGATATGAGAAAGTTATAGCCAACGTTAAGTTTCCTTGAAGAAAAAATGAGTGTTTAACTAAAAATATTGGTATCTAACTCATATATTGACCTTCAGTGTGATTTAGTATGGTCATGTCGATGTTGTCATGATGAGCATATATTGAAAGTTTGATGAAGAAATATCAAGAAATGAGAAAGTTATAGCCAACGTTAGGTTTTCGTTAAGAAGGAAATGATCATTTAACCCATATAATGACCTTCAGTGTGACCTTGACCTTTATAATTGAGTATGGTAATGTCGGTGTTGTCATGATGAGTATATATTAAAAGTTTGATGAAGAAATATCAAGAAATGAGAAAGTTATAGCCAACGTTAGGTTTTCGTGAAGAAAGAAATGAGCATTTAACCAATATAATGACCTTCAGTGTAACATTGACCTTTATATTTTAGTATGGTCATATTGATGTTGTCATATTGAGTATATATTGAAAGTTTGATGAAGAAATATCAAGAAATGAGAAAGTTATGGCCAACGTTAGGTTTTCGAGACGGACTGACGGACGGACGGACGGACGATAAAGTGATCTTCGAAAAGGCGACAAAACAACCAATGGTCGTATCTGAAAAAAAGAAATTCAAATTTTCACCTTCGGCTAAAACCACTAAACTCTCGAAGATTGAAGATGTCATATAACATCTAATTGGACTTCACGTTTCACATATAGACGAAAACAATTCTGCGAATGAACATTTAGAACATTTTCCGGTTGTAATAAACGAACTTGATAAGGCTTGCGAAGGAAGCATGATCAGGAACTTTTTCAGAAAAATCACAGAAAACAAGTTCCCTTTAAATAACAGTGCTTTCCAACATTAATTATTTAGTCGAGTGGTTTGATACGGAAGATGCAAGATAAATGAAGTACTCTCCAGAAACGCTGCAGTTATTTTTGGGTGGGTAGAAATATGTTTCGACATAAAACGTCTTAAACTTCAATCTCCAAACTTCATAAAACATAAATAAATTCTGTAAAATTCAAACTTCAAAGTCACAACTAAGAATATCATAGTATGATATATGTATAGGTAAACAACGTTTCACTTGCATTTGTAGACACAACTATTTCCTTCTTATTTTCATTGCACTACTTCTGTACCGGCTCCACTACTTCTGTACCGATACAATTGTGACCGATTTTGCTTTAATGACAGCGTTTTCGAAGTAGAGAGTGGTGTCTATAATGGTAGTATATAAATATAGATAGAAAAATCGAACAGGAAAAGTTGCATTCAAGGACGACAGTCAAGCACAAACACCCACAGAAAACAAGAACACATTTAAAGATGAATAAATGGCCCAATAAGACATCACAAACACAAAAGGGTTGACAATAGGGCTGTCGCCTTGGAAAAAAAGGCCGCTGAGGGTGTAAACCAGGTTCTAGGGTGCACCAAACCTCACACTTACACTACTGTCAACTCAATAAAACGGGACAGTGTAAAAAATGAAATCCCCGCCATGGACTATTCTCTAACCAACGAGGCAGCATTAATAGGCACTATAAGTAAAACACAAAGATGCTCATGTATATATAAATACAAAACAACAATAGCCTAGAATGCCACAAAGAAGGTACTCAATGACTTGGCTTAAGCCAGAGCAACAAGTGAATAAACCATTGATGACACGACCAGACAAGACTGCAGACAAACATCAAACGTCAACGTCCTTTTGGGCTTTAGGTAGACTTCATCAAAGATGTCCACAGCCTGTCCGGTCATCGCACAATTAAAGAGGTAAGCATAGTGGCGAACTGTAAGTGGGTCCACCACCAAGCATGCAGTGCGTTGCAAACTGAAATGGGCATAACCTCTTTTGATAAACCTTTTAACAAGTTTAACAAAGAAAGTTTGAAAGTAATCATGGCCAAGGATCTTACGAAGTTTTTTAATCACGTCACCATATTGAGACACATAGACACCATAAGAAGTTGCTCGGAAAATGTTCCCATCTAAATGGGGACAATTAACAATATCAAAATTAAAATCATCTCTCTTGTCATATATTTTGCTAATTATTTCGCCATTTTCAATGGAGAGACGTAAATCAAAAAAAGAAGCGTTAGTATCAGAAATATTAACTTTGTTAAGTTGAAGTTCTTTAGGGTATATATTATTAACCAAAGTAGACAATAAAGGGTTGTCAGTGTTTAATATGTCATCCAGATACCGAGAGGTGTCACTAAAGGCCTCAATAACATCTTTCTGGGTCTGGTGAAAGACTCAACATGAAATCTCTTTCATAGCAATATAAAAACAAATCTGCGACAAGGGGTGCACAGTTTGTACCCTTAGGGATACCAACTATTTGTCTATAAACGGTCGTTCTATACCTGACGATAATATTATCTAATAGGAAGATGAGTGTTTCACAAACTTCTTGGCAACTCCACATAGCGTAATTGTCTAAACTGCCGTTAATAAAAAACGCTTTAATATTATTACATGCCAAAAATGAAGTATTTTCCCTAGCGAATGTTTTTTGAATAAGAGCAATATGCTTGTCTTTGATAAGGTGATGTGGTAAGTTTGTATATAGTGTAGAGAAGTCATTTGTGCTAATAGATGAAACTTGACGTTTATTGCATATTTCAGCAAGAACGTCTCCTGATTTTTTAAAGTTGCCTCCGTAAATATAATGAGGCGTGTCAATGTATATTTAAGCAAGAGATCAGGCTGATTTTGTCCGATTCTGGCAGAGTGACTTTTCAAAATCACGGTAGATTCGAGAACAATAAAACAATTTCAGGAAAAGCCACTCCGCCGATTGTCATGGTATTTTCTGTATATGATAAGACACTGAAAAGGGGTCGAATCATGAATTATTCATATAAACTATTTATATAAAGATACCACTCAATATCTTACCTCGGCCTCGGATTTCATGGCTCCACTAATTCTGTACCAGATGATCCACTCATGGTACAGCATTCTCTACACATGGTACAGACTGCTGCTGTACCAATGAGTGCGTTTAGAAGGCGTGGTGGTGGAGTTCCTGAGGAGTAGGCGATGTGAGACTGTATCGACTCTTGTCGGAAAATCTACTATCTCAGTTAGGCCTAGGTCAGGTTCAATATGGAGGTACTGTTCGTTGATCGATTTTCTATACTGTTTTCCTATGCTTAAGTTGCTGTGCCAGTTTCAGGAAAAGTAAAGTCACCAGTTATCTAGATGATTTAGTCGTTTTAAATTGTTTGTATACACTATTAATGGTTTTAAGGAGTTCGTCATCGTTCTTTGGTGGTATATTTGCTGAGCCCACTATGAGGGTTTCATTGTTGACGCATTCAATTGTCCTAAAGAGTATGTCGCAAGGTTTTTCTATGCCGATTGGGTCACTTGTAAACTTGTCTTTGATAATAGTTATCAACCAGTAAATATTTCAAAAAAGCCTTATATTTTCATCTTTGTTATATTTTCCATTCAAAAGAGTAAATCTAGGTCTCATGATAGTAGACATAATGGTAACATCAAACGGAAATCACGTTTTACTACGTCAATCGCTGATTTACATAACTATTTTTAAACAGTCTGGAAGCACTCGATGCTTTCTTGTCTCAACTCTCAGTCCATTTCTTCAATTAAGCTGACTGACGTGGAAGCAGACAAAATTTTCATTCGAACATAATAATGTGTTAGAATTGGAGAGGTATCACAGATTCTGTGTCAAATATATTCAAAAACTGCCTACATATACAAGCACTGATATAGCTTTAAGTGCTCTTGGAATTCCGCCAATTGAAACCGTTATCGATTTAAAAACAAATCATTTCTTTGGCCAATTGTGTAGATTACCTAATAAATATCTCGCGAAACAGATATTTACAAATAGATTGATGAGTTTCTTAAATAACGACAATCAAGTGTTAGGTTTTATTCCAGATATTCACAGACTGCTTAAAAATATAATATTTATTATTTACTAGAGAGTTTTGTAGCAACGGCAACTATTCCTTCGAAGTATTGTACCTACTGAAACCCCAACTAAGGGAGGTGGTGTATGAGCTTTCGTCCCTCGGGTTTTCTGGTCGTACCCTATATTGGTTTTCTCTTTAGCTGCAACTACTATGGTTGTTCAGTACGATTCTGGATACATCCTGAGATGTTTATTATTTTGTATTTGTTTCTTTAGTTAGTTTCTCTTGATGTGGACTTTATTGTTAGAGAATTCCTTTTGATGGGATGTAGTTTTGTTTACACTGTCTTGTCTATTTGGGCGCTGAAGACAGGATAATAGCGAGAATTGTGCGCATATAAAATCGATTCAAGCTACAAAGTAGGCCTTTTTGCCGGTAACCCTGTCTTCACCACCCTTTCTGTTGTTTTTTGTCTCTCACATTGTATTATCAAGTCCATGTTTGCAGTACAGTGCGGACCTATGATGCCATTGCGTTCTGACGCTGTGGTTTCTATAGGACCCTATATCTCATTCATGGAAACAAATTTTGAAAATTAATGTGTATGCTCTGGAATCGAAGCAAAGGCTCTCAAGAGTTAACCTTAAGTTAAAGCATATACCATATGAATGCATATTTAACAAATCTGGACCATGTGATATCTGCAAATTAAGCAGAGAAAAACCGGATTTAAAGAAACAATGTATTACTGCAATACCAATATACTTGGGAAATTGTTCTCTTTCGTTCGCCCTGAAAAGTGTCCGATGTGCAACGTACTAGTAGAAAACTTACTATTACATATTATGCATAACAGTTCAGTTAATGCTTCCGCGAGACAAACACTATGGAATGCAATAATAGAAATTAATGGATTACAACTTTACAATGAGTTCATCCTTAATGGTCCTCGAGATCAGATATGCATATTATTATCAGGATTCAAATACTTCTCAACAATTGAAACTGAATGTGTCAAAATGTTGGAAATTATTGTAAAAATGGTTCACACTATTTTTAATTATAAATAGATTATAGTCACTATTTGCGCAAGTGATTGACTGCGAGTGATAAGTTGTAAGTAATTTATTTATTGCAGTGACATGTGTAAACAAATAGATAGTTACGTACTATTTATAATCAAATGATTAATACGCCCGGTCCTACGTGCCCGTAAGTAAATGTATATATCATGGTTGTAAACTTATATGTCATGTTTGTAAACTTATGTACGTTTTAATCATTATGCTAAAAAATCATATTGACCATTTTACTTAGAAACGTTCTTTGGTGAAGAATGCACGCACATTGGTAATACGGACCGTCAGTAAAGTGTTTTCATTTTCTGGGTCTGCGTGTCTTGTAGTTTGACTGTCAGTGAAGTGTTTTCATTTTCTGGGTTAAAACTTGTCTTCACTCAACAACGGGTATCTATGTCATTGTTTATTTAAAGTCTGTGGTAGACAAACTAAGTTAAAGTAGTCAGCAATTGAATTGCAACTATTATTAACAGGCATGTATATCCGTACTAATATTAACATTATATGATAACAGGCTGTTTTAGTTGACTGTTGTGAATATAATATGATATGACATTTTGGTGAATTGTAATTGATTTATGTAAGGAAGTGGTATATATACGCCTTCTCATTGTTCTTCTATATATGTTTGTTCTATAATTATTAGTTGTACAGAAGTGTGTGTGTGTCATTGTTTATGTATATGCTCTCCTATACATATGGAGGAAATAAAGAATACTAATACTACTACTGCCGTTAAAGATCACATTATACGATATTGTGCTAAAGCTTATGAAAACTATGGGATTAATTTATTTTGGTCTATTAAAAATGCAGGCGAAGTTCTTGATAAAATTTGCAATAAACGTCAAGCTTCATCTTTAAGTACTTATGCTTTTCTTACATTACGTACAACTTTACCACACAACCTTATCAAAGACAAGCTTAAAACTCTCATTATAATAACCTTTGCTAGGGAAAAGATTACATTTTTGGCCTGTAACAATATTAAAACATTTTTTACTAACAACAGTTTACTTACTTTTCTATTAGATACTATTTTCGTCAGCTAAGGAACTATCGCTTATAAATAAATTGTTGGTATCCCTATGAGAACGAACTGTGCACCCCTTGTCGCAGATTTAACAAAGCTAATATTTATGATACTAACACTTCTTTTCTCGATTTACATCTCTCTATTGAAAATGGTGAAATAATTAGCAAAAGAGATGATTTTAATTTTGATATTGTTAATTATCACCATTTAGATGGGGATGTTCCACGAGCAATTTCTTATGGGGTCTATGTGTCTCAACTTATTCGTTTTTCTAGAGCTTGTACTCGAGTTGAGGACTTTAATATTCGTAATCTTTGTATAACTAGAAAGCTACTCCATCAGGGCTACCGTTACCATAAACTTCGTAAAACGTCTTGAACATTTTATTATCGTAACCTTCATCTTCTTTCCAAATAGAAAATTAATTTAAGAACACTTCTGCGCATTGGACTATCACAACTGACTTCTATGGTGACTTGATTTACAAAATTCGCATTTACAGTTCGCCACTATGCTCTCCTCTTTAATTATGCGATGAACGGACAGGCTGTGGACCCTATGATGACTTCTACCTAAAGCCCAAAAGGACGGTGACTTTTGATGTTTGTCTGCAAACGTGTCTTGTCGTGCCCTCAATGGTTTATTCTCGTGTTGTTCTGGCTTCTGCCAGGTCATTGAGTACCTTCTTTGTGGCTTTCTAGGCTATTAATATTTGTATTTATATATACACGAGCATCTTTGTGGTTTACTTTTATTGCCTATGAATGCTGCGTTTTTGGTTAGACAATTATAGTTCATGGCGGGTATTTATTCGTTTTATTGGGAAGACAGTAGGGTAAGTGTGAGGTTTGATCCACCCTAGAACCTGTTTAAACCTTTTTTGCCACTGACCGTTCCAAGGCGGTAGCCCTATTGTCAAATTATTTTTTTGTCTGTGACTTCTGTGGGACTGTGACGTCATATGTCTTTATTCCTTATTAACATTGCCATTCATTTTTGTCGTTTTGCGTTTTTTGGGCTTACTGTGTTCTGCGAAAGCTGCATTTCCTGTTCGACTTTCTTTTATTTTGATACAAAGTAGTGCTCCGCCATAGCTGTCTTATCGATCCTTTCTGTAAATGATTTAATCTGATTTTGTTGGCAGTTTGTCTGAGTGTGTGTGTTAAAAAAACACATCTCGCAGGCATATGGATGTCGCTGTTTACTGAATCTAGAACATTGCAAAACAAACGGGGTTTCTTTTTCAAATTTGTTACACTTTAGATGTTTAGGCTAGCTAATTTTATATTATTTACTCGTAGCTTTTGACTGCTTATTAGCCTTGGACTTGAGTACGTAGACAGATTCGAACAATATAGTCGAACAAAATGGAATCCCACATTTAAAGCAGGTAGACGATAATTCAGGTTTGATGTATAGAAGGTAGACCGCATCGTCCATGTTCCTGCAATTTGATTGGTTACAAGCTTCAGTTGTCACAGCATATGGATTTCTGGTTCCGTTTACATACGCCACATAGGAATTTGAGGATTCTTGGATATGTTTTAGCATGTTTTATAAAATGTATGAATAATTTGTTAACATTGAATGCGGTTAAATGAATAAATGACACAGTTATATGGACGACACTATACGTATATTCAACATAAATACAACACATACACACATACAACTCACAAATACGTTGATCCAACTCTGCGACACGTAGAAAACAAATATATTGTATAAACAAGTGGGAAAACGTTAACTATTCACGAGTAGGAAGTTTTATGTTTTAAAAATGACCTATGAATTTGTTTTCCTGATTTAATTGTGTATGAATCTAATATTTATTGAGTTGTATTTCAATTGAAAAATGAAAGAAAAACCCATTAGATTGCATCTTTAACAATTTGAAACACGTATTTACGTTACTGAAAAATATGCACAATTTATATTCATCAATTTCAACACACGTACCGTCCACGATAAGCCTGACTGTTTCTGCTGAATGTGGTTTAGTTTACTTGAATAATTTTTACCGTTCACATTGATTCTGACAACTTGGAGTTAATTTGAAATAAGTAAATATTGTAATGTACATTGTAATATATTGTGTAATAAGAGAACTGAGCAATTAGATAGTTAGTATTTCACCCTATTAAAACTGCGCACTAAATTGTTTGAATCTAAACATCTTGATACTTCGAAGTAAGCATGAAAATGACCTGATATATGGTTTCAAAAAGTAAAAAGTATAACAGAAAATAGGCGATAGTCGAATGTATACGTTTTCAGTAATACTTATTACCTTTACTGTATTAACAATTATAACCATCGTCTCTCATCTGATTATACAACCAATGAAAGCGGCATGTCTCATCCTATGCAAATTATTTTGCAATGTCAACAACAAAACTAGTGAATCAGTTTTTGATACATTTTTAAATCATGAAAAAGTGTATATTCCTGGAATTTTGGATTAATATAAAACAAGGAACCTTGAAACTGAAAACATTTAGAAATCATCAGTAAATGGAAATTGTCAACATGCAGTGTTACATTTTACAGAGCGGGTTGGACTGTCGAAAGCAAAACGTATCAAGTGTTTAAACTATATATATAAAGAGATAACGCATTATACTAACGCATGTAACGCTTAGTCTATTTTACCTGAGTGAACAATTATTACAGCCGGGGCATAAGTCATGCTAAAATTATTTAAAAGTATATTGTTCAACAAAAGTTATGTCAGATATTGAAATTGACGACGATACAAAAAGAAAGAGAAATGAAAAAAGCAGTGTAAGTGAATTGGATAATGGCATAGACAATTCCAAAAGTGAGGAGAAAAAGAAGAAGAAGAAAAGAAAAACAAAAACAATGAGTCAATTAAGCGAGAGCTCAGGTGAGAAAATGAACGACAATAGTAGTCAAGATGTAGCGCAGAAATTAAAAGAAATCAATGATAAACTTACAAATGTTGTTACGAAGGATGATGATTAACTGAACAGGATTAAATAAGAAACATTTAAGCAGATAAAAGAAGAGATTTTAAAGTCTGTGTCACATAGAATAGACTTGTTAGAGGGAAAGTTATTCGAGAAAGAAGAAGAAAATAACAGACCAAAAAAGAAAGGAAAACATCTAGAAAAAGATAACGAGCAGAGTAAAGTTGAAAATACTCAGATAATGAAGAACATGGAGAAGAAACATGAACAATTTAAAGAAGTAATAAACGATCTCGAACAGTATGGGAGGCGAAACAACATTAGAGTAAATGTCCTTCCTGAAATAGAAGTAGAAACTGCAGAACAAACATCTCAAAAAGTAGTAGAAAGCCTGAATTCAAGAATCCTCAACCTGAACATACGACGAACTGACATAGATATCGCCCATAGATTGGGAAAGAAGAGAGATGTTCAGAAGCCAAGACGAATAATTGTAAAGTTTGTCTCCAGGATGACGCGAGACGCCGTGGTGAAAAACAGAAGGGCTCTAAGAGGGTCAAACATTTTTGTTAATGAGGATTTGACTCAGATAAACCAGCATATACTGTCGTGTCTTAAAAAAAATGACTGACGAGGTAGAAATCGCGTGGTCAAGTAATGGTCGCCTATATTACAAAAATAAGGCTGGCAGTATCCACGAGGTTAAGTACAAAGACTATCAGCAATGGATAGAAATGGAGTGACCATCCCAAATTAGTCACGAACAATCAAATAAATAGTGACCAATAAGCAGTGTGCCTAACGTTTTGTTGTGAACTATACATGGACAGCATGTTCTCCCATTTCTGCTCATGTAAGATAGGCATTTTCCTCATGTGAGATAACTCTATCACATAATGGGAGAAAAATAATCCATCATGAGTGATCCATGTGAGATAGGGAAATCTCAACCTCGGGATCAGAATTGCAACCAGGCACTCGGCAGAGCCTATCCCTGGTTACAATCCTGACCCTCGGGTGAGATTTCTCTATCTCACATGGATACTCATGATGTATTCTTATATTCCATCTGATTTGTTGCACGAGTTTAATTATACCAATACTATTATCACATCGACAAGTCCTTTGCGTTAATGACAAAGGGCTTGATAAAATTGAGGATAGTTTCTGACCTGTCTATTTGAATCTTACGACTTGTTTACCTATTCAACTTATGGTTAAAGGTAGAGCTCTGTTAGACGAGTGAAAAAAAAAGAAAAAAAAAGAATGGTATTATCATTTAAAATATATTTGTATGTATACCTGTGCGCCTAAACATTCTGATAACTATAATGATAGATTCATTATAATCCTGTAGATTACCTGATGTTTTTTTTCTCTTTTTCTCTAAATAATTTACATAAATAAGGGATCTTATATGAGTGTCTGTACTGTTGACCTTGGTAGGCGGGTTGGATAAATGATATGATGAGAGGCTCTTCCGAGTATCATGCATGTTTGTCCAGCGGGTTTTTTGGAGTCGGTAGTGCACATTCACGAATATAAGACTCTATTTGTACCTGTTTTATTAAATCGGCTATGTGTAATTTAAGAGTAACTGAATTTTTATATAGTATATTTCCATTATCTATCCATGAGAGAATAACTCGGTTGCTATTGATTAATATTTCATACAACCCTTTGGCCTACCTTAGATTTATCTACGTCGTTGTTTAATTTCTATCTTTATCATTAACACTCAGAGCCATCAATTTTTAGGTACAAGCACAAGTCCCCTACTCATGATCAACTTTCCAAATGAGAAATTATTGCCTTAATAAAGAAAATAAAAGCTTTCTTTTGCTTCACTAATTCTGTTCTTCTTCTCTTGATACTGTTCCTTTTGCTTGACATAAACTGGATAAATAGTTGGTATTGCATTAGTCCTTTTATAGTAGTAGTGCTAACTGGTATCCTTTCGTGTAAGAAGTTCAAGAATAAGGCGCTTAATACATTAATTTGTTCATTCGTTGTCGTTTCAATTACAGCGCAAAACAGCCGCTCTTTACAACTAGTTAAAATGTCCTCTTGTTATAATGTTACTCTTTTATCCTTTTTAACTGCTGCTTTCAGAGTTATTTGATAACTGTGAAGACTTATTATGTTTATATATATTTATACTACAGTGGTAAATATACTTTTGTGTTTTCACCGGGAAATATATCTGTTCGTAATTGGTATCTTTGGTCTGTATGAGGTGAAATATCGACTAAAAGGTATCCGTAAACTTTAGAAGTGCACCTTTTGTAAGCGTCTTTAAAATAATTCAATTCGTCTGGAAAAGTTTGAGAACCAAATGTTATGATTTGTCTCATATCTCGTTTGTTCGTAAACAATCCGTAATAATGTACTTGCATACTTAATGTTTTTGAATATTTTCCTGGTTGGTACAGTGACTGGGATAAATATATAATAGACATGAATCGATGATGTGAAAGAACACTAAACAAATGAACCGATTCTTGTGTTTGAGACAAAGGTATCATTAAATCATCCAAAACGACTAATGTGTGATCCTGTCCCTTCTCTTGACGGTAAACCTTGATAAAATATAATATTTGGTATAGACCGCTTCATTTCGTCAAATAAATTTTGATATTCACTGTAACAGTAAATAAGCTGTGTTGGAGGTCTAGTAAACATAACGGACGCATTTTCCAAAACTTT
The DNA here is from genome assembly GCA_037043455.1 of Cyrtodaria siliqua. Taxonomy (NCBI): domain Eukaryota; kingdom Metazoa; phylum Mollusca; class Bivalvia; order Adapedonta; family Hiatellidae; genus Cyrtodaria; species Cyrtodaria siliqua. Next base: position 6,980 of record JAWPHD010004174.1, on the reverse strand, counting down.
CTTCGTTAATGTTGATTTCCCTGATTGAGTATGCCCATTACATAATATTACCGATGGGCTCGAAAACTTAAATAAACTTTCCATTTCCCACCATTCTGTATTAGTCTGTTCCGACTTATCCATTTGATGATTACGTTTAATATGTAAGGTCAGGTTATCCTCCCCGTTATAGGTTGATTTACATTTACTACATGGAAATGAATTTATTTCTGAATAATGTTTAGAAAGTATATGTCTATTTAAATTATAACTCGATTTAAATGTTAATATACATTTTTCATATTGCATCATTTCACGTCAAATCCTATTTTAAAAATGGGATACTAGTATTAGGACCGTCATTTATATACCCTTATAAGAGCAGGAGTAAAATGTAGGACCGAAATAGTAATATTTAGGAGCGAAGGAGTGATTCGTAGGAATAAAATAGTAATTCATGTAGGAGCGAAAGAGTGATTCGTATGAGTAAAATAGTAATTCATGTAGGAGCGAAAGAGTGATTCGTATGAGTAAAATAGTAATATGTAGGAGCGAAGGAGTGATTCGTAGGAATAAAATAGTAATTCATGTAGGAGCGAAAGAGTGATTCGTAGGAGTAAAATAGTAATTCATGTAGGAGCGAAGGAGTGATTCGTAGGAATAAAATAGTAATTCATGTAGGAGCGAAGGAGTGATTCGTAGGAGTGAAATAGTAATTCATGTAGGAGCGAAAGGAGTAATTCGTAGGAGTAAAATAGTAATATGTAGGAGCGAAGGAGTGATTCGTAGAAATAAAATAGTAATTCATGTAGGAGCGAAGGAGTGATTCGTAGGAGTGAAATAGTAATATGTAGGAGCGAAGGAGTGATTCGTAGGAATAAAATAGTAATTCATGTAGGAGCGAAAGAGTGATTCGTAGGAGTAAAATAGTAATATGTAGGAGCGAAGGAGTGATTCGTAGGAGTGAAATAGTAATATGTAGGAGCGAAGGAGTGATTGGAGCGAAGGCGTGATTCGTAGGAGTGAAATAGTAATATGTAGGAGCGAAGGAGTGATTGGAGCGAAGGAGTGATTCGTAGGAGTGAAATAGTAATATGTAGTAGCGAAGGAGTGATTGGAGCGAAGGAGTGATTCGTAGGAGTGAACTAGTAATATGTAGGAGGAAAGGAGTGATTGGAGCGAAGGAGTGATTCGTAGGAGTGAAATAGTAATATGTAGGAGCGAAGGAGTGATTCGTAGGAGTGAAATAGTAATATGTAGGAGCGAAGGAGTGATTCGTAGGAATAAAATAGTAATTAATGTAGGAGCGAAAGAGTGATTCGTAGGAGTAAAATAGTAACATGTAGGAGCGAAGGAGTGATTCGTAGGAGTGAAATAGTAATATGTAGGAGCGAAGGAGTGATTGGAGCGAAGGCGTGATTCGTAGGAGTGAAATAGTAATATGTAGGAGCGAAGGGGTGATTCGTAGGAATAAAATAGTAATTCATGTAGGAGCGAAAGAGTGATTCGTAGGAGTGAAATAGTAATATGTAGGAGGAAAGGAGTGATTCGTAGGAGTAAAATAGTAATATGTGGGAGCGAAGGAGTGATTGGAGCGAAGGAGTGATTCGTAGGAGTGAAATAGTAATATGTAGGAGCGAAGGAGTGATTGGAGCGAAGGAGTGATTCGTAGGAGTGAAATAGTAATATGTAGGAGCGAAGAAGTGATTGGAGCGAAGGAGTGATTCGTAGGAGTAAAATAGTAATATGTGGGAGCGAAGGAGTGATTGGAGCGAAGGAGTGATTCGTAGGAGTAAAATAGTAATATGTAGGAGCGAAGGAGTGATTGGAGCGAAGGAGTCATTCGTAGGAGTAAAATAGTAATATGTGGGAGCGAAGGAGTGATTGGAGCGAAGGAGTGATTCGTAGGAGTGAAATAGTAATATGTAGGAGCGAAGGAGTGATTGGAGCGAAGGAGTGATTCGTAGGAGTGAAATAGTAATATGTAGGAGCGAAGGAGTGATTGGAGCGAAGGAGTGATTCGTAGGAGTGAAATAGTAATATGTAGGAGCGAAGGAATGATTGGAGCGAAGGAGTGATTCGTAGGAGTAAAATAGTAATATGTAGGAGCGAAGGAGTGATTCGTAGGAATAAAATAGTAATTCATGTAGGAGCGAAGGAGTGATTCGTAGGAGTGAAATAGTAATATGTAAGAGCGAAGGAGTGATTCGTAGGAGTAAAATAGTAATATGTAGGAGCGAAGGAGTGATTCGTAGGAATAAAATAGTCATTCATTTAGGAGCGAAGGAGTGATTCGTAGGAGTAAAATAGTAATATGTAGGAGCCAAGGAGTGATTCGTAGGAGTAAAATAGTAATTCATGTAGGAGGAAAGGAGTGATTCGTAGGAGTGAAATAGTAATATGTAGGAGCGAAGGAGTGATTGGAGCGAAGGAGTGATTCGTAGGAGTGAAATAGTATTATGTAGGAGCGAAGGAGTGATTCGTAGGAGTGAAATAGTAATATGTAGGAGCGAAGGAGTGATTCGTAGGAATAAAATAGTAATATGTAGGAGCGAAGGAGTGATTCGTAGGAGTAAATTAGTAATATGTAGGACCGAAGGCGTGATTCGTAGGAGTAAAATAGTAATATGTAGGAGCGAAGGAGTGATTGGAGCGAAGGAGTGATTCGTAGGAGTGAAATAGTAATATGTAGGAGCGAAGGAGTGATTCGTAGGAATAAAATAGTAATATGTAGGAGGAAAGGAGTGATTCGTAGGAATAAAATAGTAATATGTAGGAGCGAAGGAGTGATTCGTAGGAGTAAATTAGTAATATGTAGGAGCGAAGGAGTGATTCGTAGGAGTAAAATAGTAATATGTAGGAGCGAAGGAGTGATTGGAGCGAAGGAGTGATTCGTAGGAGTGAAATAGTAATATGTAGGAGCGAAGGAGTGATTCGTAGGAGTAAAATAGTAATATGTAGGAGCGAAGGAGTGATTCGTAGGAATAAAATAGTAATATGTAGGACCGAAGGCGTGATTCGTAGGAGTAAATTAGTAATATGTAGGACCGAAGGCGTGATTCGTAGGAGTAAAATAGTAATATGTAGGAGCGAAGGAGTGATTGGAGCGAAGGAGTGATTCGTAGGAGTGAAATAGTAATATGTAGGAGCGAAGGAGTGATTCGTAGGAGTAAAATAGTAATATGTAGGAGCGAAGGAGTGATTCGTAGGAATAAAATAGTAATTCATGTAGGAGCGAAGGAGTGATTCGTAGGAGTAAAATAGTAATATGTATGAGCGAAGGAGTGATTCGTAGGAATAAAATAGTAATATGTAGGAGCGAAGGAGTGATTGGAGCGAAGGAGTGATTCGTAGGAGTGAAATAGTAATATGTAGGAGCGAAGGAGTGATTGGAGCGAAGGAGTGATTCGTAGGAGTGAAATAGTAATTTATGTAGGAGGAAAGGAGTGATTCGTAGGAGTGAAATAGTAATATGTATGAGCGAAGGAGTGATTCGTAGGAATAAAATAGTAATATGTAGGAGCGAAGGAGTGATTCGTAGGAGTAAATTAGTAATATGTAGGACCGAAGGCGTGATTCGTAGGAGTAAAATAGTAATATGTAGGAGCGAAGGAGTGATTGGAGCGAAGGAGTGATTCGTAGGAGTGAAATAGTAATATGTAGGAGCGAAGGAGTGATTCGTAGGAGTAAAATAGTAATATGTAGGAGCGAAGGAGTGATTCGTAGGAATAAAATAGTAATTCATGTAGGAGCGAAGGAGTGATTCGTAGGAGTAAAATAGTAATATGTAGGAGCGAAGGAGTGATTCGTAGGAATAAAATAGTAATATGTAGGAGCGAAGGAGTGATTGGAGCGAAGGAGTGATTCGTAGGAGTGAAATAGTAATATGTAGGAGCGAAGGAGTGATTGGAGCGAAGGAGTGATTCGTAGGAGTGAAATAGTAATATGTAGGAGCGAAGGAGTGATTGGAGCGAAGGAGTGATTCGTAGGAGTGAAATAGTAATATGTAGGAGCGAAGGAGTGATTGGAGCAAAGGAGTGATTCGTAGGAGTAAAATAGTAATATGTAGGAGCGAAGGAGTGATTCGTAGGAGTAAAATAGTAATATGTAGGAGTGAAGGAGTGATTGGAGCGAAGGAGTGATTCGTAGGAGTGAAATAGTAATATGTAGGAGCGAAGGAGTGATTGGAGCGAAGGAGTGATTCGTAGGAGTAAAATAGTAATTCATGTAGGAGGAAAGGAGTAATTCGTAGGAATAAAATAGTAATATGTAGGAGCGAAGGAGTGATTGGAGCGAAGGAGTGATTCGTAGGAGTGAAATAGTAATATGTAGGAGCGAAGGAGTGATTGGAGCGAAGGAGTGATTCGTAGGAGTGAAATAGTAATATGTAGGAGCGAAGGAGTGATTGGAGCAAAGGAGTGATTCGTAGGAGTAAAATAGTAATATGTAGGAGCGAAGGAGTGATTCGTAGGAGTAAAATAGTAATATGTAGGAGTGAAGGAGTGATTGGAGCGAAGGAGTGATTCGTAGGAGTGAAATAGTAATATGTAGGAGCGAAGGAGTGATTGGAGCGAAGGAGTGATTCGTAGGAGTAAAATAGTAATATGTAGGAGCGAAGGAGTGATTCGTAGGAGTGAAATAGTAATTCATGTAGGAGCGAAGGAGTGATTCGTAGGAGTAAAATATTAATATGTAGGAGCGAAGGAGTGATTCGTAGGAGTAAAATAGTAATTCATGTAGGAGCGAAGGATTGATTCGTAGGAGTGAAATAGTAATATGTAGGAGCGAAGGAGTGATTGGAGCGAAGGAGTGATTCGTAGGAGTAAAATAGTAATATGTAGGAGCGAAGGAGTGATTCGTAGGAGTAAAATAGTAATATGTAGGAGCGAAGGAGTGATTAGAGCGAAGGAGTGATTCGTAGGAGTGAAATAGTAATATGTAGGAGCGAAGGAGTGATTGGAGCGAAGGAGTGATTCGTAGGAGTAAAATAGTAATATGTAGGAGCGAAGGAGTGATTCGTAGGAGTGAAATAGTAATTCATGTAGGAGCGAAGGAGTGATTCGTAGGAGTAAAATAGTAATATGTAGGAGCGAAGGAGTGATTGGAGCGAAGGAGTGATTCGTAGGAGTGAAATAGTAATATGTAGGAGCGAAGGAGTGATTCGTAGGAGTGAAATAGTAATATGTAGGAGCGAAGGAGTGATTCGTAGGAATAAAATAGTAATTCATGTAGGAGCGAAAGAGTGATTCGTAGGAGTAAAATAGTAATTCATGTAGGAGCGAAGGAGTGATTCGTAGGAGTAAAATAGTAATATGTAGGAGCGAAGGAGTGATTGGAGCGAAGGAGTGATTCGTAGGAGTGAAATAGTAATATGTAGGAGCGAAGGAGTGATTGGAGCGAAGGAGTGATTCGTAGGAGTAACATAGTAATATGTAGGAGCGAAGGAGTGATTCGTAGGAGTGAAATAGTAATATGTAGGAGCGAAAGAGTGATTCGTAGGAGTGAAATAGTAATATGTAGGAGCGAAAGAGTGATTCGTAGGAATAAAATAGTAATTCATGTAGGAGCGAAGGCGTGATTTGTAGGAGGAAAATAGTAATATGTAGGAGCGAAAGAGTGATTCGTAGGAATAAAATAGTAATTCATGTAGGAGCGAAGGCGTGATTCGTAGGAGTAAAATAGTAATATGTAGGAGCGAAAGAGTGATTCGTAGGAGTGAAATAGTAATATGTAGGAGCGAAAGAGTGATTCGTAGGAGTGAAATAGTAATATGTATGAGAGAAAGAGTGATTCGTAGGAATAAAATAGTAATTGATATTAAAATAGTTAATTGATGTAGGAGCGAAAGGCGTGATTCGTAGGAGTAAAATAGTAAATAATTGTAGGAGCGAAATTAGAGTGATTTTGTAGGAGTGGAAATAGTAAATATGTAGGAGCGAAAGAGTGATTTCGTAGGAATTAAAATAGTAAATTCATGTAGGAGGCGAAGGAGTGATCCGTAGGAGTGAAATAGTAATATGTAGGAGCGAAGGAGTGATTCGTAGGAGTGAAATAGTAATATGTAGGAGCGAAGGAGTGATTCGTAGGAAAAAATAGTAATATAGGAAGCGAAGGAGTGATTTTCGTAGGAGTAAAATTAGTAATATGTAGGACCGAAGGCGTGATTCGTAGGAGTAAAATAGTAATATGTAGGAGCGAAGGAGTGATTGAGCGAAGGAGTGATTTCGTAGGAGTGAAATAGTATATGTAGGAGCGGAAGGAGTGGATTTCGTAGGAATAAAATAGTAATATGTAGGAGGAAAGGAGTGATTCGTAGGAAATAAAAATAGTAATATGTAGGAGCGAAGGAGTGATTCGTAGGAGTAAATTAGTAATATGTAGGAGCGAAGGAGTGGATTCGTAGGAAGTAAAATAGTAAATATGTAGGAGCGAAGGAGTGATTGGAGCGAAGGAGTGATTCGTAGGAGTGAAATAGTATATGTAGGAGCGAAGGAGTGATTCGTAGGAGTAAAATAGTAATATGTAGGAGCGGAAGGAGTGATTCGTAGGAATAAAAATAGTAATTATGTAGGGACCGAAGGCGTGATTCGTAAGGAGTAAATTAGTAATTATGTAGGGACCGGAAAGGCGTGGATTCGTAGGAGTAAAATAGTAATATGTAGGAGCGAAGGAGTGATTTGGAGCGAAGGAGTGATTCGTAGGAGTGAAATAGTAATATGTAGGAGCGAAAGGAGTGATTTCGTAGGAGTAAAATAGTAATATGTAGGAGCGAAAGGAGTGATTCGTAGGAATAAAATTAGTAATTCATGTAGGAGCGAAGGGAGTGATTTCGTAGGAGTAAAATAGGTAATATGTATGAGCGAAGGAGTGATTCGTAGGAATAAAATAGTAATATGTAGGAGCGAAGGAGTGGATTGGAGCGGAAGGGAGTGATTCGTAGGAGTGAAATAGTAATATGTAGGAGCGAAGGAGTGATTGGAGCGAAGGAGTGATTCGTAGGA
>JAWPHD010004173.1:0-195134 GCA_037043455.1 Cyrtodaria siliqua | reverse complement strand
CAACACATGTATACGTCTTTCGTTTTCTTTTACGTCAGCGGGCATTTATTGTGTTACATACACAGCAATTATTATCAAATGAACATACAATAAGACATTAACAAAGTGTGGACAAACATTAAAAAAACACAAAAAACAAACAATATTGAAAATATAGTTCGCCAATACTTACATGTAAATGTCTTGTAGAAAGAACATGTGAAACACCCGAATCATATAAAATTTATTTCAAACAACTAGGTATACTATACTATACAACAACACGCATAGTCTCTCTCTAGAAATATTAGTATTAGCATTGAATAAACATTGAATTAACTGAACAATATCGTAATTAGATAACCGGGAAATATATGTTGCATGTTCATGTGCAATGCTTTCACAAATGATATATACTGGTATATTGTTTGTTAGCTGTGTGCTTCTACGTATTTAAGGTTTCGTTGATGCTCTATAGGAACAATGGCCTCAATAGGTTTTGATCTTAAGAACTGTATTAGTACACCTTTTGGGAATCAGCCATCCCAAAAATATGTATTGCGCAAAATATAAATGATACTGGCTAAGCATTTACTGAACAGAATATTTCCAAAAGGTGTTCTATAATCGGTATCTACAATGTGGCACAGTGATCGGGTCGATCTGTTATCGCAGGGACTAAAATGGATCTTTTTTGTTTTCAGAAGAAGATTGTTGAAAGTTGTTCTTGTATAAGAACTCATTTGAATTTACAGGCGACGCCATTTTGACCCATGGGGTTTTGGTTTCTCCATATTAATGAGATGGTTTATGCCAAAAAATGACATTGCACGGAAATTTCGGAGAACTTTTTCTATATAACTCTCTTAAGGATTTTCAAATAACTCTATTTAGCAACGAGGAAGAATTTTTATTTTAAAGTTTATACTTTTTTACAACTTTTGCTACAGTTTGATGGATAATGAAACAGTTCTGGTTGTTCCCTTACCTTTTTTTATATTTTACTAAAGGGATTTCATTGATACATAGTTGATATCTCCATATCAATGAAAGTATTCATGCACACTAAACGTGTCATTGGCGCAGTGTTTTTTAAAACAGGTGTAGTCTTTAAAACTTCAATTTCGTGAACATAAATCCCAACAGGTTAACAGTTATTTGCATCAACACTTGTATCAGTCGCGTTATGGTTTCAATAATGGCATTGTTCCAACAGTGGAATATATAACTTACATGTATGATAATGATGACACTAAAAACTTTAAAATATACATATTGCAGAAAATGGATGAGAAACTTGCAGACATCATATCCACTGGATCGTAATAATAATATCGTAATAATAATAATATTGATAAAGAAGATATTTCAAAAGACACATACATTAACATGTTTTCTATATTTCATCTTAGAAAGCAGTTATCAAGGTTTCTAAAGTCCAAAAGGGCGGTGACGTTAGATGTTTGTCTGCAATATTGTTTTGTCGTGCCCTCATTGGTTTATTCTCTTGTTGCTCTGGCCTGTGCCAAGTCGCTGAGTACCTTTTTTGTGGCTTTCTATGCTACTGCCTTTTTGTATATAAATATACACGAGCATCTTTGTGTTTTACTTATATTGCCTATTAATGCTGCCTTGTTGGTTAGAGAATACTTAATGGCGGGGATTTCCTTATTTACACTGTCCAGTTTTATTGGTATGACAGTAGGGTAAGTGTGAGGTTTGGTGCACCCTAGAACCTGGTTTAAACCCCCAGCGACCTTTTTGGCCACTGACCATTCCAATGCGTTAGCCCTATTGGCAACCCTGTTTGTGTTTGTGACGTCATACTGCCTTTGTTCTTTGTTAACATTGCCATCATGTTTGTCCTATTGGGTGTTTTGGGGTTTACTGCCTTCTGTGAAAGCTGCATTTCCTGTTCGACTTTTATACTTATTTTCATGGTCGTTGACATAATGGTAATTTTAAATGAAAATCACGTGTAACTATGTCAGTCGCTATTTGCATAATAGTTTTATCCATTCTCACCTCGTTTTCCATTTCTGCACATTTGAGGATTAACGAGGAAACAGACAAAGAGTTTATCTTTGCAGTTTTTTTGTATAATGACTTAATATAAATGGTGTAGTGTAAAATGATAGGAATGCAGAGCCAAACTTACGTTCGACTTGGAAAATCATAGATTCTCGTATTAACTTTATACAGATAACACCTCTTTTCCTAATCCGAGACCTAGATCTTCGTTTAGTAATTTGAAACATATTTGTAGTATTTCCTGCTGTTAAAGCAGCTAAATAAAATATAGTAATTATTGTTTGACGCTTGCATTACGTTAATGTTTTTTTTTCAGAACACTTTAGCACTAATTCGTACACTCTAGTTCCACAAACTGACGATAATGTTGTTTTCCATGCAGACAACTCAGAGCACCACTATCAAGGCAAGGTTGGAGTAGATGAAAGGCAAAACAAACTCCCATCTGTGTACTGGATGCCTAAATATCAAGAGAAGATATAACAGTCGAACAGGAAATGAAGAATGAAAGGACCTCAGTCAAACAAAAATCGTGACAAAATAAGAATAAATACAAGGACAAATAGGGGGCACGGTTAGAGACATCACAAACACAAATGGGTTGACAACAGAGTGATCGCCTTGGAACAGTTAGAGGCAAAAGGCCGCTAGATTTTGAAACAAGATGCTTGTGTCCAACAACAAACACTCTCTTACCTTATTGTCATGTCATTCCAATTAAACGGGACAGTGTAAATAAAGAAATCCCTATCTTCTATCAAACGAGACAGCATAAATAAGGCTATATAAATATAACACAAAGATGATCGGGTATGTATCAACATAAAGCAAATCCCAGAAAGCTACAAAGCAAGAACATAAAAGAGCATCAAGGAGAGGAACTCAATAATAGTTTTCTTTCGTTCCAATCCTATTAAATACGTATTGTACTTCATATGTTGTAAAAATATATTGAAATAAAATATGTTTAAAAGAGTATGAGAGTGGACCTTTGGAAATAACCGAACACGATAAATTCGAAATATTTCAGTCTCGGTTTGATTGAGACTGTTCATGAACGGTAGTGAAATATGCTTGCTACCGGGTTGAGCGGTACTCAATATTCATAAAGTCAATAGTAAACAATTTTAACCATCCCGAAGATGGCATGCATATGGCGGTGGACATATTTTACTGTCATAATTCTATGTCCAGCGGCAATTGGTCCCAGTATCTAACACAATTCTATACCCCGAAGAGCGAAATAAACAAAGTGGAATTTAGTTGGGAGCAGCGGTTATGAACCCTGCGCATCATAAGTAACAGAAAAATGACTAAACTAGAAAGCAGACAACATATCATGTGGGTGGTCAAACAATACCCGGAGCCTTTTTCGGCCGCAGTAGTCGAACTAACGAATCGAAATTTAAGAAAACATAAACATTTAAAAATGTAACACTGATATAAAAAAATAAGTATCGAGCTCAGCGATCTCCAAAGATCGAATGAATAACAGTCCTGATTGCAAGCGTGGGAAGCCGTTTTACTACCGCCATACTGCACAAGCAACGCTACTGTGCTATATAAAGGAGGATGAGAGGGTAACTTACCTGTAAACCAAATCAAACTAATTGGTCAGAAGACAGAGCAACAAGAGAATAAACCGCTGAAGGCATGAAGAGACAGGATTTAAGACAAACATAACACGTTACGATTTGGTTACAATTTGGTGTACCCTAGAACATTGATTAAACCCCGTAATGGCATTTTTGCAACTGACCTTTCCAAAGATGTGGTACCGCTATATCTTTATAACCATTTTATGTTTGTATTATCGCATACATTGCTGTTTCCATTCCGTGTATCTGTTGTTTGGCTTGATCGTGCGTTTTGGTTGACTGTGTTTGGCTAGATTTCCTGTTTGACTTATATAACTAACTTGCTTTCATAGAAATATATATAATATATAATTATAATAATATAATATATAATACTATATATAAATTTGATTTCCGAGACGATGACGATACTATTAATCGACCCGGGGACTTCATTTGTACAAGCTTTTGTGTTTAGTATCACTTCTCTTCTTCTATCAATATAAACAATACATGTCTATTGATAGCAAAACTGTTTCTATAAAAAACAACTTGCTATTTCAAATTTCAAAACTAAGAAAAGATATCCTAGTCCTATAGAAACCACAGCATCTTGACGCAATAGCAAGGTAAGGAAGAGTTCCAGTCAAGAAAAAAAAATCTGAAAAAACAAAAACAAAGGAAAAGGGCGTATATCCAACAATACCCAAAACAAGGAAGCATACCAAGACATTGTCTGTCATATTGAATGTATATCCTTCTTATATTAAAATGTAACTAACAGAAAATGTATAAACATATGATATTATATATTACTGACAGCCACACATGATTTTTTTCCCGCTTCAGGATGACCTTAGTGGTTGGGCTAACTCAGGAAAGAATCAATGACGGTGAATGCATTTACATAAGTTTAATGCAACTTTTAAAATATGTTTAATATATATACAATTATCTAAAAAAACAAGCGAATACACAAATGAACTATGAAAAGAATGTTCTCCTGAACGTTTAAGACGTTCTTAGTATTGTTATAAATACTGAATGTCTAAGACACTAAAGTGTTGTTAAAGCTATAACAATGTTGATCTAGCGCGATAACTGTGATGCGCGAGAGCTCATGAAGATGATGATGCGCGAATTCAATGGATGATTGTCATCAAATGCCTTCTGTAAGGGTTGATGACGCGATGCAATGATAGTTAATCTCCACTGAGATTGTGAATGATATTCCTCCAGTGAGGACTGGTAACGGGCCCACCTTGTGTCCCGGGGGTTGTCGTTAGTAAAACCTGGCTGCGCAGGTACGGGGACCGTCTCCACCGCTTGTAACGTTAGTCGTGGAAGCTTAGCTCCACTCCTGGATATCCAAACCTAGATGGCTTACTCCAACCCTGGATGGCTTATATCCTGGATGGCTTATATCCTGGATGGCTTAGGCTGTAATTATACATACGTTTTAGATGTCGGTTGACAAACATAACAATCTTGCATAATTACCATTACCCAAACAAATCATTATTCGATCAATATATGTAAGCTGTACTAATGATGAGTAGCAATGTATACATATTCTACAACGCCATGTATACGCTATGTACGTCGCGGTTAATCAATGCCCCTAATACATGTAATATAAACATGATCAAATTACTCATATATTACACTCACTGAGTTATGCATGCACGCATTTATTCTTGTCACTCATCTCATTGTTAACTAATGTTGACAATCGTGTATTACAATCACCGAGTTATACGCCAACGTTAACTAATGCACCTAATATCCACTGTTATCAAATTAATATTGTTTTACAATTAATGATCAATTACAATAATTACATCTAATAAAGTAACTTCAAAATCATATGCTAGTCTAAAGTTATGTTTGAGAAACATCAATGCTAACCGGATGTCGTAACCGCCAAACAAGATGGCGCCGCCCACTGAATACAAATATACGATAAAAGTTTGATAAAACTACTAACCACATGTTGCCTGTGAAATTTGCCGTCCAATCTCTGTTCCAACAAAGTACTTTCGATGATCCCGGCGAAAGCTAGAAGACAATGGCATTTATAGCAAACATTACGCCCAAATCATTATTTCCCCCGTTCAGTCCGTGACAAACGTGGCTAAATCTACAGTATTGAATCAACACGACAGGCCCCTTATACAATTTTGCCGTTTAAGGAAAATATACCTATACGTTTACATGCATTAGCACAAAACTAAACTTATGACACGGCCTCTCTGGCGGCCACTTAAAATGTGCACGCTTTTACGTGTTACATGAATAGATCATGAATATTGTGAAATTGTTTCAACTCGAACAATAGATTTTGGGTGTAACCGATACAAGAGCTATATACGACCAGTACGCTCTACCCGTGACATTTTGTGACAACATCTCCCCACTTAAAGAAAGTGCTACACTTTTAAAATTCAACAAAATGATAATATTTACACGTTAAGAAACTATTAATTCTTCTGAGCAAACGAGCGACAAAACGTACAAGCTGATCGCTCAATCGCTTAAGTATATAAATATTACTACCGAGGGATGCAACCTTCAGCCAGTACAACGACCGTCTTCCGGAAAACATCCACTGCAGTTATAACCCAACTATAATATGTAATTACAATTTGAACACTATTCTACAATTGTACACTACCCTGTCGTAACATATACTACTATTGTACAATACACTGCAATACACTATTATATTAAACCGGTCATTATGTGCGGCGACTTAAATGGTCTGCCCCAATATTGTCCTTTCCACGGTCTATTACACCGACTTTACGGTTGTTAATAACACTACTTCCTGTCACTACAAGAACTCCAACTTTACACATTACATCCATCGCATTACCAGTATACTGTTTGCGAAATGGAGTAGGGTCTCTCGTTTCCCTAATCGGCTTTGCTAAAGTGTGCTTAAAGCTACACTGCACTACATCTGTTGGTCTCGACTTATCGGACCGAACAGTACTACACTCAGAGTCTAAACGACTTATCTCTCGTTTCTCTGCTACACTAAGCATGCCCGACATGTCTACATCGGCTGCTGTCTCCTTATCTACACAAGTGGGAGAATATGGGGAACTAGTGTCCTCACTACTGTCTTCCTCACTATCCTCAATAACTGCAACATTAACTACGGTTAACACCCCTTGTTGCACATTATCGGTTCTACTTATATACTCTTTCAGCATATTCGCATGAAAGGTCTTTAACTTTCCGTTTATCTCGATACGGTAATCCATAGTGTTCACTATCCCTCTAACGTAAAACGGACCTTTCCATTGTAATAACAACTTGTTATTGTCGGTCGGGAGTAACAGTAACACCTGGTCATCTATCTTAAACTTCCTAGCTCTAGCTTTCTGGTCATAGTAGCGTTTATACTTGGTACTTGCCTTAACTAACTGACTTTGAGCTATCTTACAAGTCTCCTCTAGTTTCTCCTTCAGATCTAAAACATACTGATATGTAGTCTTAACCTCATCACTATCTACTTCACCTGCCCACATCTCTCTAAGAATCCTCATGGGACCTCTAACTGACCTACCGTACAATAACTCAAACGGAGAGAATCCTAAACTCTCTTGTGGTACCTCTCTAAATGCAAACAATAAAGCATTGAGATACTTGTCCCAATCTTTGGGTCTCTCGGTACACATACGCCGTAACATTTGCTTTAACGTCCCGTTAAATCGTTCGACTAACCCGTTACACATAGGGTGATATGGTGTTGTCATGATTTGACGCAAAGACAATAACCTGCTTACTTCAGCCATAAGTTCTGACGTAAACTGTGACCCACAATCAGTCAGCATTTCCTCTGGTACACCTAGCCTACTGAACATATCAACTAATGCCTCAGCTACTCTCTCAGTTTCAATTGAGGGCAATGCTACTGCCTCCGGATACCTAGTTGCATAGTCTACCATGGTTAAAATGTACCTATTTTTCCTATCCGACACTGGAAAAATTGGTCCAACTATGTCTACGGCTACCCGCTTAAATGGTGTATCTATCAGTGGCATCTGACCTAAATGTACTTTGGTCACTCGACCTTTTGGTACTGTCCTTTGGCATACATCGCAGGACCTACAATACCTAGTTACATCTCCACTAACGCCTGGCCAATAAAATTCTGCCAATACTCTATCTGACGTTTTCTTTACGCCTAAATGACCTCCCATAATCGACTCATGAGCTACCTTAAGCACTGTCGTTCTATACTGGGTAGGTACCACTAATTGGTGAAACTGTCTACTACCACTATCTTCAAATTCTCTGAACAATAACCTATTCTTATGTACAAACTTACAACTACCGGACCCTTTACACTTCTTCACTACACCGTCCTTGGCCTTCACTTTACAAGGACCTAATGACTCGTCTTGAGTTTGTGCTTCTATAAACTCCGCTTTAGATATGTCACCTACGGCTGCAGGAACCTTTAATTTTCTATAAGCCTGAGCTTGCTTCTGAACCTGCGCTCTAGTCTCTACGGCATTACTTATGCTACTTCTAAAATCGGACATTACCGGAAGTGCTGAACCATCTATGTTCCCTATCGTTAAATCATACATCGGGTCATCCATACATAGTGCCTCTGTAGTCCCTTTAAAGAAAGGTGTATCTACATCTATTCTCGCTATTGGCACGTGCTCTACCGACTTATTTAACAACATACACGGTGACTGTTTACCTACCAACTGGTCATCCGTAACTAAACTACGCCTAACTACCACACCTGTACAACCTGTATCCCTCATTACAATTACGTCCGTGCCGTTCACTCTACCATCTGCCGTTGGAAGATTTGCATACGGAAAGAGACATGTTCCGATCTTCGCCATTACACCATCCGATTTAACACAACAGCTACTACTCTCGGTTTTAATAACCGGACTATTACTACCTCTGCCTC
The DNA here is from genome assembly GCA_037043455.1 of Cyrtodaria siliqua. Classification (NCBI taxonomy): domain Eukaryota; kingdom Metazoa; phylum Mollusca; class Bivalvia; order Adapedonta; family Hiatellidae; genus Cyrtodaria; species Cyrtodaria siliqua. The sequence continues at coordinate 186,602 of JAWPHD010004173.1, read as the reverse complement.
TACCTCTACCTCGGTTTTGACCACCTCTACCTCTACCGAAATTCCATGGGTTGTTAAAACCTTGGTTCTGATTCCCTACATTGTTGTCCACTCTACTATTTTCACTGAAATTGTCTACGACAGCGGACACTTTCACCGCTTTCCTACACTCATGTGAAGCATGATTCCCATTACAGTGACGACAACGAATAAAAGGTCTACCTATGTTACCACTATTGCTACCTCCTCTAGCACCCATCGAACTACCACCACCTCTATAGTTTCCACTCTGGCCTTTCTGTTTATGATCGTCCCCTTGCCTATCTCTAAAAGTTCTGTCTTTCGACACTACATTATGAGCTCCACCTCTAGCCTCGGCAAACTGATCTGCTTGTGTTGCCATTTCTCCTACACTAGTTAGTTTTCTTTCTTTAAGAAATAAGAACAGATCTCTACTACAAACATTGAATAGCTGGTCCCGCAACAAGAAATCTATGAGGCCCTGATAAGTCTGCGCTACCTTCCCTAACTCTAACCACCTATCTAAGTAATTTCTAGATCTACTAATAAACTGAATAAATGACTCGCCTTTCTCAGGCAGACAAGCTCTAAACCGCTTTCTAAAACCTTCTTCAGTTAACTCAAATCTCTTTAAAAGAGCATCCTTTAACTTGTCATAGTCAAGAGCATCTAAACTAGGTAATCTAGAAAATACATCTAAGGCCTTGCCTCTCAATAACGCACTTAAATGAACTGCCCACTTATCTTTGGTCCATTCCTGTAACTCAGCATAACGCTCGAACCGTAACAAGTAACTGTCCATGTTATCTTTGTCAGCATCAAAGTATGGTAACTTCGAACCTTTTAACTTCCCAGAATAACTATCTTTCCCTACAGTTCCACTGTCCTTACTATGTGTCTTAGCTGCTTCCAACTCTAAAGCTAACTTATGATCAAACTCCTTTTGCTCCCTTTCCATTATCATCTTAGCCTTAGCTAGTCTACCATCTGTTTCGAACCTCTCATGTTCTAACTCTTGCTTCTCCCTTACTATTCTACTTTCTAATTCTAACTTCTCTTTAGCTAACCTATCTTCTAATTCTAACTTCTCTGTGGCTAGTCTACTTTCTTCATCTCGCTTCTCTTTAGCTAATCTACTTTCTAATTCTAGCTTATCTTTAACTAGTCTACCTTCTACTTCTAACCTATCTTTCTCAGCATCTAGCTTCTCTTTATCAGCATCTAACTTCTCTTTAGCTAATCTACTTTCTAATTCTAGCTTCTCTTTAGCTAACCTACTTTCGAATTCTAGCCTATCTTTCTCTAATTCTCTTTCCTTAAGTCTAAATTCCCTTTCCCTAGCCTGTTCGTCTTTAACAAAGGTTCTAAGCTCCTCACCAGCATAACCTAACTCCTTACCCATTTCCGTAAGATCCTTTATGGACGTCATGTCTATGGACATTGTGGACTACTAACTACAATAATTACAATACACACGTCACTAATAATTCTACTCACTTAACTACTAATGGTAAGTCACTGTGTCCTCAGTAAATACCTGGGCATCATCATCGGACAAGTTACATACACATTAGTACTAGCGCTAACTACTAACGATTATGTGTAGATAGTATCTAGCTTCCACAAAACATATGCACTACATAAAATATCTTAATTTGATATTGGACATAAACCTTAAACAATCATCGAAATGTGTATAACATGTACATGTATATTTACTTCTCCCATTAATATAAGTATACTCGAGTGTCACAACATGAGTAGAACGTCTTGTTCGCCAACCTAATTGGATACTATGTGTATATCAAGGGAGGTAAAAACAAACACCCAAATTATTGAGCAAGCGTGCCTCAGACCCACTCGTGTAGACCACTGCGACCTCGCGCCAAGGAAAGAACGGACAAAACAACAGTTTGGACTCACCCTACCCTTGTCGTGTCTTGACTTGTCTTCCAAGCTGTGGCCGTGATCGTCGACAGTCGCCTTGACGGATCAGAGGGTGGTACACAATTCTAAAATAATAAGTAGAGATTTAGTATATCATCATAAAGATCACTTATCGATTCTTTCCCTCCGTAGTCGCCAAATATCCCACTACTCTGAAAACCAGTTGTCACAGGATGACCTTAGTGGTTGGGCTAACTCAGGAAAGAATCAATGACGGTGAATGCATTTACATAAGTTTAATGCAACTTTTAAAATATGTTTAATATATATACAATTATCTAAAAAAACAAGCGAATACACAAATGAACTATGAAAAGAATGTTCTCCTGAACGTTTAAGACGTTCTTAGTATTGTTATAAATACTGAATGTCTAAGACACTAAAGTGTTGTTAAAGCTATAACAATGTTGATCTAGCGCGATAACTGTGATGCGCGAGAGCTCATGAAGATGATGATGCGCGAATTCAATGGATGATTGTCATCAAATGCCTTCTGTAAGGGTTGATGACGCGATGCAATGATAGTTAATCTCCACTGAGATTGTGAATGATATTCCTCCAGTGAGGACTGGTAACGGGCCCACCTTGTGTCCCGGGGGTTGTCGTTAGTAAAACCTGGCTGCGCAGGTACGGGGACCGTCTCCACCGCTTGTAACGTTAGTCGTGGAAGCTTAGCTCCACTCCTGGATATCCAAACCTAGATGGCTTACTCCAACCCTGGATGGCTTATATCCTGGATGGCTTATATCCTGGATGGCTTAGGCTGTAATTATACATACGTTTTAGATGTCGGTTGACAAACATAACAATCTTGCATAATTACCATTACCCAAACAAATCATTATTCGATCAATATATGTAAGCTGTACTAATGATGAGTAGCAATGTATACATATTCTACAACGCCATGTATACGCTATGTACGTCGCGGTTAATCAATGCCCCTAATACATGTAATATAAACATGATCAAATTACTCATATATTACACTCACTGAGTTATGCATGCACGCATTTATTCTTGTCACTCATCTCATTGTTAACTAATGTTGACAATCGTGTATTACAATCACCGAGTTATACGCCAACGTTAACTAATGCACCTAATATCCACTGTTATCAAATTAATATTGTTTTACAATTAATGATCAATTACAATAATTACATCTAATAAAGTAACTTCAAAATCATATGCTAGTCTAAAGTTATGTTTGAGAAACATCAATGCTAACCGGATGTCGTAACCGCCAAACAAGATGGCGCCGCCCACTGAATACAAATATACGATAAAAGTTTGATAAAACTACTAACCACATGTTGCCTGTGAAATTTGCCGTCCAATCTCTGTTCCAACAAAGTACTTTCGATGATCCCGGCGAAAGCTAGAAGACAATGGCATTTATAGCAAACATTACGCCCAAATCATTATTTCCCCCGTTCAGTCCGTGACAAACGTGGCTAAATCTACAGTATTGAATCAACACGACAGGCCCCTTATACAATTTTGCCGTTTAAGGAAAATATACCTATACGTTTACATGCATTAGCACAAAACTAAACTTATGACACGGCCTCTCTGGCGGCCACTTAAAATGTGCACGCTTTTACGTGTTACATGAATAGATCATGAATATTGTGAAATTGTTTCAACTCGAACAATAGATTTTGGGTGTAACCGATACAAGAGCTATATACGACCAGTACGCTCTACCCGTGACATTTTGTGACAATGGTTACAAATATACCATTCCTAATTTGGGTTAACAATTTGTCCAACAAAGAAAAAATATCATGTTATGAATTTGATTTTGAGAAAAAAAATGTATTGATATTTTCAAGACCAAACAATTGCGTCATCAATACTTTAAATGAAACAATTGTTTATTTATTTTAAAAGTTTTCAAAGAACAACACTCATTTCTCTAAAATAGGGCCGTCACACCATGACGTTCTGGTCAGCGTTCTATGACGTTTGAGGAAACGTTGGTAGTCGCCCATGGTCGCTGGGATAGCGCCAGAAGAGCGTTGTGTGAACGCTAGTGAACGTCGGTGATCGCCGGGAATCGCGGAGAACGCTGGTCCGGAAAAAAAGTTTTGAACATGCACAAAAGTTCTCACTGGAGACCAGCGTTCTTCAACGTTTAATTTTAAACGCTGAAGAACGTTTAAGAACGTTCGTGGAACGTTTTACTAACGTTCGCCGAGCGTTGCACGCGTTCGGCTATCGTTAATCAGTCGTTACTCTAGCGTTACTTGGTTGTTACTAATCGTTTGCTTTGCAGTGAACGACTCACTGGCGACCTGTCAACGACCGCTGAACGGTCCCCTAGCGCACGCAGCGTGTGACTAAAGTCAAACGAACGTCCTTTGGCGTCCATTGAGCGTCATTCGAGCGTTTCCCGAACGTCCATGCATATGGGTATATAAACCGATGCTATGTAAGCAAGGTTCATTTGATTTTGGGCTACCGTAGAGAGCACCTACTATGGAAGATCCAGAAAGACTAAGGAGGCTATATATGCTTGCTATAGCCCAGCATGAAGTAGATGTACTGAACTTGAACATAGCTGAACACATCGAGAGACCTCGCCCGCAGAGAAGAAGACCCCGACGAAGACGACAGTGCTGGATTAAATCATGGATATTAAGGCGTCAAGAGTTTGGTCTGTACGACCAACTCATGGTTGAGCTTCGCCAGGAAGATCTCAGTACCTTCACGAACTTCATGCGCATGCCACCTGAAATGTTTGATGAGATCCTTGGACGTGTCAGAGGCAGATTGACGAAGCAGCACACCTTTTACCGAGAGCCCCTCGAACCTGGCCTGAAACTGGCGGTGACACTGCGACATTTGGCCTCTGGATCTAAGTATGCTGACATGAAGTTTGGGTGGCGCGTTCCATCCAACACAATCTCCGTCCTTGTCCGTGAAGTGTGCCGGGCGATCGTTGACGAGTATCTGGATGAGGTGATGACCCCTCCAAGCACTCCTGAAGCCTGGCGTGAGATTGCCAACCAGTTCATGACAAGGTGGAACTTCCCTCATTGTTGTGGTGCCCTTGACGGCAAACATGTTGCCTGCAGATGCCCTAACTCTTCCGGTTCAACCTACTACAACTACAAGGGATTCTATTATGTGGTGATTATGGCCCTAGTGGACGCAGATTACAAGTTCATCTGGGCAGATGTTGGTGGTAAGTGTTCTTTCACATAATGTCTTTAGTGGAGATTGAATTAGATTATTCTTGGTGTTACTATTTGTACTGTATGTTTACGTTGATGTAATTTGTGTTTTTCAGGGAAAGGAGCAGCATCCGACGCACAAATCTATAACGGGTCTGAGCTGAAAGAATGCATCGATGATGGCTCCATTGGCTTCCAAACAGCTGAACCCCTGCCCAACGACAACGAGGATGTGCCGTACTACCTAATCGGTGACGACGCGTTCTTCTTGAGGTCTAACATGATGAAGCCGTATTCGCACCGTGGTATGATCGACGACGAGAGGATCTTCAACTACAGGCTGTCAAGGGCACGTCGTGTGGTCGAGAATGCCTTTGGCATCCTTGCCAATAGGTTCCAGGTTCTCTTCACCACTATGAACCATGCTCCCGCAACCGTAAGGCTCATCGTTACAACGTGCCTGTGTTTGCACAATATCATGCGTATGAGGTATCCACGTCAGCAGAACATTCGCATGGACCGTGAGGACGATAATCATCAAGTAATTCCTGGACAATGGAGAACACAGCGCAATCTGGAGGACACCGTCAATGTCAGAGGGCCTAACGTGGACAACAGACAGGGGAAGCGCCAGAGGAACCTCCTGAAACACTGGTGCAACTCGGAGGCTGGTGCTGTTCCATGGCAATTGGATATGATATGAAAAACTCTTGTGACATGAACAATGTGTGTTGATGTGTTTATGTTTTCTAATGATAAGCATTAAGAAACAAAAAGTCAGTGTCAAATTTAAATCATTTATTTAAAGAACATAAACCCCCAAAAATAACACCCGTTATTTCGTAAATCACAGAAATAATAATAGCAAATCAACATAACATGAAACAATTAAAGGAAATAATAATAATAATCACACATTCATACAAGTGCTCGGCCTCATCCAGGACCCCTGAGTTTTGACCATGATCGCCTTCAACTGCAATTACACAATAATAAACAATAGGAAATTAACAATTGTCTTTCACTTGCTATTCAATATCGTAGTATAGTCAGTATTTCTGATAACCTGACTCGCAGAGCTGCTGGTCTTGAATCAGGGACATGTAGGCAGAGTCCGCGGAGTTGAAGACCGAAATGGCTTGGGGCGGTGGTGGTCCCCACTCACTGGGAGGTGGCTGCCAACCTCCATGCTGTGACTGGCACTTGTCCTGGCTCTGACACGGCTTCTTGCTCGAGGGGTGTTGCGACGAGGTCGTGTCACCAGTGACACTGAAAATACATTAAAAAATGAAAATGGTCAGATGGCTTCCTAGAGTGGAGACGAGTGATTTTGATCAAAGTTTGAACCGATCTAACTAGATCTAATTGTACTTTTGACTAACTTTCGTGCCAGCTATTGGTCAATTTTAGTAATGAGGCAAGTCTGGATATATGAGGGGTTGTCTAATTACACCAATTCTAGTTATAATTCAAAGCAATAGTAATAATTAAGCTCACCATGACTGAATCGAGGGCTGTCTGGAGGGGGGTCTATTGGACCGGTCCTCACTGTCGTCGTCAGTTGAATCCTACTCGCAGAAAGGCTTCAGGACCTTGTTGATGCCTTTCCGGGCCCGGCGAAAGTCATTTAAACTCAGCCCCAGCAGCACACTTTTGACGTAGGCGGCGTAGGTGGTCCTTTCGGTGACTGGCTCGGGAGGCGGGAGTTGGTCACGCAGCATCGTCAGCATGTCGCCGCTCTCCTTGGCCTTCCTCTGGAGGGTCGCCATGTCGGAGGACACCGACAGGGCTGGGGTGGGTTGACGTTCTGTGACGTTCTCATCAAACTCGTCAACTTCAACCCTCTCCTCCGCCGCTGCCCGCTCAGCCTTATCCAGGTCGCCCTGACTTTCGGCTATGATCGCCTTCAACTAGAAAGACACGAAATGACACAGGTAAACACAGCGTGTTTGGAAATTGACAATAAACAATTGTACAGACATTTATCTTTTACTTATTATTCAATATTGAAGTATAATTATATGATTAGTTCAATATCTGTATCAGTACTTACACTCTTGACGGGCTTCGAGCGGTGGTTGACAGCACGGTGGAAAAATACAAATTTGTCTTTTATCCATGTCTCCCTCTCCGTCAATTGTTGCTGGCCATCCCCACTCTTCTTCTTGTCCAACCTGGTAGATATTATAAGCATACGGTAAGAATATGGTAAGTATATAAGTATATGGTAGGTATATGGTAAGTATATAAATTCCATTATTATTAAATTCAGGGCAATTAATTGAAGCATTTTCCAAAATTTAAACGTAAATACTTGCCTTGTGAACATGTCCCTGAGGGACTTGAACCAGGTCCACAAGTGGTCCACGCTGATCTGCAGTTCTGTGGCCTTGGCCTCTAGTATCCGTTGCCTCTTCGCCTTGTGCCTGTAATCTGTCTTCTGTGAGTTCCACAGCAGTTCGTTTTCGCGGAAAAACTCCACCAGACTATCCTCAACCGCCCGGTCTAGGATCCTGCAATCCTTTCTCTGCTTCTTCCCTCTCTTTGCTATGGTCGGACCGTCCTCATTGGGGTTTTCAGGGTGTTTAGGGTCTTCAGGGGCTGTCACATGGTGCGTTACTTCTCGGATGTGCTCTTCCTCCTGGTGTTCTTCTTCGTCCGAAGACATTGCTAGTGAAAGAGGCTTTGCATTCTTTTTACTTGCAGCGCTAGTAGCAGAAGCCCCCATCCCACCCTTTTTTCGTCTTGGCGGCATGATGCTGACTGTTCAAACTCACAAGAACAACTGAATTCACTATGAAATTTCCAGCGTTTTGTACCCGTTCGACCGTAAAAATCACACGCCAGCAAAACGCTATTCTGTCGTTATTCACACGTTAGTCACACGCTCAACACGCTCGTCTAACGTTGACAAATCGTTCGTCGCGCGCCAGTGGCACGTTAGCACACGCTAATGGTTTTCAGGGGTAACTTACTTGGTCGCTTCTCGTGCGTTAGACACACGCTAGTCATGCGTTAGGCACACGTTAATCACACGCCAGATGTGTCATCCTCATTCTAGAACGCTCAAAAATTGAACGATTGAAATGTTCAGAGAACGTTGACCAGAACGTCATGGTGTGACGGCCCCGATATTACTTGTTGCGACTTATTATGACGTTTGTATAACATATAGAAGCATTACCCTTAGCTATATTTGAACTATAATGTTTTATTTTCAAAAACAAATTCATATGTTTCTTCCATAGGTTTCAAGTACAAGATGTAATACAATGAGCAATATCTTGAAGACAATGAATTTTGTGTTGACGTTTAAAATAACACTAAGAATTTTTTTTTACATATGAAATTAACATGAACGAAACCACTGGCAGTTACTGAGGTAATCTTAACTCACCAAAAGTAGATATAAAAACCGAACAGTAAAGGTAGCATTCAAGGACGACAGTCAACCACAAACACAAACAGAAATAAAGAACAACTTTAAGATGAATAAAAGGCCCAATAAGACATCACAAACACAAAAGGATTGAAATAGGGCTACAGCCTTGGAACGGTCAGTGGCAAAAAAGGCGATTGGGGGTTTAAACAAGAAGGTTCTAGGGTGCACTAAACCACACACGTACCCTACTGTCATCGAAGTAAAACGGGACAGTGCAAATAAAAAATTCGTAACAGAAAGATTCTGAAGTTTAAAGTGTTTGGTTTATTTATTTTAAAAATAACTACTTACAATAACAATCATATAATGTTTAAAACCATCTCAAAGTAATTTATTAATAGATTTATTAAATGCGACTTTGGATTGCAAATTTTACCCAGCTATTAATAAATCGAACACAAACCATACATTTTGGAACACGCGATTGAGTATATCGATTGTCACCGAGGTTGTTTTTCTACAAAGAGTATGAAAGGAGAAACTTTAAAGACCTCTAGGAAAGAATATAAGTTAAAATGTACTATCCCTTTTCATTTTTAAGAATTATGTATTGCATAACAACAGTTCATAGGCAAGAGTGGGTTTTAGCGCACCTTAGAACCTGGTTTAAATGCTCAACTGCCTTTTTTTACCACTGACCGTTCCAAGACGGTAGCCCTATAGTCGACCATTGTATGTGTGTGATGTCATATCTTGCCTTTTATCATATACATGTATATACGCATTTTTGGCTTCAACCTGGCTGCGCCCCTGATTTTCTTTCCTGTTTACGATGACGTAACGAACGTTACATGACGTCACTTTTTTAAACCATATACTGTAACGTCACAACGAATGTAAATAAACAGCGGGTTTAAACAGATACTCAGTAAAGGTAAACACTTTATCTTAATATTACAATCGTAACGCTTGATTATGTGTACAGTATGTCATATAATTTTAAAAAGCTTAATCAGTAAGAATAACCGATATTTAAACCTTTTCCGCTGGTAAAATGGTGCACTCTGACGAGTTTTGGGAGACACTTTTGGGGATAAAAAGAGCATAGTCTATCAGGAAAAAGGTTTTCGGTCGGAGTTTGCAGTGCCTAAAAGCAGCTACGCCTCTAGAAACATTTTATTTTTAGAAAACGTAAATATCTAGGCCTATATCTATTTGGAAATGTGTGATTTGGCTCATTGGTTAAACTGAAATTAATTTAATTCACATTATATTATATATATGCTAAAAATAACACTGTAACGGTTTAATAAAGAGAAAATGCGTATATATATGAGAAAATGCGTATATATCAGTGGGAACGCCAGGAACTAATTATTCAGCTTTTTTGATCATTTTGATTCTCCGCGACAGGGATTATTTTTTTAGTATTTGCCGGACTATTTCATTAAAAAAATCACAAAACGCCGCCATTTTCTTTTTGTAAAAACGTCGATTCAGACCGCAGTTATCAATTTTACGCGTACCTAGTTTACAGGAGTGAACACTTTTTTTAACATGTCAGTTTTGGATTACGTCATCGATACGTAGAATGTGTTTACACGTTGATGAACGTTGAATCCACTGTGTTTCGATAGCGATATCTGATGCAAGGTGTTCACACTGGGATAAAAAATTGGAAATATACACAGGTTAACGTAATGAAGGAAACAGTTCAGGGCCCTCATTTGGTCATGTCTGCCGCCGTTATTCGGCGGCAGTCCCCCACCTGAAAAGTATCTTTTTTTCCCCCAAAAATTGATATTTTTCCCCCTCAGAAATTCGTAAAAAAAAAAAAAAAATAAATAAAAAAAAAATCCGATTTTCAAGACGATATGCTCACGATGTCGTGTTTACCGGTTTGAAAAAGACGTTTTGATTATTATTAGACTGGTTTTAGACTGTTTATCGTGCACAGGACGTTTTAACTATTATCGGGCACTGACTCAACCAGATGCCCAACTGGACAGGGCAATAGGTTTTTTTCGGGATAAAAAGAAGAGAAGGGTTGACTTTTAATGTGGATCTCCGATGAAAACATGCCATTGATGGTTATTAAGTGGAGTTTTTTTATCAGAAAAAGAACCAGATGGTTGACGAATGTATGTTAATAGTGAAACGTGTTAATCAAACAGAGTTTTTTATTTGTTGTAAAAATTCCCCCCAGTTACAAAAATTCCCCCTTCTGAGGGCTGCGGGCCCCTTCCCCCAAAGTAGCGTGAGGGCCCTGCAGTTGACTGTCTTAGAACTCTGCAGGCAAATAACACGTGAGTTCAAATGTGTACATGTACAACTCTTTTTGCAGTGTTTTCTTGAAATTTGCCAAGCACATCGATGGTGTTAATGTTGACAAACTGTGTAAATAGTAAACATAACTGGATCAGCCGTGACAGTTGTTGATTTCATTGAATTATTCATATGATTCCCCTCTCAGAATCATTCTTGTTTGTATAACAAGACCTGTAGCCATAGACATGAGGCCCTTCCAGGGGTGGTCCATGTTCCCTTGTTCCCTGACAATACGACCCGGTGATCCCCAAAACGTTTTGCTTTGTTCCCCGAAAATATGTTCCCTTGTTCCCCAAAACCGCTGGGAGACCCTCAGCCCTGAACCCTGTGAAGGGGTATCTTATGGTATGCCTGTAATGGCCAGTGTCAAACCCCACATATGCTGCATGGCCATGGGACACTGTAATTCCTAAACCACATCCCTGCCACCCCCTTCTCTACATTTACCCACAGGCAGCTGACGCATACCCTCCCCATGGACTTTTTACCCTTCTTTGAAGAAGCCTGTAAAAGGCCTTTTCCCCACTCTCATTTCTTTTAAAAGCATGCAGACTTCCCCACTTTTTAAACTTAGCTTGGAAATTTCATTCCCCATTTATGTATTCCACCCCCAATTAAGAGCAAAAGGCCCCTTCCCCAAAACTGGTAAAAAGGCCCTGCTGCCCCCACCACTATCCCAACCCCTTCCCCTCTCTTCTACGTCCCTCCCCCATATTTTCTCTACAAACCCTACTTAAAATGAGTTCAATGAAATGCTAAATACTGCAACACTTGGTTTTCAATTAAAAACAAAATATACACTACATCCCAGTTCTATTTTATGTGACTGACTCTGCTAAAGTGATCTGTGTACCATGAACAGGGCTTTTTTACCTTATGTAACAGAGACACCTCTAAAAGGCCTCTTTCCCAGTTGAGAACTTGACTGTTTTTTCCCCAGTTGTGGCAGAAATATTTGCCAATCAAAAAGCAGCAGTGTCTCAGAATTTGAGAAAAAGCATTAATGTGTTTTTGTCTGTGGAGTCAGTTCTGACTGAGAAACAGTAATTATAATAACTGTTGGCTGACAATATAAAAAAAGCATAGTATTGTCAAATTTACTTAATTGGTAAAATATTACATCTTTCCCAAAATGAGAAATAAGCTCGTCTTTTTTCCCCAAAATGGACAGGCCTGGGCCTCTTCCCAATTTTGTGAAAAAAAGCACATTTTCTAAGTAACAGTACATCATGTACATAGAAATAAGAATTGAATACATAGATCTAATTATTATTTAATTTCAGCGAAATGTTCAGATCCAAATGAAATTTGGCAATTTCGTTTATACACTGTGTCATTATCTTTTTCATAGGGAGACATCAGTCTCACAGACATGATGCCTGCATCTTACATATTCTGATCTGAAATGCGACTCTTGGTTGGATGAGGTGAGGTTGGAGGAGCTCACAAAAACAAGATGGATTTCATAGAGGTTTGTAAACAGAACCTTTTTGTATGGTCGGGAAGCATTTCACATCAATGCCAAAAAAAATAAATAAATAATAATAATTAGATAAATCTAGTTAAAACACCTGGAAACCTTACCTTGAAAGGTGGAACTGAGAGACAGTATTAAAGCATGAAAAGGATCTTAAACAATACATACGTTCTCAGTATTAAAAAACAACAACATTTGGTAATCATTTTCAGTAAATTTTATATTGACTAAGACCGAATTAAATATACAGGTCTGTGTTTACTGTATTAAACCAGACAAACTCCCTTAATACACTGCTGACTCCTCTTTTTATTGGGAATAAAATAATAATCAGTTATTCTGAGGTAAAAAAATAATATAATCTGTTTTAATATGTTTAAGCTTGCAGCCAGTCAGATTCTTCTTTATTTAATGATCTTGTGGTCTAAATATAATTCATGGAGTAAAAAAATGATAAGTAAATATTTGATACCAAATAAATATACTGGCCCACTTTTATTGACAATGATATGTAAACACAGGTTTAATTTTTATTTTATTTGGCCTGTATAGGTTCTATATAAAATACATATTTTGTATATTATTAAAAGTGATCAAGTTTTAGTATTTCATGTACACCAGATATTTAAGTTGTACTACTCAGTGTTTTCATTTTCTTTATTTTTCAGACAAGATGCTGCCATTTTTACAACACAAGGTTACGGTATAGATCCAAGTATTGAACAATAAATTGAATGGATTATCTTGAACTACATCTACAGTTCTTGTTCTCAACACTAATTGACACTCATGTTTTTCACAAGGATCTGTGCATGCTGGTTTCCTCCTACATGCATTTAGCGCTGTCATCCATGCCATTGAGAGTGATGTGAAAAGTAGTTTTGCTTATTTAATACTCAATAAAAAAACACTCATCATTCCATTTGAGACGTTGAAGTACACAGTTTTATTGAACTGACTGTTACGTGTACATATAACGGAGAATACATGTTGATGCTGAACTATGTTCAAAACCTTTGACTCAACATTAAAAAAACACAGCATAGGGTTGTAACTTGTTTATTAACATATTAATTATGGACCTTAAAGGGACACACAGCAATCTTGATTTGCTGAAAAGCTAACAACTCGCAGCGTCCCATTAGTTTTTCTACATAATTCACATTTTTGCAATCATTAATATTAATACTAGAATAATGCAAAGCTAATAGTTATAATTATATTACTAAACTGTTGATAATATTGCACCAATAATTTATACATTTCACTCACAGCCATTACCAGTATGTATTATATGTTTGACATGCCTATTAAACAAATGATCACTTTTTTAGTTGAATGACTTATGAATTCATTAAACCTGAGTATATCCAACATTTAAACTAAACTTGACCTCCCTATAATGTATATATCTGTGCCAGTGGACATGGCAGACGCTTAGGGATAACTTTAAGCTCTGTCAGCTCTCATGTAAGATCCTCTATTACCTATGTTCATGAAACACACATTTTCGTCTTACTCTATGAAAATATGTATAACGTTCTTCCTTAGCAATTATTCAATGCTATTGACATGTTCAATAACTATGAATTTTATTTTGGCAAAGTTGTGGTTAGAGCATAATATTATGTACATTGAATATGAAAATGAAACGCATTACGTATTTGAATAGACAGACGCCTAAAGTCTTCCAGACCGCCTCCAATCCATTTAAAATAAATCAGGAATGATAAATGTCCTTGCTGACAAAAGCACATGACAGATTTGTGTGTTATAATACATGATGCTGTTTTTCGTGCTTTTCTCATTTTGGCGACGATCTTAAAATTTTAAGTACGTTAGAAAATTAAAAAATAGAAGAAGCTGCACAGTAACCGATTTATAAGTTAAATATAGTAAGGCCAAACAAAAAAATAGGTGTGTTTCCTATTGCATGCTCTTAAAAAAAATAGGGTCGGTAGGTAGGCATTTTCTTTTCTTTTCTTTCCTTTTTTTTTCGGAGCAAGATATTGTGAGATTCTACATGTATTTATATCATAAACCCCATTCAAGTTGATGATATAACTGAAGTTTCTCTGTGATGTCAGTTTACCTCGATATATTGTGATAAATCATTGTTCAGAACAAATATATATTTTTTTTTCATAAAAAGTTTTAGGGTCGGCCCCTTTCGGGCCACCGGAAACACAGGTAATTTTTTTAGGCCTAATATATATAAGTAAATATACAATGTTAATAGCTCTTATTTATCCCATGTTGAGACGACACACAAGCTAGACCACGAGACAATATACGTTTTAATTTAACTGAATGTTGTTTAACGGCTCATCAACACAGTATAGGTTATTTAGAGCCGCCCCAGAGAGAGGGGAAGGAATACATAGAAATCTGGGAAACTGCCCTACTCTTGTTATCGAATAGATTCCTACGGTTCTTTAACGTGCTCGGAGGATAGACCGATACACGGGACCTCCCGGTTTACGTCCCTATCCGACGGACGAGACTAAGGAAAAGTGTCTTGGTCATTGCTAACCCGGCCGAATCCGAATTGTATTGAACAAAAAGTCTACAAAAGAATACTAAATTTAGTGTTATTACCCTCGCAAGCCTATCTACCCTATAGACTGCAGTGTTCTGCCCATACCTTACTGATTGGTACTAATATAGTTTCATAAAAGACGGTACGCCCGACCCTACGCCTAACTCTGAAATCGAAAATGTAAAAAGTCCAAAAATGCAATAACAATGGCGGTGTGGGGTGTGTGTGTGTGTGTGTGTGTGTGGGGGGGGGGGGGGTTCAGGTACATGTGTGTACTTACCTTTATCTACCGTTTTATAACTCTGAAATATACGTCAGAACGCGCATTGTAACATCAAAAAAACATAATACGGGTAGCATGACCCCGAACCCAACTAGGATAAGTTAAACGGAGTGAGGGCGGGAGGGACCCCGAACCCCACTAAGATGAGTTAGACTGTGTAAGTGGTGGCGGTGAGGGGGGAGGGGAGGGGATACAGTACGGTACACATACATGTAAGTGGTCGATTGCTAATCATGTGTTCTTGGTATCTCAGATGTAAAGGCGCTGGCACGGTTTAATACACAGATTGTTTCAAAGATGCTATTTCAAAAAAGAGGCCTCGGTTACACAGTGGAAAAGGAGTTGAACCTAAGGAGCTGGAGCCCTGGTGATGGCATGTCTAATGGGACTATTCACCCATCTTACTTCCCTCTGCGGTCGCTGTTCAAATCAATAAAGCCCTAGTTCATATTATATTTGCGCCGACAATCCAAATGGCCTTTAAAATACATTTAAAATCATAGTTCGCATTTTAGATTAATTCTGTCCATTTAAAAAAATGTGCTGGGTGGGGGTGGGGCGGGGGTGGATGGGTCGAAAGGATAATAGCCAATGATACTTTTTTTAAAGGCTCTTCGACCAAAATAAATAAATAAAAACACACGTCCTTTCGACGGACAATTAAAAAATTGTCCGCGTACACCTTTTCACCCTGTGATTATACTAGTACAAGCATTGTGACGTCATAATTCTGTGTTGGAATGTGGTCTTCGGGGAAACACGGTATTGATTTTTTTGCAATATTTTCAATAATAATCGAATTTAAAATATATCATGTTAGCATAAATATTTTGTCTCTTATCGACTGTCTGTTCACTACAATATATCAGGTAATTTCAGAATTTATCACACACAGAGCTGACCGATGTATTGCATGCTGTATTCCATGCCGTGTAACAAAACTACACAAAAACAACGTTCGAAACGCTTGCGTAAAACAGTGACCAAACGTTTTTTTGTGTAGAAAAAAGTACTTTTTTCAAATTCTCTTGAAAATTCACATACTGCCAGAGGAAGGATTAAACTCATCGTTCATGTTCTTGTCTTTTTTCTCGCTGTTAAAATCTTCATACAAATCGAGATACAAAATAAAAAAATTGAAGTCGATCGATAAACAGCAGACATTTTGCTCTTTCGCATGTTTGTTGACTGAAATAATTTTCACAATAACACAACATAGACCTAAATTTATTTTTAAATGTAGGCCATGAAAATGATGGTTATTTTATAAGGAAATGGCTTGTATAAATTATGTTTTAATTGTAGTAATAAAAATATGATTCTGAAAGGTTTTTGTATGAAGCACACGGTTGAAGGGAGTCTCACTTTTCTGTGTGTAATTTTATGAACGGTCATGAAACGTTTTTTTGGGTAGAAAAAAGTACTTTTTCCAAATTTTGATGAAATTTTACAGGCCTGTAGAGGAAGACTTTTTCTTGACTTTAATGCTTTCGTCTTTTTTCTCGCTATAAGAACAAACTGTAATTATCAATTTGATTAAAAGCTAAAATTTCACATAAATTTTCGAAACGATCGGTAATTTGTAAAAGCCTAGAAATCGTATTTTTAATAAAAAAGAATCGACAAAACACGTAAAAACTTAAAATTCATTCTGTAACAAACGAATCGATGCATTTGTTTATGTGTGTCATCATTGTACATTGTCAGTTGAATACAGTTTACATCACTGGTGTCATTTTGACCGCCATCCTGAAATCTGCTCAAAACGCAGTTTGTTTACGTTTTTTGCGCGTGACATTTTTAAGTAAATATCCCTCCGCGGCGGCTTGGCGCTCCCACTGTATATGATAAAAATATTAAAACATGGATGATGCGTTATTGCCCGTCATATCGGCCCTCGACCAATATGGGCCCTCAGGCTAAAGCCTTCGGGCCGATATTGGGGTCTCGGGACGATATGACGGGCAATAACGCATCACCCATGTATTAATCTCTAATTATTCATCTTTGTAAATATTGTTTGTTTCTGTGCGTGTTTGTGGTTGACTGTGGTCATTGAATGCTACATTTCATGAAGAACTGCAGTCAGCATATAGAAAGTTCCATTCCACCGAGACTGCTTTAATGAAAGTCCAGAATGACATCCTCCAATCTCTAGACCGGAACAACGCGACTGTACTTGTTCTTCTTGATTTGTCGGCAGCATTCGACACGATTGATCACAGCACTATTCTGCGCCGCCTCGAGGATCATTTTGGAATTGTAGGCAAACCGCTCGAATGGATGACCTCATATCTCAGTGAACGTTACCAAACTGTCATCATTGATGGCGAACTGTCCCAACCAGTGCTGATGAAATACAGTGTGCCACAAGGCTCGGGTTTAGGACCGAAAAACTACATTATGTACACCAAGCCAGTAGGTTCAATCTGTAGAAACCATGGACTTGAGCATCATTTCTACGCCGATGACTCACAGTTATATTTGTCCTTCAAACCATCAGATAGCGTTTCTCAAGCTGAGGCTTTGAGCCGCATTGAGAACTGTCTTAAGGACATAGTGTGTCGGATGCATAGCAATATGTTGAAACTTAACACTGATAAAACTGAGGTAATTTTGTTCTCATCAAAACGAAATTCTAGTCTAGTAGGTGAGATATCTGTTGAGGTAGGAGACTCCAAGATAAAGCCATCGTCGTCTGTGAGAAATCTTGGGGCGCAGTTTGATTCACAGATGGACATGGAGCTACATGTGAACTCGGTCTGTATATCGTGTTACATGCAGTTACGGCAAATAGGCCACATCAGACAATACTTGACCACTGATGCCACCAAGTCTCTCGTCAATGCTCTGGTTACATTAAGACTGGACTATTGTAATGCATTGTTGTACGGCGTGCCGAAGACCATCTTAAGCAAACTGCAAAACGTACAAAACACTGCAGCTCGTCTTATCACAAGAACTTCCCGTTACGATCATATCACTCCCGTGCTGGAAGAACTTCATTGGCTACCTGTGCAGTACAGAGTGGAGTATAAAATACTGACTCATACCATACATATAAAGCCTTACACGGTGAATCGCCAGCTTACATCAGACACATGTTACAGGTGTATGTTCCGCGTAGAACCTTAAGGTCCCAAAATGACTCTGTACCACTAGTGGTACCAAGTGTACCACTAGTGGTACCAAGATGTCATACTGTGACATACGGTGACCGATGCTTTGTGATTGCTGCGCCGAAGCTATGGAATGCACTCCCTTCCGGAATCAAAGTAACACACTGTCTTCCTTCAAGAAATCGCTGAAAACACATTTATTTATCCGAATGTACAGCAATTAATTTGTTAAAGTAAACTATTATACATATAATAGAAAATTGTTGCATTTAAAAGCATTAAACATTTGTACGTATACTCCTATGTTGTTTTTATCATAATTTTTCAACCAAATTGTTTTAATTTTAATGTTTCTCCTTTTTTTATGTTGATTTCGAATAATGAAAAATGTCTTATAGTTTACTAATTTTAATTGTTAATGCTTTTATTTATTAGCTCATATAATTTCTTAAATAAACAGCTATTTAAAGTCCTGTTTTACCATTTTGTTAAATATTTTCTTTGTATGTGACTTATTACTTTTTACCTTTTTATAACTATTATAAATATCTTAAATTTTATGTTTGTTAAGCACTTTAGAACGTACTGTGTATGATAAAAGTGCTATATGGTATAATAATAATAATTTCCTGTTCGATTTTTATATCTACTTGTATATCTACTTGTATCTCTACTTGTATACCTATTTGTATATCTACTTGTATAATCTACTTGTATAATATAATTGTATATCTACGTGTATACCTACTTGTATCTCTACTTGTATTCTACTTGTATTCTATTTTGTATATCTACTTGTATATCTACTTGTATAACTACTTGTATAACTACTTGTATATCTACTTGTATATCTACTTGCATATCTACTTGTATAATCTACTTGTATAAATACTTGTATAATCTACATGTATATCTGCTTGTATAATCTACTTGCATATCTTCTTGTACATCTACTTGTATATCTACTTGTATATCTACCTGTATTTCTATTTGTAAATCTACTTCTACTTGTATATCTACTCGTATATCTACTTGTATATCTACAAGTATAATCTACTTGCATAAATACTTGTATATATACCTGTATATCTACTTGTATATCTAATTCAATATCTACTTATATATGTACTTGTATATATACTTTTATACCTACTTGTATATTTACTTGTATATATACTTGTATACCTACTTGTATATCTACTTGTATATCTACCTGTATACCTACGTGTATAGTTACTTATAAAACTACTTGTATACCTACTTGTATATCTACTTGTATACATACTTGTAAACCTTCTTGTATACCTACTTGTATATCTACTTGTATATCTACATGTATACATACTTGTATACCTACTTGTATATATACTTGTATATCTACTTGTATATACCTAATGGTATACCTACTTGTATATCTACTTGCCTATCTGCTTGTATGCCTACTTGTATACCTACTTGTATAATTACTTGTATATCTACTTATATACCTACTTGTATATCTACCTGTATATATACTTGTATATATACTTGTATATCTAATTGTATATCTACTTGCATATCGACGTGTGTACCTATTTGTATATCTACTTGTATATCTACTTGTATACCTTCTTGTATATATACTTGTATACCTACTTGTATATCTACTTGTATATCTACTTGTGTACCTACTTGTATATCTAATTGTATATCTACTTGTATATCTACTTGTATTTCTACTTGCTTATCTACTTGTTTATTTACTTGCATATATACATATACAAGCATATCTACTTGTATAATTCTATTGTATATCTACTTTTATAATCCACATGTATATCTGCTTGTATAATCTAATTGCATATCTACTTGTACATCTACTTGTATATCTACTTGTATATCAACTATTATTTCTACTTGTATATCTACTTCTACTTGTATATCTACTCGTATATCTACTTGTGTATCTACTTGTATAATCTACTTGCATATTTACTTCTACTTGCATATCTATTTGTATATCTACTTGTATATCTACCTGTATATCTACTTGTATTTCTACTTGTATTTCTACTTCTAACTGTGTATCTACTTGCATATCGACTTGTATATCTACTTGTATATCTACCCGTATACCTGCTTGTTTACCTACTTGTAATATCTACTTGTATATATACTTGTATTCCTACTTGTATATCTACTTGTATATATACTTGTATATCTACTTGTATAACTACTTGTATACCTGCGTACTTGTATATCTACTTGTATACCTGCGTGTATACCTACTTGTATATCTACGTGTATACCTACTTGTATACCTTCTTGTATACCTACTTGTATATCTACTTGCACATCTACTTGTATACCTACTTGTATACCTACTTGTATATATACTTGTATATCTACTTGTATACCTACTTGTATATCTACTTGTATATCTACTTATATACCTTCTTGTATACCTACTTGTATACCTACTTGTATATCTACTTGTATACCTACTTGTATATCTACCTGTATATATACTTGTATATCTACTTGTATACCTACTTGTATATCTACTTGTATATCTACTTGTATACCTACTTGTATTTCTACTTGAATATCTACTTGTATTTTTACTTGTATATCTACTTCTACTTGTATATTTACTTGTATATCTACTTGTATATCTACTTCTACTTGTGTGCTTCTACTTGACAGGGGCCCTTTTTGATCAAGTCCAATTATTTAACGCATTGCTATATCTTAAATAAATACAAACATTTTCTTTACACCGCCTAAGCTTTCATGTTGATGCAATATCCAGTTTGTTTCCATTTGTGTTATTTAATAGAACCGAGCTTAAGGAAACGACCCCCATGTATGATGTACCCCTCTAAACAAAACGAGTCTACATTACGTGGTCCGAGTATTAACTTCATACTCCATCCATTCCCTTCTCCAAGAAGCGAAAACGGGGTTGGCTGGGGTATGAAATAAAACCTTAATTTCGGCTTAAAATGTTTGCATATTGTAAAATTCAAACATTTAATTGGTAATTTTAAGCAGGGTATCGCATTTTTTTCAGTAATAAATGTGTTTAAACGTGTTTTATTGTCGAAATATCCGTTATAAAATCCTGCTAAAATAAGCTTTCCCATCGTTAATGGAATTAAGACGGGACCACGTAAAGCTACCACCTCGCCTTAAAAGCTAGCTTTTTACATTTTCTAAATTTGAACTTTATAACTAGGTTTGTTGTTTATAGAGTCTAGTAAGAGACGTTGTAAGGTTTAGTAGAAGAAATGGAAAGTACTTGTAACAGTGCATAACACTGATTCACATCTTGTCTTTTACGGGTAATCGAACCCATGACCAGTGAAAACGCTACCACCTTTAAAGGTTAAGCTGTACAGAATGACTCTGTACATCTTATATAACTGTGTATATGCTTAAAACTTAAAACATCTACGATTATTCTGAAGACGTTAACTCCTATAACATTGATACTCTATTATTCGAAGTCTGAGTGCACATATTTGTTACTCTGTAACAGGTAATAACATTAAATCGGTCCCGGAACCTCCCCTTTTGATTATACTTCGCGATCAGCACTCTACCCCTTAATCATAAAAGCTCGTTGGTACATCAAGGCAGTAAACTCGCCATACTGTACCAATTGTATTACACTGTTGTATATTAAATTGAAACAAGACATCTTGAATTGTTTTAAAACTCACGGCGTTCCATTATTTTTTCTACATAACTTCAAAACGTTATTAATACTTATTTGAATAAATTGAAAAACATGTGTGACTACTACAGATGTTTATTATATTGCTTTTGTAACTATAGATGAAGAAAAATTGCATATGTATTTAGTTATATGTCACTTTTAACTTATGTCATTACATGCGAGCAGGTCTAAAGCCAAAATAATACTTCATTAATACTTTATTAATAAATCGAGATTTAAATATTGATTATGTTGTTGATATTTGCAAAAATAGAGTACGAAAAAAACAAAAAAACAAACAAAGCCTGTGTCGTTTTAAGTGTCATTCCGTTATATAAAAGTACACTATGTACCTCAGTTTATATGAGTATGCATGGAAATAGATATCAATCTTTTGAGAGTTCGTTTTTTAATATGTATTGCATATTTATCATCAATGTCCGTTTTTATCACGCAATCATGTTGAACAAAACAATTTAAAACAATCTTCCGCGTCCCGGTTGTCGTAAATCCATTGTTTTGTAACCATCTGGAAACCGCAAGTGACAGTGTGACAGTCCAATTTATTTTCAGAATGTCAATATGTCTGTTATTCTTTGTTACTCTTGTCTGTTTTTAATACGAATTTCTTTTTGTTTGAAAAGTATCGACTTTATTTATTTATCTTATACACACCACTATGTGAAATGAGTTTCCATTCCATAACATATTTATGAAACTCGTTATGAAATGTTTTGAAATGGCACGTAAACATTAAGTAGCTTATAACTTGTTTCATGAATCTAATATGGAATGAGAATTCATTTGATATACGTGTTCGATGATATATAAATATAAATATCAGGAGAATGTTCTCCCTGAGATTATTAATTACGCATCTAAATTACACATTGCTGTCTATGGGGATTTAACATGGGCGCTTTATGTGAGGTATATAATACTATTGGCTTGTACTACCTGTATGACAGGCAGGCAGGTAGGCAGGCAGGCAGACAATACGTAACTGCTGTTTTATTTCAGGACAAGTGTATTTTCAACAACATAAGTAGTTTTTAAACATACACTCGACCCAATGGACCAATTAGTCAACAGTATAAATAGTGGTATTAACGACCAAGCACTAGTTAACGGGAATATAAATGGGAAATTTATAATTTTTAATTACAAAAACACCGTCATAATAATCAAATGCATTCATTAATATCCAATATTCTTGATAGTATCACTACTGCATGCACAAGCCATTAAAAGTCTGGTAATTTCTCATTAAAATCCGACGAAACTTATAAATACAACCGTCTTATTCGCTGCAGAACAGAGTAGTAAAGTATCTTTCCAACATTACAATCAGAGTGGTTGCATGTATGTATTTTTCTGAGTTCTTGTTTACTGAGTAAAGCTAATTAAAAGGTGAATAGTTTATATATGCATTAACAAACTAATAAGATTATTACAACACCATTAATTATCTCCCTTTATATGCAGTTTAAAATATCTTTGGATAACCAAACATATTTTAAAATATGTATGTGATATTTGAAATCAGGCGTATCAATATAATATAACAGTAACTTTAAAGCAACAACAACAAAAAAGTATTCCATATTATTAGTAGCGTTTAAGCATTTAAATATAAAATTCGGAGTAGGAAAGGTTTTGACATAATTTGAGAAAGTTTATGCGTTTTATATTATTTCTTTTGTAGTAAACCTTTTGTTACATACTTATTACATTTCTTATTAAACTACAATGAATGAATGAATTAATTTCATGTAAACATTTATTAAACAAAATAAAATTTGTCCTATTTTAAGGGAAAATTCAATATTTTAAGTATAGTATTATTTCTTATATTTAAGTTATTATTTTTATTTACAAATAACGTATAGCATACACAATTATTTTACATACATAAGAAGATGCTTATATCTATATTTGTTAATAAAACATGAGCTATCATTTCTCTAAAACTTCTAATTTTAATTTGTACTAATATTTTGCTGAAATTTGTTATTTATGGACTGTGTGTTAGGCGCACGTTTAGGTGTTTTTACTCTGTGCAAGTAATTTTGGTAGGATCGTTTAGTACACATAAATACCTTTCATTTGATATATAATAATCCCACTTTCTAGCTGGTCCCAGCACACTCCTTAACTAAGTGACTTTTTCGCATATTGTCACTGCAACATTTATACGTGCTGGTAGCTAGCTGGTAAAATAAAGTGAACATATATAGTGTGGAACGTGTGGATATGCATAGTATTATTTCTAGCTGGTAGCTCATGCTACTTACTAGCTAGTAGACCTGCAACGATAGACAATGCTCACGATACTATATGCATCTAATTACTTTACCTGACGATGTGATAAGTATCGTGATATCTAGGGGATGGGGTTGGGTTAAATCAAAACTAATCCAGGAACGTGTTTTACAGGATGTGTGTGGGAGGAGGGGGAGCTGTGGTAGGGAAAGGATTTCCAAGGAGGTTGTTTATGAAAGCAAAAACGTCCTGTGAGGTGTTTCTGAGGAGAAGACAATCCAGAGGGGAGCAGGTGGAGAGGGCTGGGGTTAAGCATTTTTGCTTCGGACATAAGGGATACTAGTTTATTTTTCTAGTATAACTTCTGATCTGTTTTTATTGATTTTCAAACATTACCGTTAACACAAGTAATGACGAATAAGGCTCATAAACGCATTCATGAGCGTTTTTTTAAATTAGAAATCAGTTCCACTGTTAGGGTATAACTCACAGCTGCTTGCATCCGCAAGTCCTGGCCAACCACGAAAGACATATTTATTTACTTTGAAGATAATTTAATGACATTTTCCTTGTCCTTAAAATCCCATTAGAAAGGGACCCACTGGTTTGATGTCCCTTAACTTGCTCTCTTCATTTTAATGGCAATCATGAACATACCATTAAAGATGAGAAAGCAGTTTAATTATCCCCTTAATACTGCAATACTTAATGAGATGTTAATGCCCATTAATTTGTCTAATACCATTAAATTGGGTTATAATAGATCCATTAAAAATAAATAATTGTCTGTTAATGTAATGGTTTATTAATTTAATGGCTTTTTTCCTATGGAAAATTAATTTGTTTAACTGCTTTTTAAATAGTTTTCCATTAATATCCCATTACAATTTTAATGGAAAATTTCAGTACATTTTTAAGACGCTTTAATGGTCATGCATGCAGTAGTGTTTGCTGAGTTTTTATTTAGGTTCGCTTAAAATAATGTTTGCCAAATATTTACTTTGGATTCAGTTACATTGTTAATTCTGCTTCTTTTAGACAACCATCGAGTATTTAACGGGCATCGGAGATTGCTTTTACTGACTGGGATACCATCGTAAGATAATGTCTCTCGTTCAGTTTTCTAACATTTTTGCCACTGACTGTTACAATGTGTTGCCCTTTTGTCAACCCGTTTGTGGTTATGATGTAACATGCCCTGAATCGTACTAACATTGTAATTGTTGTTTGTTTTAGTTTGTGTTTTGGTTGTTCTGTGAAATCTAAATTTCTTTTATACCTTCTTCAATTCAATTCAGTTCAATTCAATGTATAACAGTAGAATATAGTAGAGTATTTTGACGTGTTTACAGTTGGTTTCATTTAATAAGCTTTTTTATATATGCTCTGCCAAAGGTCTTTGATGGTCAATGTTCCTTAAACTTTAGTTGTTCTTGTTAAATACAGCATTGCGACTTTTCTCATTTGCATATGACATTTATTGTCTTCTAGGAAAGAAATCTCTTTGTCATTTTTCTTAATCTACGTTGCACAACCACTATTCATGTAAATTCATTTAGTATGTTTAAGTGGAACGTTAACTAGAATGAATTATGTTTGTGTCAGGACGGTCCCCTGACAAATACCAGAAGAAAGTTAATTTGTTCGCTGTGACTTTTCTAACAGTCAAACGTCAAAATGATTAAGTATCTATAGTAGTCATACAAATTCAATCACTCCAGTGATCGGTTTCTTTGTCGCTAACGTTACATGAACTCCATTTCACATTCCCTTTACTATGGTCAAATTATTACACGTGAAAAAGAACGTGCATCAGGTTTGACATAAAATGTATTGATGATGTGATGTGCTATTGTTTATTTATGATATAGATGAATGTTTTGATTTCAGTTTGTTTTACAGAAGGCCACAGTATGAATATAATATAATATATGCATTGTTTTAATGTGTTAACTTCTGAATATAAAGAATATATTATTATTATTATTATTGCTTTAAAGTATATATTACTAGGGTCGTAAGCGGTGTTTGCCTAATTTTACTTTACATGAACAGACTCAATAAACCCGAGTGAGTCTACCTTCTCTTGTTTGTATGTGTTGCTTTCAGTGGATCCCCTTTTCAGTATTTATTGATGATCACCCAATTATTGTCCACTTATAGTAGAATATCGAACACGTCAGTGCTAGGGGGCGAGAGAGGTGATACACCTTGTATAACTAACTTCTCATAAACAGACTAAATAAAACGAAGTCTGCTACCGTGTTCTCTTTCCTGTGTTTGCTGGTTAGAAAGGATCCTCTTTTCAGTATTTATTGTCATTTAAACTAAGTCTAGCGTTTGGTTAGTGCTATGTGGCGGCCGTAAAATGTCACCGCAACTACAAATCAATCATTAGTGCTATCATTTCCTAGCCCATTTGAGGTCATCAATCCCAATCTGTGTGGCTTTCAACACTGAAACTGTTGCATCTTATATGACTCTGCTCTTCCTTTTTTTTTTTATCTCTCTTGTGTTCTTTCAGTATTTTTTGATATTCACACTAGCTTTTCTCAAGCTTGTCTGAAAGCTGTAAAATGTCGCCCGACTATAAATCAGTATTGGTAATAATTATTAATCCTTTGAGATCATCACTTTAAAGTAGAATACCACTTAAGCTGGTGCCAGTGGGTGTGATAGGTGTTTCATCTTCTATTATATCTCATGCACAGATTCAATAAAACCAAGTCAGTAGCGTTATTACCTAATGGTCCTTTGGGATCATCATTTTTCTATCATTGAAGATTGTTTATCCCAAGTATGTTTATATCTTAAAGTGTAGACACATACACACTCTTCAATTAACAAATACGGTTTCTCGCATTTTATAAAGCTTTTTAAACTCTCTTGTCAATCAACAGCGGCAGTTTTGCCACTGACTGTTCCAAGGTTGTACCCTATTGTCAGCCCTTTATGTGTGCGGTGTCGCATACCTTGAGTCGATTTTTCCTTGTATTTTTTTGTTTTATATGTGCCTGTTTTTGGTTGTCTGTGAATGCTACATTTTCTATTCGACTTTATACATACTATTGTAACTCTCAACTCGCTTTTTGCAACTCGCAACTCGCTTTCCTTACTCGCTACTCGCTACTTACCCAGTATTGTCACTCTGCCCAGTAGTATCACTCAGCATTTTGGGTGGCATATGGGAATTTATTAAAACTCTTAGTACCCGCTCAATAACCTTTGTTAGGAATGAGGTAGTGCGATGCAACTTGCAGGGTATGTATCTTATTTGGAAAGGCAGTTTGGAATGCATTTGGGATCACTGGAGTGAAGGTCAAGGTCATTTTTATTAAATTTCCGCTCAATTACTTAAGTTAGGAATGAGATATTGCAACGAAACGTTCTGTATATGTAGCTTATGTTTGCCTTACTAATATATATTTTTTTTCTATAGAAAAACGGTTTCCGCTCAGTAACTTAAGTAAGGAATCGGATATTAGAATGCAACTTGCTGTGTGGGTAGCTTACGTCAATAGGCATTTTGAGATATCATTTGGGATTACTGGGGTCAAGGTCAAGGTCATTATTACTAAAAAAAGAAAAACATTTTCCGCTGAATAGCTTTACTTGGGAATGATATATTGGAACGAAACTTGTTGCGTAGGTACCTTATGTAGAAAGAAAGCTTGGGATTGCATTTGGGATCACTGGGGTCAAGGTCAAGGTCACTGTTACTAAAAATAGAAATACGGTTTCCGCTCAATAACTTGAGTAAGGAATGAGATATTGAAATGCAACTTTCTGTGTCGGTAGCTTATATCACAACGAAGTTCGGGATTGCATTTGGGGTCACTGGGGTTAAGGTCAAGGTAATTGTTACTAAAAATCGTTACTGCCTTACTAAAAAACATGTTTTTTTCTTTACTGTCCTCATTTACTGTGTATACATGTATACTTATGATTTACACGTCATTCTATTTATTAAATATTGTAAACTGTTTATATCACTGTAATACTAGAACTTCAACAAGTTCATTTATTTAATTTGTTGTTTTCCTTTGTAGAGAAAAAGCCCTGTTTACTTCACTTTCATCTTATAGCATTTCAAATGGAACACCTGGTTTTTGTGGTATTTCCATGTTTTTTGCTTTTTTTTTATAAAACTGCATATATATAAATTGGTACTAAATCAACGACAGATACTAGAAGCAATAATGTCATATTTCATATGGATCTTTCCTATGTGTTCTTTGTAAATGGTCACTATCAAGCAAAATGTCACATATCATATCATAAACGTCCGATGTGTGGCATATACGGACATATTTCGCAACGCTACCTGATCATTGAACAAGCATGGACTGCTTGCTTATTTACTGCTAACATGCTTCATGACTGATGAGCTTAGGCATGTAAATTCAGGCCCGATTATAGTGTTTTCTTTGTACAGCATTTGTATTAAACGGCCACCGTTTTCTGTATAACGTAACATGTCCCACTCCTACATAATCACGAAAGAATACCAACGTTAGCCGTGTTCGCGGTCACCGTTATCAGTCTGTAAATGTCAATAAACTTCCAATTAACTTTGATTGGGGAGTGGTAACCACTACACAACGGGAATGAGGAAATTAATTCGCTCTATGCGGATACTTTGTAGAGCAATTATCTAATTAGGTCGGCATTACATGATATTCTTGATAGTGACATTCTTTAACAAAACTTATAAAATATCCGTTATGAAATGAACAATTTACACCTTCAGTTAGTAGATGGTATGGGTATTTACAATCATTTACACTACTTTATATTCCAAGTTTCTATTAAAACTATTTTAAACACAAATGCGCGTTCCTTCGTTTGGTCAGTTTATATTCTATATTATGTGCACATCTATGTCAAGTTTGTAATAGCTCTCATAAAATATGATCTGGCACGTCCAAATAACATGTCCTGTCAGAGACAGAGAAAATACGTCATACCTATTAAATAGATGTAAATAGCATCGTTATGGTATTAAAAAAAACATATTACGCAGTATATGAATCGCAATTCTACTAAACCAAAAACACAATTCAGACAAAACTGTTTTGCGTCTGTAACTATCTTTTGCTACTTCAACGTAACTTTCTTTCAGTTGTTTCTTCTTTAAAAATATAGCTCTCCTGCGTCATTACATTTGTTTCTTTGTTACTTCCGGCCATTAACATTTACTTCTAAGATTGAATTGAATTGAATTGAATTCGGGTTTTAAGGCGCACCAACACATGAAAGGTTATATGGCGCCTAACAGGAATGAACATGTCAGGCTCATCCTCCATGTACATCGAGATAAAATATGGAGAACGGGCCTAGAACCTTCTCACCTTGAACTGCAGAGTTGCTGCAAATTCTACTGTAGACATTCCATTTACGCTGGAGCCACGTTATAGTTTTTCTGCCACTGCTCTAGTGATATGAGCGAGATGGTATCTAAAACAATGCAGGGGTCATGATGAAGACCTTTAATGAGCATGAACAAACAATGATAAAATGAACATCAATTTGGTGGGTTCTACCCCTCTGCCTTCCCCTCCAAAGGATCTGCATTGGCCCTATCATTTGCCAAACGGGGCCCCCGGAACCACACGGGGCTTCTAAGACTGAATAGCACCTACTTCGATGTAATGTGTAGCTTAATTTATGATACCAAGTCGGTATACAATTCGATCAGAAAATGTAGCTTTCACAGAATACAACCAAACAAACACACGCATTAATACAAACAACAATCACAATGTTAATATGAAACAAGGCATGTTATATGGAAAGCCTCGTCAGCCTTCTGTTGGTCTTTTGCATTTTGTGCAGTACGCTTTGTAAGTCATCTTGCTCAATTTTTAAACAGTAATGTGCATTTTGTAAGTTGTCTTGTGCAAACTAGAGGTCGTTGTGTGCATTTTCTAAGTTGTTATGTACATTTTCTAAGTTGTTATGTGCATTTCGTAAGTTGTTATGTGCATTTGTTAAGTTGTCTTGTGCATATTCTAAGTTGCTATGTGCATTTTTTAAGTTGTCTTGTGCAAATTCTAAATTGTTATGTGCATTTCGTAAGTTGTTATGTGCATGTTTGAAGTTGTCTTGTGCATTTTCTAAACTGTTATGTGCATTTCTAAGTTGTTATGTGCATTTTCTAAGTTGTTATGTGCATTTTTGAAGTTGTCTTGTGCATATTCTAAGTTGTTATCTGCATTTTTAAGTTGTCTTGTGCATTTTTTAAGCTGCCATGTGCATTTTCCAAGTTGTCACGTGCATTTCGTAAGTTGTAATTTGCAAACTACAAGTCGTCGTTAATTAGACTTTTTATCGGAATTAATTTTGAAAGAAATACCGGTAGAAATGGCCGCTCCAGGAGCGGACATTATGCTCTGCCTACTTGAAATAAAATTGAGCTGGGTAGATTATTCGATAAATTCTTAAAAACAGACAATTGATTTCGAAATGTGTAAGGGATTGTCTGATGTGGAGTTAATAAATCTTGGTCAGAAAACAATGGTTCGGGTCACAGGTGGCAGTATCAAGAGGTGTGGTACAGGGGGCCGTGGGTACGGAAGACAAGGGCGGGTGCCGGGAGACAAGGGCTGGTCGGTATACAACGGGACGGGGTCGGGAGGGAAAGGGCTGGATGTTTTTAAAATAATAAGTTTGTAAAAAATATTATCATAGTTTGAGAGTCGTTTTAGGTAAAATAGTCTGTCTATATCCTATCAAAATCCTTAATTGAACATTAAAAAGAATGTTGACCTATTATCGACCATTATCTTGTCTGCTGTACACGTTCTGTCTTCGCGATCGATGCTTTTATGGATTACGCCCCTTGTTTATCAGTAGGGGAGGGGGAAATGGGGGAGGGATGAGGGAGAAGACCACCCTCCGTAGCCCCCACCCATTAGTGGTGAGAACTAACAAATAATAAATTAATTGAAAAATATATTTAAATAAAACAATATTAACAAACATATTTTCAGTTTTCCTGAGTAATTAAAATATGTTTGTTTTCAGCAAATAACACGTGAAGTCCAGACTCAATTGAACCTATACTTTTAGGACATACTATTTGTTAAAAGATGGAGGGACTATAAACATTAGGACTACACACAAACCGAAACAAAAAACATTTATTTATTTTTTTATTTATGCCTTCTTCTTCTTTTTTCCTTTTTTTTTTCAGGCCAAGATTTATTAACTCCACGTCAGACAATCCCTTACACAATTTGAAATCAATTTTATGTTCTAAGAATTTATTGTTTGATTAGCCCAATGTTTTTTAAAGTAGGCAGAGCATAGCGTCCGCTCCTGGAGCCGCCATTTGTACCGGTGTTTCCTTCAAAATTTATACCGATAAAAAGTCTACTTAACGACGACTTGTAGTTTGCAAATAACAACTTACGAAAAGGCACATAACAACTTACGAAATGCACAAGACAACTAAAAAAATGCACATAACAACATACTAAATGCACATCACAAAGTAAGAAACGCACATAACAACTTAGAACATGCACAAGACAACTTAGAAAATCCACAAGACAACTTAGAAAATGCACATAACAACTTAGGTAATGCACATAACAACTTAAAAAATGCACATAACAACTTACGAAATGCACATAACAACTTCGAAAATGCACACAACTTAGAATATGCACTCGACAACTTAACAAATGCAGAAATGTACAAAACAACTTCGAAAATGCACATGTGCACATAATAACTTGGACAATGCACATAACAACTTAGAAAATGCACAAGACAACTTAGAAAATGCACAAGACAACTTAGAAAATGCACAAGACAACTAAGAAAATGCACATCACAACTTAGGTAATGCATATAGCAACTTAATAAATGCACATAACAACTTAGGTAATGCACATAACAACTTAGCAAATGCACAAGACAACTTACAAAAAACACATAACAACTTAGAAAATGCACAACACAACTTACAAAATGCACAAAACAACTTAGAATATGCACAAGACAACTTAAAAAATGCACATAACAACTTATGAAATGCACATTAAAAAATGCATATAACAACTTACGTAATGCACTGGACAACTTAGAAAATGCACAAGACAACTTATAAATGCAAATAACAACTTAGAAAATGCACATAATAACATAGGAAATGCACATAACAACCTAAATAATGCACATAACAACTTACGAAATGTAAATAACAACTTGGAAAATGCACATAACAACATTCGCACATAACAAAGTACGAAACGCACATAACCACTTAGAAAATGCACAAGACAATTTAGAAATGCACATCACAACTTAGGGAATGCACATAATAACTTAACAAATGCACATACAACTTACGAAATGCACATAACAACTTAGAAAATGCACAAGACAACTTACAAAAAACACATTACAACTTAGAAAATGCACAAGACAACTTAAAAAATGCACATAACAAATTACAAAATGCGCATAACAACTTAGAAAATGCACATGACAACTTACAAAATGCACATAACAACTTACGAAATGCACATAACTTAGAAAATGCACAAGATAACATAACAAATGCACATAACAACTTACGAAATGCACATAACAAACTAACAAATGCACATAACAACTTATGAAATGCACATAACAACTTAGAAAATGCACAATACAACTTAACAAATGCATATAACAACTTAGAAAATGCACAAAACAACTTACGAAATGCACATAACAACTTAAAAAATGCATATAACAATTAACGAAATGCACATAACAACTTAGAAAGTGACAAGACAACTTAGAAAATGCACATAACAACTTACTAAATGCACATAACAAAGTACGAAACGCAAATAACGACTTAGAAAACGCACAAGACAACTTAGAAAATGCACAAAACAACTAATAGAATGCACATATCAACTTAGAAAATGCACAAGACAACATAGAAAATGCACATAACAATTTAAAATATGCACAAGACAACTTAATAAATGCACAACATAGAAAATGCACATAACAACTTACTCTATGCACATAACAACTTACGACATGCACATAACAACTTTTAAAATGCACAAGACAATTTAATAAATGCACATAACAACTTACGAAATGTACATAACAACTGAGAAAATGCACATGACAACTTACAAAATGCACATAACAACTTACGAAATGCACAAACAACTTACGAAATGCACATCACAACTTAGAAAATGCTCATAACAACTTAGAAAATGCACAAGACGACTTAAAAGCGTACTGCACAACATGCAAAAGTCAAACAAAAGGCAGCCGAGGCTTTCCATAATATGACATCACACATACAAATTGGTTGACAATATGACTACCGCATTGGAATCGTCAGGAGCAAAAAAGTAGAACAAATTTACAATGTACCAATTGTTGTTTATTTTCAACACCGAAGTATGATCCATTGCATTTGGCCATACATTCATACATTGCTCTGCTCTGCTCTGCAGATACATAGAGAAATAACCTGTTGACATTCGTTGCCGAAGCGTTGAATTATGAGTTATCGACTCTTAATTCATATTACTCATCTTGTGTAACGAAATGTGGCGATTTAGTTTCATTTATTGTCTTTTATTGTCGTAACAACGCTTCTTTCTCTAGTTTAGTACACTGGCTTCTGATGCGACTCTTTATGTATTTGTTATATAAATTATATGTAATACACATTTAGCTCTGTTTTTAGCTCTACTGGACGAAGGCCAATATAGCTTATGGGATGACAAGTTGTCCGTCGTCCGTCCGTACGTCCGTCCGTCCGTCCGTCCGTCCGTTAACTTTTGCCTTTTGAACATTCTAGGGCCTTCATTATTGATTGGATCTTTATGAAACTTCGCCAGTATCTTTATATCAATAAAAGCTTAAAAAGGTTTATAAACCAGCCAGATCGGATTAATTTCACTGGAGTTATGGCCTTCGTTTTGCTGATTAATGGCATATTAAGCCTTGTGAACACCTTAGCACCTTCATTTATTATTTGATCTTGACCAAACTTGCAAAGATTGTTAATATTAATAAAAACTGGGAAAAATTTAAAAACCAGTCAAATCAGATTAGTAACATCGGAGTTATGGCCCTTTTTTCTGAAAAATGCCATTTTCCGCCTTGTGAACAATCTAGCACCTTCATTTATTATTCGATCTTAAACAAACGTGCACATATTGAAAACTCCGACAAGTTCAAACATCAGCTATATCGGACTAGGAACACTGTAGTTATGTGCCCTTGAATGATCGAAAAATGCAATTTTCAGCCTAGTGAACACTCTAGCGCCTTCGTTTGTATTCAATCTTTCCCACAAACTTGGCCAGATTGTTGATACAAATGAGGCTCGGACGAGTATTAAAACCAGCCAGATTGATCCAGTAACACCGGAGTTATGGTTATGTCCCTTTTTCAATAGTTAGTAATGTACTCTGGAAACCCCAGGGGTCGTGGTTTCAAATCTCACTGGAGGCTTATTTTTATTTATTTAATTTCTCCGTAAGAAAACTTGGTTCATGGGTTCAACTTTTTATTTTTTTATTATTGTTTTATTTTTTTATATATATTTTTTTAATATTTTGATTATTATTATTTATTTTTTTTGAATAATTTTTCATTTTTTATTTTTTTTATTTTTTGCTCTCATAACAATAATAATAAATACTGATAAAGATGATCCGTTGGGAGCAACAAACACAATTAAGAGAATAAAGCAGCATATTCGGTTTCATTGAGTCTGTTCATGAGAAGTAATGAAAGAAGCAACACCTCTCACGCCCCCTAGCACCGGCTTAAGCAGTATTCTACTTCAAAGCCATATAAAATGGGCTCGTTGGTCCCAAAGGACCAGTAAAAATAACACTACTGATTCGTAGCACTGGAGACTTTTTACAGCCGCCACACTGCACTAAACGACCGCTAGTGTGAATGTTAATAAATACTGATAAAGATAATCCTTTGGGAGCAACAAACACAATTAAGAGAATATAGCAGCATATTCGGTTTCATTGAGTCTGTTCATGAGAAGTAATGAAAGAAGCAACACCTCTTACGCCCCAAAGCACCGGCTTAAGCGATATTCTACTTCTAAGCCACCTATATTGGGCTCGTTGGTCCCAAAGGACCAGTAAAAATAACACTACTGATTCGTAGCACGGGGAGACTTTTACAGCCGCCACACTGCACTTAACGACCGCTAGTGTGAATGTTAATAAATACTGATAAAGATGATCCTTTGGGAGCAACAAACACAATTAAGAGAATAAAGCAGCAGATTCGGTTTCATTGAGTCTGTTCATGAGAAGTAATGAAAGAAGCAACACCTCTCACGCCCCCTAGCACCGGCTTAAGCGGTATTCTACTTCAAAGCCACCTATATTGGGCTCGTTGGTCCCAAAGGACTTGAAAAAATAACACTACTGATTCGTAGCACCTGGAGACTTTTTACAGCCGCCAACCTTGTTGTTTCTTTTCTTCTGATTGGGAGCTTAGGGTCCTTTGTTGGATCAGTTTTACATAGAGTTATAGGGAAGAACTTCAAAAATCTTCTTCTATAAAACTACAAGAGATAAATGTTAATATTATTTATTTATTATCAGCTTTTCTCATAACAATTTCTTTAATTGGGAGCTTAGGGGCCCTTGTTGGATCAGTTTTACATAAAGTTATATGGAAGAACTTCAAAAATCTTCTTCTATAAAACTACAAGAGATAAATGTTAATATTATTTATTTATTATCAGCTTTTCTCATAACAATTTCTTTAATTGGGAGCTTAGGGGCCCTTGATGGATCAGTTTTACATAAAGTTATAGGGAAGAACTTCAAAAAAAATTTTTTCTATGAAATTACAAGAGATAAAGGTTAATATGTTTTTTATGTATTATCAGCTTATGGAGCCTCTACCAAGTTTGTTCAAATGGTGACCCTGGGTTCAAATATGGCCCGGCCCTAGTGGTCACATATAGACTTATATAGGGTAAACGTGAAACAAAAATCTTCTTCTCTGAAACTATAAGAGCCAAAGGTTTAATATTTTGTATTTAGCATCAGCTTATTGTCTTCTACTAATTTTGTTCAAATGGTGACCCTGGGTTCAATTTTGGTCCCAACCCAGGGGTCACAGTTAACATAGACTGCTACAGGGAAAATCTTAAAAAAAACTTCAGGGGCTAAAGGTTTGATATTTGTATTTATTATCAGCTTATGTTCCTCTAAAAACATTGTTCAAATAGTGACCCTGGGGTCTAATTTGGCCCCGCCCAAGGTGGTCACAGTTTCATATAGACTTATATATAGGGAAAAACATTAAAAATCTTCGCTGAAACTACAAGAGTCAAAGGTTTAACATTTGTTATTTACACTCAGCTTATGGTCCTCTATCAAGTTGTTTGAATGGTGACCCTGAAGTCAAATTTGGCCCCTTCCCAGGGGTCACATGTTTTACGTAGAGTTACATAGGGAAACACTTTGACACAAATCTTCTTCTCTGAAACTACAACAGCCGGAGGTTTAATATGTTGTATTTACCATCAGCTTATGGTCCTCTACCAAGTTTTTCAATTGGTGACCCCGGAGTCAAATTTGGCCTATCCCCGAGGTCACATTTTTTATATAGACTTATATAGCGACAAACTTAAAAAATATTCTTCTCTGAAATTACAAGAGCCAACGGTTTAATAATTATTTTGTATTTAAACTCGGCTTATGGTCCTCTACCAAGTTTGTTCAAATGGTGACCCTGTGGTCAAATTTGGCCCCGCCCCTGGGTTACATGTGAAAATTGATTTGTTTTAAAGCCAGCCAAACTTGAGCTAAATACATCCCTCCCCCATATCTTGGTAATTGAAGACAGTTTATATAAAACTAGTTTGACACACAATTTGATTCAATTGTTTTACAGTACATATACATTTTACTCCGCGTTTCATTCAGTTATTGATTGCAAATTCAGCAGAATTGAATGACTCCCAAATCATGTCGATAAAGTCAGGTATGGACAGTTAAAATCAAACCGCAATATGACACTTGTACTGCAATCAAAAATACTGTAATAAATATACATGTATAATGCGGTGGTGTGCCTTATCTCATTATATATGGATTGTGTACTATATTTAAATGTAGAGTGTGAGGTATCACAACATATGACTGTTACAAATAGTAGTTTGAATTGCAATAATGCAGTACTAGCGACGACTTACGCAAACCTAAAAGAACAAAAGGCAACACGAAACAAAACTAATATCTGTATTGATTACTAAAGTATGATAAGTCTGTTAAGTAATTCTACTGAATATAATGGATCTACCAGAGACTACAAGAACAATAAACGTATTGATCCCTAGAAAGCTAAACATACACTTTGAATAACAACTCAATTTCCTATTTCATTTGACCGATCATATGTGTACATATTTCATGTTTGGTTTGTCTTCCAAAACCAAATAAGTAATTTCCTATACGTCAATATGTTTCAGACAGGGTAAGGCATATGCTTTACTGCGAACGTATGCTTATCCTTCCTTTATTTAAGAAGCAATTCAGTTCACCTCAATAGTGTGATTTGCTTTAGGATAATATATCAGGATAATATACCATGGGACAGACGGAATTCTCAGACCAGAGCATAAGCACAATACCCCACTGATTTTAACGTTAAGGATTCATAACCGATACTATGCATATACGCACTGAACTACTATTTTCGGATTTGTTTTATTATTTTACACTTGCATTGTATCAGAACGAAAATGTTTTTATAACACCTTATAAAATGAAAAAAAAAAGTTTATAGAAACCACAGACCCTAGTCCTGCATTGTACCACAAACTAAGAGCAAATAAATTATACAAAGATAAGGACGATACACCACACAACGTTTGGTCAGGGTTACCGACTTAGAACGGGCAACAGGCAATATGTCCAACTGGTAGAGTTAAATCTATAGTATATGTAAATGAGCATACAGCTATTAATTGTTTTAGGTGTTTAATTATGTGGGGTAAGACTCAGCCTATCGTTCATAATAATACAAAAAGAACAAATATACGACTAGAGATATTCATATAGATATAAAAATCGAAAGGAAAAGCAGCATTCAAGGACGATAGTCAACCACAAACACACACAGAAACAAAGAACAAATTTAAAGATGAATAAAATGCCAAATAAGACATCACAAACACAAAAGTATTGACAATAGGGTTACCGCCTTGAAAAGGTCAGTGGCAAAAAGGCCGCTGGGGGTTTAAACCAGGTTATAGGGTTCTAAGTTCATACCCATAAGGCAAATGATCATTTTAGTTTCATAGATGTAAATTCAAGGAAACCGATAATGCTTTCATATTAAACACAATTCCAAGATACAATTGACACTTTAACAACAGTTACGCAGAATGATCCCGTTATTACCAATTCAATTCGTCATAGTAGCAGTTAGAATTATTATGATGATCCTCAGAAAAAGCAGAATTGCAGAAAAAAGAAATCAATAATTCATTTTAAGGCAAATCACAAACCGAGAGAATAAAGATCGCATAATTTCATCCTCTATAGCCATGTTGGTGACACAACATGAACATGTCAAATAGCAAATCTTTTTCGAACAAGGGCTTAAATATATTCCACACAGACAGAAAAGGAACAATTAAGCTTTTAGCAGACCTTGTAGAGTAGGCAAGACGAATGAGGTTGCAAGAGTATTTCTATGATGGGAATAATTTGAAACAATGCAATGATGAAGATATCTGAGAAAAAATGTCAATAGTAAAAGTTATTTTATTCCTAATTCAGGAAGGGATCAACATCGCGACCTATATATAGAGCCTGTAAAGAATGACATAATTACTATATTGAAAATGAAAGGTTTGTTAAACATACCAAACGAAAAACATGATGCTTTCTATGAACTAGTTAGACTGTCAAAAGAGGTTTAGTATTGCATTGGTGGACACAAATTCATACATAATCTCAGTAGAGATGTAGATGAAAAACTGTAAAGCGCTATTGTCAGTGGTATAAACTCCACCAAAAGAGAAATTCGCAGAGGTTATTGAACATTAACTAAATGCATTTGTGGAGACCTCACCAAGCTATATCAATGACACGACTGATTTCTTAAACAAATTAAAGGAGGTTCTTAAACTACTCATACAATATTGCTTGTGTTTGTTCTGTTTCGATGTGGCTAACTTATATACATCAATATCAGGAACATCTGGAACATGGAAAGAATCCCTTTCTGAAATATCCGACCCTCTTATAGAAACAGATAATGTGATAAAAAAGAATGAGACAGTACTAGAATATTATACTTGTAGGTTGGGAACAATAATTTCATCTAAAATAATGTTATCGCCATAAATTCAAGGATATACAAGAATCTTTCTTGTACGTACATCATCTGTACATGAGAAAGTGAGATGCGGAATTTTTGAAAGCAAATAACATGCCGTTGCTTTATAAGAGATTCTTTTACGACCGCTTTGAAATTTGGAATGGTCAAACATGTTGACAACATGTAGTTATATTATATGTATTTATTTTCCTTGATAAATGCCTTAGAACGAATTATTGAACCTTAGAGAAGAGTGACATGTTCGCATATAACACACTACGGCGTTCCTGTCTTCAAACTCACCCACTCTGTTTGTTAACACTTATTGTTAACACTTATTCACTGATTGTATTCATTGCGAAGCCTCAGGATACAGTGGGCACTAACTTTGCTCACTCATCTTCAAGTCTGAACTAATGATGGTATGGGCAATTCCAGGACACGTTGATAGCGATTACCGAGACACAATACTTTTCCTTTTTTTGATAGATTATTTCACACGCTGTATCACAATGGCTTCAAGATTCGGCCTTTCTTTGGGCATATCAACATCTGCCTACTCTGGAAATTTTAACTGTCATTAAACCGGGACCACTTCTGGGGTTGTTTTCCGTTTGAAATCATCTTTCAAGAGGCCGTATGTGTCATACCAGCCTTCTCACACTTTCTGCAACTATCTGATGCTCCGTCCTTGCAAGCGAAGTTATTATTTTCTTATTTTAAACGAAAATAAATGAATGAATGAATGAATGGTGTTTTACGGCACGTCGACACATAAATAGGTCATATTGTGCGCAAAAACTGATGAAAGATGAAGAAATGAAGTAGTAATTAAAAATGAATGTAAATATATAAAAATAAAACTATTTACAAATAAGGGATGATATGGTAGTAATATAAACTAATTATGTAAATCACCAAATGCCCGTAAACGGGTATATAAACAAGTAAATATATATAAGAACACATTATAATGATTAATATAGTCTGATTTCTTTCAGGAAATCTAAAACAAGACTAAAATCTATAGTATACAGTTATCACATGCGTGTTTGTGGAACAGTCAAAACTGTTTTCCCGAGGTGGAGGGGATAGCAGTGTGAACTGTTTCCCTCGGCCTATCGGCCTCGGGAAACAGTTCACACTGACATCCCCCGACACCAAGGGAAAACAGTTTTGAATGTTCCCCAAACACACATGTGATAACTGTTTTATTACCTGATTAATGTTACTGTACGAAACAGTGAAAATGAAAATTTGTTTTATAATGGTAATAAAAACTAATTCAGATGTACATAGAACCGCCACGACGTCAGACACACTTTAGCGCCAAAACGTCATAAAATAGGTGACGTCGTAACGTCGCCACGTGAGAGAAACAGTCGAAACTAAAGCCCGGTAACAGTTCGGTTTCACCGGGAACAGTCTTTTCCTTAGTGAATTAGCAAGAAATGACGATATAGCATTTATATAGGAGATCAGGTAATAATATTAAATAACTCTTTCATAATACTAACATTGTAGTATAGGATCAAAGTCTACACATTAAAACAAGTTGTGTTTGACCGTTAACGGTGCAAAGCAGGGTATACGTTCTGGTAAGAGCTCACCTTGTAATAAATATGAATGAGTATAACCTGTATGCCCTATCCTGCACCGGGCTAGAACAACTTCTTCTCAACGAATGAGTCGACTAGAAGAACTTCATTCTCCGAGTAACGGTTTAATTGAATGGAGTTTATTGTTAACTGACCCAAGCGGCTTGCCAAGAGTTACAAATATATGTGTTAATACCACTTTTAACATCAGTATAAGGTATTTTGGCATTATATATAGGTAAACCTAATGCTGCTTAAGCAGCACTATCAGCTCTATCATTACCATGTATACCTTCATGGCTTGGAACAGTCTCATTTAAACCGAGACTGCAATATTTCGTATGTGTCGTGCTCGGCCGTTTCCAAAGGTCCATTATCGTACTCTTTTTTGGAAGCCAGCACAACATTATAAACATTATATAACATTATCAACTATAAAAGACTAAAGTCTTGTACTTTTCCAAAATTTGAAGCACAACTGGGTTATCATGTTTCATATTACCCAGTGCTTGAAGAGATTGATGAAAGGGAGTCAGAAAAGATTACAAAATGGTCATCATCAGATTCCTGAATATAATTTAAAGCAAGTTCAATTGTCTTAAGTTCAGCTGAAAAGATAGAGGCCTTGTCAGGAAGGCGGTTCTTTATGCTGCGTTTGTGAACAACAGCTGCTGCAGCTACCTTGTCTCCAGCTTTAGAACCATCTGTGTATATATGTTGAAAGTTACTGTATTTCGATTTAATTTAATTAAATTTGCTTTGAAAGACATAAGGGTCTGTATTGGAATTGTTACTATTAGAAAGATCAAAAATAGTTGTTGGTGTTTCCAAAGTCCACGGTGGAATTTGTGGTACTTTGTACTTGGCAATCCATTTTAGATCGATTTTAATGTCTCTTTAATTTTAGTTTAATGCTCGAAAGTTGGATTTGAAGGGTCAGATTGTAATTGAATGGCATATTGAAGTACTAATTTGTCCCGTCTATGAGACAGTGATGGTTCATTAGCTTCAAAAATTAGACTTTCGGCTGGTGATGTACGAAAGGCACCTAAGGCGAGACGTAATCCTTGATGATGTATAGGATCGAGCATTAACAAGTATGACTTGCGAGTCGCACATGTACTGAAACGTGCGCCGTGACTTCAAATGTTGTTAAATTACATCCTAATTTGGAATGAACTTTCCTCGGACTTTGAAAAGACTTCATGCCAATTTTCAAACTATCGAAATAAGAAACGACTATTGAAAGTGAAACATATGCAACGTTTACATTTAAAGTACGTTGATGTAAAATAGTATGCTTCCGAAAGCAATCTCATTACTTTCTGACTACCTCGCGTATCATTCTATAGAGTTTAATAACCAGTGTTTTGAGATACGGGAAATATCTCCCTCGGTAGAGAAATGTCCCCGATATAAGAACTCGTGCTCCACACTCGTTCTTATATCGGGGCCATTTCTCTACCTCGGGAGATATTTTCAGTAGCCCAAAAACACTGTTTATTAAAATATATGTTACATAATTTAAAATGATATTTTATTTATATTTCTAATTATTCACGCCTTTTTAGACCAGTTTGCACGAGAACGCCAATACGACGTTACGTCATACAAATAAAACAAGTGGAACCGGAGCTCTTCGTTTCCGTAATCGTTATTCCTTAGTGGCGGAATCTGACGACGACGTCCGTAAAACAATCGGAACGTCATTTGGCATTCCCGCCACTGACGGAAAAGGCCGAGCAATGTTCCGTTCTGGGAACTGGGAGATATTTCCCAGTAGAGCAAACGAGTAGATATAGCTTTTCTATTCCCAGTATTTCCTATACAAATCACAGACAATTATGTAATATATATAACTATTTTACTATACGCTCGTATAGCATTTCTTTTAATATCAAGTCATGTTATTTAACCCTGATATAGATTCTATAAGGCATCATTTGATCTTGCTAGACTATGGACACACGTTCATGATAAATCGACCAACGCCCTCTGTTGGACAAATTGAAAATTGTATGTGACAATCTATTCT
This sequence comes from Cyrtodaria siliqua, assembly GCA_037043455.1. Taxonomy (NCBI): domain Eukaryota; kingdom Metazoa; phylum Mollusca; class Bivalvia; order Adapedonta; family Hiatellidae; genus Cyrtodaria; species Cyrtodaria siliqua. The sequence continues at coordinate 143,399 of JAWPHD010004173.1, read as the reverse complement.
CGCATGAAGACAATTGATATTACAATATAGATTAATAATATTATCGATTAACGTATCCAGACTCGCACAGGATCCTCATAGATATTGTTTATGGAGATGTTCAATAAATATGATAATACATATTACCGTGTTCCTTTTCCTTTTCGTAAGTTATACTTTAATAATCAAAATTATGTATTCAATGACTTAGATATCGCATTGATAAAATGTTTCGGCATGATAAACCCTAATCATTGTTTGAGTTAAACAATTTAAAACACGAGTTATGGTTACAAGGTAGTACTTTATATTGTCAAATTTGTTTCGATTAGGATCAAATAAGTTTCCAGCATCGTCATCTTCTAAACTAGTTCTAATAAAATATTCAATATTTTATTTATGGTATTTATAATACAATAGGCATATTCAATTATGAAAAGTGTAGTCTGAAAGTAAAGGCAGTATCCTGTATTTGATTTAATATGTAAATATTAAGTAATGTTTGGATGCTAGCTTTGGCCCCTAGCACCATTTTTAACACAATTCAGCATCAATTTTGTAGTTGTACATTACTCACATTTGCATCCTTTTCTGTTTACCGCTTAATATTTTAACCTTTGCTTGATCAGTGTAAAGCAAACAAACGAGACCCTAATAAAAACGGGGATTATAAAGTACTGTCAACTTAGCGCAACTTTCGATTCAATAGTAGTCGATAAGTATTACCATATGACTTTACGAAATCTAATAATAACCATGTTAAGAATTATCTAGGGGTTGAGATATATATTTTTATTTAGGTACCTGAATTGCGGTTACCACTGGGTAAACTGTTACCCGTAAATGCGATGTTGTCTTGTGTCAACATTTGTCTGAAATCAACAGTGCACAATATTCACAGATCCTGAAATTGATATTTTCTATTATACTCATTTCGAATCATCTATGTATCATGATCGTAAACGTAGCGGTAATATCAAACAATAAAAAACAGGGGCAAAATATCTCGTCTAATCATATTTATCGTTACTTATTGAGTTTCCAAAACAGTAAGCGACAATATACCGCTATGTCGGTTATTGAACTCTTCACTAAAAAGACGGCACAATTTCGCGATTATAGTTCATGGACAGAGATATCGTATCGTATGCTTGCGACCATATAGTTAAACAATAAATTAAAAGTTGAGTATATATTTTATAAGCGTGATTCAAGAGCATTATCAAATGTATAGGTGCATCTCCAAAATTTCATGGGTTTCATATATGTGAGTATGTGTTAAAACAGGTACACCCATAATATATATGTATATCGATGCACCTATTAAATATATTACTATTTTATAGGTGCACTTACCTCTATAGCTTTAACCCGATCGTAAACCATATATGGGTCACCATACAAATGAACACGGGTATTTACAATTCGTTGTTTTAAAAAGAGGGCACTTATGGGTTACAAATCTGATTATAAATAGCCACCAAATATGTATCACTTTGGTAATGCAGTTCTGGTTATAATATTTTGAACAATTATCAGAAAATGAACAAAAAAGGTAAACACTTACGTTTTCATTCCAATTTTGTTCAGTTTCAAGAATCTAGCAAGTCACAAATTTACGTTTTCGCAACCAGCTAATATTTTCTTTTTCCGGAATCTGTAGTTCATCTCAATTTGGCGCAAAACAAAAATGATTGCGAATAGCAACCGAACAAACATTCTATACACATTGATTGCATAAAATATTACATGTATCCCACTTCTGGATACAATTTACTGCAAGTTGGTAGAGCATTTTCTCTCTATAGAAACCATCTCAGGTACCATGTCAATGCTTCTTTCCAACATGCATCGTTCATATATATTCACTGTCCACATTCCCGTATCAAGAGTACTTTTGCAAAATACAAAGAAATATAAAAAGATCGGACAGGGAAAGTAGCATTCAAGGAGGACAGTCAACCACAAAACACAGAAACAAACACGCAAACAGACAAACAAGAAGGCAAAAGTAATAAAAATGCAAACGACATCACAAACACAAAAGGGTTGACAATAGGGCTACCGCATTGGAACGGTTAGTGGCAAATTAGGCCACTGGGGGTTTAAACCGGTTCTAGGGTGCACCAAACCTCACACTTACACTACTGTCATCCCATTAAAACCGCCATGATCTAACCTCTAACCAACAAGGCAGCATCAATAGGCAATATAAGTGTAAATATAATATGCTCGTGCCAAATATAATACAAAAAAACAATAGCCTAGAAAGTCACATTGAAGGTACTCATTGACTTGGCAGAAGCCAGAGCAACAAGAGAATAAACCATTAAGGGCACGACAAGAAAGATCATAGACAAACATCAAACGCCACCGTCCCAATGAGCTTTAGGTAGGCGTCATCATAGAGTCCACAGCCTGTCTGGTCATCGTACAATTAAAGAGGAAAGCATAGTGGCGAACTGTAAAAGGGTCCACCACAAGCATTTCTCTGGAATACACTCAGCAATTGAAATACCTAGATTGAAGTCACCACATGCACTCTACATTTCGTTAAAACACAATAGGTATACAAATCGAACAGGAAATGTAGATTTTACAAAACTCAGTCAAAGAAAAATACGCATTAAAACAAACATCAATTACAATGTTAATAAGAGGCAAGGCATGTGACATTACAAATACAGTGGGCCTACCGCATTGAAATGGCCAATGCCGAAAACGCTGTTTGGATATAAACCAGGTTCTTGGGTACACCAAACTTCACCATTACCGGTGTGATCCCAATAAATATGGAAAGGGTAAATAAATATCTACACAGACGATAACGATTAGTATTGTATATATATACATCCATTTTAGACATATTTAATTCTAATAAAATTTGATATTGTTAAATAAAAGCAGTATTTAGTTATTTAGCGGAAGACATTTCAGGACGTAAGCACGTACAAGGGAAACACGACCTCAGGGCGGGGCAGGCATAAACTATAATCATAAATTATAAAGTTAAGGGCTAAGGCATCAGTTCATCATATTATAATATTATAATATTAACTAAGGTAAAACCTTGAGGCGAGCACACACACGTTTGACTTAATATATTTATTAAAGTCTGCTTATTGACTGTGTGTATTACACATAGTTCTTACATACATTCTGAAAGTAAACGCTAAAACGATTCAAAAGCAATGAAGAGAACAATACAAATAACAGATCAAACTGAAAGCAATTCAATAATAATGGTTAGTTGATTGGTGTTCTATGCCATTTGCATCACTTTTTTTATAAGTATAGTGTCTCTTTAATAATTGTCGATGCATGATATTGAATCTATTTTACATTCGGGAACTAAAGAGGCGTGTAAGTACTGGTTTGCACGTGAACAACTAGTTGACGTATGCCGAGCAGACATTTTTTTGGTCATTCGAAATCCAACGGACAAACAATAACGGGAGATGTCGGAAAACAGTGCAGTTTGACTATTCGCTGTTTTCAGAGAACAACAAATTATACGCTTGATATGCAATCAGGGAAAGTGGAATTTCTCTTCAAAGAAACAGTCTATTAAGAAATAACAGAGATATGTCCATGAGCATATTAACAAGCATGGGGGTGGGGGTGGGGGGGGGGGGAGACTGAGGTTAGCAGTTCGCACCATAATCACAGTGTAAGACTAATAATACAGACTTTTTTAAAAAACTTAAACCAAAACAAATTAATTCAAAACAAATTCACAAATAGTGCACCCACACAAGCTTTATGCACCATATTTATGATGTAACAGTAAAATTTAACGACAATGTTCCCTCACTCTCGCCTCCTCGCTGACCACACCGCCACCCCGTGACAAAAACAACAGATGAGGACTCGTTTATTTTTGAAGAAATGGATACCCCAACAATCATCGTTAGTGCACCATCAACCACCCCTCCCTCTCCCCTCTCATCCCATGTGAAGGGAGCCCATACCCCAATACGGGTGAGATTTGAATAAGAAGTTCAGTAAAAGATTGGATGTTTACCTTTACCAACATTATAATTGTTGCCCCTCTCCGTGCCCCGGCACCCAACACTCCGCACTCCCAACACAAAAATAGATGAGCATCAATTATATTAATGAGAAATACAAATAACATTTAACAGTGCACCTGACAACACCAACCCCAACCCTACTTGATGATGGATGGTTGGGGAGTTGCGATTTATACCTGCTACAATAACATGCTAGTTATAGGTGTAAGAATAAATAAACAAAACAGCACAGAAATATGTAAAAACATAGTATGATTTTGGGTGGTGGGGTTGGTGACAGTGATTTAATGGGGGAGTTGATGGTGGAGGGAAGGGAGAAATATGTAAACAATAAAACATCATGTTTCGGGTGGTCGTGTTGGCGCGGGGGATTGTTTTTGTTCGGCGGGGGTGGGTGTGGGTGTAAGAATAAATAAACAAAACACAGACATATGTAAAACAACTATATTAATCGAGTTTCGAGTGGTTGAGTGGGGGCTGTGGAGGTGGGTTTGTGAATATGGGTTGGGCATATCGCAATATTGCTGAGCCACAAATAAGAAGAGAAAACACGTTCAATAACAACATATTGGATGTTTACCTTTGCCAGAATGTTGCACATTCATATGGTATGTTAATAATATATTAGGGTCCACCTTGCACCAAAGACCTTCAACCAACCACCAGAATATATGGCTGAGGATTGTTTTTACATGTGAAAACAACAACACCGCACCACCACAAAACATTAATTAGTGCACATAACCGCCCCTTAATACTGCTGATGATGGATGGGTGTGTGTGGAATTAGGAAGTAGGTGAGCAGCATGAAACATATTTATAAGTAAGAATAAATAAGCAAACCAACACAGAAATGTGTAAAAAAAACAACGGGTTTTGGGTGGTTGTGTGGGTGCTGTGGAGATGGGAATGCGGATTTGGGTGGGAGTATCTCGCAATATGACTGAGCTAAGAAAAAGAAGAGAAAAGAACAGTAAACAAGTTTGTATGTTTACTCTTACCAAAAGTATTGCGCATTTAGAGGTGGAGGAGGAAACGAATACTCAAATATATGACTGAGCTAAGAATAAGAAGATAACACTCGTTCAGTAAAAGGAAATCATTTCATACGATATTTTATTTATTAATATATTATCTATTAATATATTATTTACTAATATACCTGTATAAGGCCCACCTTGCACCCAACATACCCCATTTCCCTCATCCAACCACAAAAGAAAATGGATGAGGATTGATGTTATTAAATGAAGAAAAAAACACAATATCAATAATTAAATAGTACACCTGATCTCCCCTGGACACCTATCCCTCTTAATGATGGATGGGTGGGTGTGGAGTTTGAAATTAGGTGGGTAGCATGAAACATAGTAATGTAAGAATAAATGAATAAAACAACACAGAAATATGTAAAAAGGAGTATGATTTTGGGTTGTGGGGGTGGTGAGTGTGGAGGTGATGGGGTAGTAGATGGGGAAGGGAGTAGTGGTTAGGCGGGGGTTAAGCATAAATCACAAGAAAATATGTAAAAAAGAAATCGAGTTTCCAGATTGGGGTGGTGGGGTGTAAGAATAATACAGAGAGATAAGTTAAACACAAATTGGGGCATACTCCAATATGAATAACCTAATAATATTATAATATATATGGTCAGTAACAACATATTAGACGTTTACCAAAATTATTTGCGCATTTCATAGGCTATGTTAAGCTGAGCTCTACGGGCACCAAGGGTGTCCATGATTCATTTGCACCTAAGTTACCCATGCACCCATATATATAACGCTACAAGGAATCCCAATCCAAAATTGGCTGAGCTGAGAGAAATAGTAAGATATATACAGCTTACACGCTAAATCCGATGTGAAAGGGCTACCAGCATTTTGATTACATGGGAGCCCGGGGGCATATGAACCGAAATCGCAGACTTATCTCTTAAGATAACACAATAAGGAAGCTCATGATCAAATCTGGTTGAGCCAGGAAAAGAAATGTGAGAAATATAGACCTGTAAATACATCTTACGCACATTGCTGAATGTGGAATGGGACGTAAATAAACTCTATTGTTCTTCAAATAGTCGAGCTCAGTATTAGTTAAGTTTACAGCACCCAAAAACAATGGCATCGTAGGTCCTCATTGCACCATAAGTAAAGAGCAATCATAACATACAATGATAAGGTGTGAGGACAAGTCTGCCGATTTGGAACGGCCTACTGGTTATATTTAATCGATTTTATGTGTACACAACCTCGCATCCTGTCTTCCGTACCCAAATAGACAAGTCAGTGTAAATGAAAGTATATTCCATCAAAAGGAAATCTCTAACATTAAAATCCTCTTCCAGAAACAAAAGCAAACAAAGGTCAAGTCGCTTCCCCCACCAACACACCCATTAATGTTCTTATAATCGCCCATATAACATTATATTATTATCAAAATATCGTCATTTATTGACAATTAACGGCAAAGTAGGATTAAAACGTGACTGATTTACATACGAAATATGACAGTGTGTGAAAAGGATAGAGAAGCATTATTCAAAGAATTGTTATTTTGAATATTGACATCCATGAAATCCGGACAATAAACAGTACAAACAGGACCTAAAAGTATTTGCACGTGAAACTGTGTCAATTTCCATGTCTTTGTGATAGCTTTATAGCTCTTTATTTACTTAATCCGCTATAACGTATATTTGTACAGGATCTCCAATATTCAAGTACATCGCCATTGAATTATTTTGTTTAACATGTATAATACATCAAATGTAATATTTATTGGTATAATTTAGACAAGTTTATTTTGAAGAATATGTCTTACATGTTTTATGTTTGAACGGATTAAATTAACACATAAAAGCCATGATTGATGTGTCGGAATGATATATCGATATGTAATACAAAATATACGTCATAAGGGGCAGGTGATTTCTATGTTATGGCCTTACATTTGTCGTGGAGTTTCGTCGAGTTTAATTTTGTTCAAAGCAACTTATTCTCAGTGTGTAGCCTCTTTACGAACAACGTTGGTTGAACTGTATTAAAGAGTAAAGATAAACATGACTGAAATAACTGTATTTGCACTGATCCTGGTAATAACTTTTGTTAACCTTAATTCAATCAAAGAGTATCAACATACAAAGACACACTACTGTCAGGGCGGGGGTAGACGAAGAGAAAAACAATCTTCCAACTATGTACTGGATTTCATTTATAAGTACTTATGACTTCTTTTTAATAACTACCGTTTAGACAATTAAACTTTGTGTAATTGCCAACACGTGTGTGAAGCACTCATTTTCCTATCAGAAAATATATTCGTGAGGTATGGAACAAATGTTTATAGACACGTTGTTGTTATTCCTATTGGTACGAACTATGCACCTTGTCGCAGAGATATGTATGGGGGAACCGACGGAATGATGTCGGGTGGTACGGGCGGTAGTACGGACCGCACAGCTGATCAAGTTCCTCCAAGGCCCTTGGCAACCGGAACCGGAATGCCCCAGTTACAACCCGAAGAAGCCCCCCCCCCCCACCCAGTTACAACCAGAAGGAAGCGGGACTCAGGCCGGGAATATATCAGGTGATCACATGCATACAGTAAATACGTGTCCACATACCAGAATTACGCATGCTTTCTATGCAACCAAATCCCACCCAGCCAACAAAAATGCCCCTTCAAATAAGTGTTTCACATTCAACAATAAAGTTTTTTGCAACAACACATCATGTCCATTTCATTAAATTTGCAAGGGAATACACTCTGCGAAATACCGCTATAACAGTACTACCAATGCTACTAATTATTAAACTCTATATACAGATATGCTACAAGGTAGAATTATTGGTCCCTGTTACACCACTATCAAAATTCATTCTGTAGGCCTAGTCCCAAAGAACACAGGCGGTTGGAGATTAATCACTCATTTGTCATACCCAGTAGGCAACAGTGTAAATGATTTCATTAACCCGGAATACAGTCATGTGCAATATTCACATTTTGATAATGCCGTCCGAATAATCAAAGGCTTGGGCGATACTGCATTCATGGCCAAATCTGATATGTCCCCAGCGTTTAACCTTTGCCCTACCTGGCCAGGCGACTTTGAGCTACTTGGTATTAAAACGGAGGCAGGTTATTGGATTCAAAACATGTTACCAATGGGAGCTTCATGTTCATGTTTTATATATGAGAAATTCTCAACCTTTTTACAATTGTTGATTTGCAAGGAGTCAGGATTTAATAATGTCGACCATATGCGTGATGATTTTTTTCATGGCCGACAAAACATACGAATGTTGCTTTGACTTCCTACGCAAATTCGACACCATGTGTAGGAGGCTAAGCATGCCTTTAAGTGTGGGTAAGTGTGTTGGACCTGTTACATGCATTACCTGTCTGGTTTTAGAAATAGATTCAATAAGAAAAGAGGTCAGAGTAAGAAAAAATACTAAAGCAGCTCAAATGCAACGGCAAAACAACCAACAAAAAAACACACGGTTAAAAGAGCTGCATCCTATTGCTGGACTCTTAAATATTATCGCTAAAGCAATTCCGACCGATAGGGCATTTAAACGCAGAATTTATGATGCCATGACTCGTGCTAATAAACAACATCATTTCATAAGGGTCAACTAGGGTATGCGGGAAGATACCAATGTATGGCTAATAACATTCCTCGACGACTACCATGGGGTTAATATTTTAACTACGACAAACATTGGGTTATGGATGAAGCTCTAGAATTATATACAGATTCGGTAGGGAATAAATATCTAGGTTTCGGAGCATATTACAAAGGGTCATAGTCCGTTTCAAATGACCTACATTTTGGGGTCAAGAGATACTCAAAGACATAACTTACCTGGAGTGTGTCCCTATTATACAGGCCTTCTCCATATGGGGCGAGCAAATGCTCAACAAAAAACAAAAAAATAGTTATCCGATCCGATTGTCACAGGATGACCTTAGTGGTTGGGCTAACTCAGGAAAGAATCAATGACGGTGACTGCATTTACATAAGTTTAATGCAACTTTTAAAATATGTTTAATATATATACAATTATCTAAAAAAACAAGCGAATACACAAATGAACTATGAAAAGAATGTTCTCATGAACGTTTAAGACGTTCTTAGTATTGTTATAAATACTGAATGTATAAGACACTAAAGTGTTGTTAAAGTTCTAATAATGTTGATTTATGATCTAGCGTGATAACTGTGATGCACGAGAGCTCACGAAGATGATGATGGGCGAATTCAATGGATGATTGTCATCAAATGCCTTCTGTAAGGGTTGATGACGCGAGGTAATGATGGTTAACCTCCACTGAGATTGTGGGTGATGTTCCTCCAGTGAGGACTGATGACGGGCCCACCTTGTGTCCCGGGGGTTGTCGTTAATAAAACCTGGCCATGCTGCGCAGGTACGGGGACCGTCTCCACCGCTCGCAAACGTTAATCGTGGAAGCTTAGCTCCACTCCGGAATATCCAAACCTGGATGGCTTACTCCAACCCTGGATGGCTTATATCCTGGATGGCTTAGGCTGTAATTATACATACGTTTTAGATGTCGGTTGACAAACATAACAATCTTGCATAATTATCATTACCCAAACAAATCATTATTCAATAAATATATGTAAGCTGTACTAATGATGAGTAGCAATGTATACATATTCTACAACGTCATGTATACGCCATGTACGTCGCTGTTAATCAATGCCCCTAATACATGTAATATAAACATTATCAAATCACTCATATATTACACTCACTGAGTTATGCATGCACGCATGTCAACTAATGACCACATTATACAACTCAAATGTTTAACAATCGTGTATTACAATCACTGAGTTATACGCCAACGTAAACTAATGCACCTATTATCCACTGTTATCAAATTAATATTGTTTTACAATTAATGATCAATTACAATAATTACATCTAATAAAGTAACTTCAAAATCATATGCTAGTCTAAAGTTAATGTTTGAGAAACATCAATGCTAACCGGATGTCGTAACCGCCAAACAAGATGGCGCCGCCCAATGAATACAAATGTACGATAAAAGTTTAATAAAATAACTACTAACCACATGTTGCCTGTGAATTTTGCCGTCCAATCTCTGTTCCAACAAAGTAACTATCGATCATACCGGCAAGAACTAGAAGACCATGGGTTTTATAGCAAACATAACGCCCAAACCATTATTTCCCCGTTCAGTCCGTGACAAACGTGGCTAAATCTGCAGTATTGAATCTACACGAGAGGCCCCTTATACAATTTTGCCGTTTAAGGAAGATAGACCTATACGTTTACATGCATTAGCACACAATTAAACTTATGACACGGCCTCTCTGGCGGCCACTTAAAATGTGCACGCTTTTACGTGTTACATGAATAGATCATGAAATCAATATTGTGAAATTGTTTCAACTCGAACAATAGATTTGGGTGTAACCGACAACTTACAAGAGCTAGGTACGACCAATACGCTCTACCCGTGACATTTTGTGACAACAACTCACCACTTAAAGAAAGTGCTACACTTTTAAAATTCAACAAAATGATAATTAATATTTACACGTTAAGAAACTATTACTTCTTCTGAGCAAATGAGCGACAAAACGTACAAGCTGATCGCTCAATCGCTTGAGTATGTTAACTATTACTACTGAGGGATGCAACCTTCAGCCAGTGCAACGACCGTCTTCCGGAAAACATCCACTGCAGTAATAACCTAACTATAATATGTAATTACAATTTCAACACTATTCTACAATTGTACACTACCCTGTCGTAACATATACTACTATTGTACAATACACTGCAATACACTATTGTATTAAACCGGTCATTATGTGCGGCGACTTAAATAGTCTGCCCCAATATTGCCCTTTCCTCGGATCGCTTTAATTTTCATCCGGTAAGGCTGCAGAGTCAGTGCCCACCTCATTAACCTACTGTTAGCTACCTTTGCTTTATTCATATAAACTAACGGTTGGTGGTCAGTCTCCAAGACAAATTCCTTACCAAAAACATATCGGTGGAATTTACTGACACCCCACACTACTGCAAGACACTCCCTTTCGATAACAAAGTAGTTACATTCCCGGGGTAGAAGTTTCCGACTTGCGTAAGCCACGGGGAGACTACACCCATCTTGCTCTTGCAGTAGGACTGCACCCACCCCGATATCGGAGGCATCCGTTCTGAGGATAAGCTCCTGGTCAAGTTCAGGTAATATTAGTAGTGGGGTTTTGAACAGAATCACCTTTAAAGAGACAAAAGCTCGCTCCTGGCTTTCCCCCCAAGTTATACTATTGGGTTGACCTTTCTTTGTCAAGTCTGACAAATGTGCAGCTATAGCCGAAAAGTTTGGAATAAACTTCCTGTAAAAACCCGCCAACCCTAAAAATGACCTAACTTGTTTCTTTGTCTCGGGTCTTGGTGCTTCCTGCATTGCCTTAACCTTGTCGGGGTTGGGTTTCAATTTCTGGTCCCTCCCGACAACATGACCAAGACACTCTATATCTGCGTAACCTATGTGACACTTGCTAGGTTTTGCAGTCAGTTTAAACCGGCGTAGCCGTTCCAACAGATTACGTAGAGCCTTAATATGGTCTTCAAATGTTGTTGTAAACACCAGGATGTCATCTACGAAACTGTCTGTGTTGGACAAATCCTTAAGGACTTTCCTCATCAACCTACAGAATGTTGCTGGGGCTTTTACGAGACCAAAGGGCATGAACTTGAACTTAAAAAGTCCTTGCGAAGTTTCGAAAGAGGTCATCTCTTTAGCTTGGTCTGAAAGAGGGACTTGCCAGTACCCTTTACTGAGGTCTAACTTCGAGAAATAAGAATATCCCGCAAGTTTAGAGAATACCTCCTCAATATTAAGTATTGGCTCTGCATCAAAGATGGTACGTTTATTTAGCTGTCTAAAATCGATGCAGAATCGAATTGACCCATCTTTCTTCTTACTAAGTACGACTGGGGATGAAAATGGGGCGTTTGAAGGTTCGATGACACCCAATTTCAACATGTCTTTCACCTCCTCATCAACAATTGATCGGGAGTGAAATGGAATGGGATACCCCTTAATTCTAATTGGTTCCCCTGATGTGAGTACAATATCATGTTGCACTCCATCTGTCTGCCCCGGGTTTGCGGACAAGACATCACTGAACTCCGAGAGTAAACTACCCATCTCTCGTTGCTGCTCTACAAAGCATGCCCTACATAGGTTGCTGTCTCCCTACCTACACTAGTGGGAAAATACATGGGACTAGTGCTCTCACTACTGTCTTCCTCACTATCCTCAATAACTGCAACATTAACTACAGTTAACACCCCTTGTTGCACATTATCGGTTCTACTGATATAATCTTTCAGCATATTCGCATGAAAGGTCTTTAACTTTCCGTTTATCTCGATACGGTAATCCATAGTGTTCACTATCCCTCTAACGTAAAACGGACCTTTCCAACTTGCTATTGTCGGTCGGGAGTAACAGTAACACCTGGTCATCTATTTTAAACTTCCTAGCCCTTGCTTTCTGGTCATAGTACCGTTTATACTTGGTACTTGCCTTAACTAACTGACTTTGAGCTATCTTACAAGTCTCCTCTAGTTTCTCCTTCAGATCTAAAACATACTGATATGTAGTCTTAACCTCATCACTATCTACTTCACCTGCCCACATCTCTCTAAGAATCCTCATGGGACCTCTAACTGATCTACCGTACATTAACTCAAACGGAGAAAATCCTAAACTCTCTTGTGGAACCTCTCTAAATGCAAACAATAAAGCATTGAGATACTTGTCCCAATATGTGGGTCTCTCTGTACACATACGCCGTAACATTTGCTTTAACGTCCCGTTAAATCGTTCGACTAACCCGTTACACATAGGGTGATATGGTGTTGTCATGATTTGACGCAAAGACAATAACCTGCTTACTTCAGCCATAAGTTCTGACGTAAACTGTGACCCACAATGGTCAGCATTACCTCTGGTACACCTATCCTACTGAACATATCAACTAATGCCTCAGCTACTCTCTCAGTTTCAATTGAGGGCAATGCTACTGCCTCCGGATACCTAGTTGCATAGTCTACCATGGTTAAAATGTACCTATTTTTCCTATCCGACACTGGAAAAATTGGTCCAACTATGTCTACGGCTACCCGCTTAAATGGTGTATCTATCAGTGGCATCTGACCTAAATGTACTTTGGTCACTCGACCTTTTTGTACTGTCCTTTGGCATACATCGCAAGACCTACAATACCTAGTTACATCTCCACTAACGCCTGGCCAATACAATTCTGGCAATACTCTATCTGACGTTTTCTTTACGCCTAAATGACCTCCCATAATCGACTCATGAGCTACCTTATAGATGAAATTTGTCCTAAATCAACAAATCCGTTGTTGATATGTTTTTAATTATTAAATATCATTATAAATACGATGTTTACTATGCTATTGATGTATTTTTAGTGAAAATATGTTTTTAAAGATAAAAACCGAAAAGGCGAACAGGCATTGCCAAAAATTCGAAAAAAATCTAAGGGGAAAAACTCTTGCGCGAATTACCGGAAATGACGTCATTGGGAACAAACTATTTTTTGTTTACATTGGGACTGAACGCAAAACAGTATACTTTGTGTGAAAATGTGAGAATGAAGCGATGTCAGAGGAAATACCCGTGATAAAACGGTTACACCATGTGCAACCTTACGATTTGGAGCCAGAATACGTGTCTGAGGACGAAAATACATCGGATTCATCAACTGATGATGAAGTCGTACGCGGTGCAGGTGCAAATGGAGAGCTTATAAAGACTATCGTGTGATGTCATTCGTTACGTTCAGTGGTTCATTACACTATTCACTAATCTAACAAAATAGCGTATTTATACACTTACAGCAACAACAAACAAAAAAACAACGTAAACATTGTTTTCATCGAAATCTGACAGTAAGTCACCCGCAACATTGCAATATCTTGGTACATACACAATAACCGCGAAATGTAGTATTTTCCGAATGAATGGACCTGGTCTATACCTATACATTAATACATGGATATATATGTATGTAACTCTATGGTAATACGAGCGTCAGATTTTGTTTGCCGATAAGTAGACATGGAACAAATATATTTATTAGATATTATCCATAATTGATAAAAAAATGAATAAAAACAATAATAAATGAAACGGCATATAATTTCGGCGCCATTATTTCTATAGTATTATATATTTGCCATAAGTCGCCATCAACACCAAACACTCTAGGAGCGGTGTTCGCAATATGACACGCTCTCTAGTCTCCACGTGCCCCCAAATATCAATACAGACTAATAAAATATTGCGGTGCACTATTGAAGTGCAGCCTAATTTTGGTACATACGTCGGTATATCACAAATAGGGAAACCTAGTTTTATGATATATTTCCTGTTTATTGTAATTACTTGAGCGGTGTAATACCGCCGAGGACAGACGCGTATTGCACAAGACGGATATATCACATGATATTTGTCGCGCACAAAGAGAGGAAAATACTATGATTTAAATAATATAGCCAAATGTATTATGAGAACGATATAGACAGTTAGTAAGTATACTTACTCATGTATACTTACTCCTGATATACAGATCGAAAACAGACCAAATATATCAAATTACCATAATATAAAGTATATTATTCTATTATACTTGTTTTACTTATTGCACGAGCTAAGAGGCGTTATTGTTGTTGCTTTGCCATAAAATATTACTGAATTAATATAAAAGCTAGTAATATTATTAATTGTCTGCCTTGTAATAAATATCCATGAAACATTTTGTATTATTTTTTCAAATCCACAGCCCTATATATGTTGATAATATATATCTATAATACTATTGGCAGAAAAGGGTGTATAATTTAAAATTATTAAAATTAAAATTTGGAAACAAAGACACAGTGTTTATTTCACCGGATTCATTTAAATTTATATGCTGAACGTTCTTAGCAATTTTTTAAAACAAGACGGCTACATAATATTAGCGCCGTCAACTCTTCATTGATTCACGTAAAGACGCATGCTTCTAATTCAACAGCTAAACATTCACGGTGTATATAAAGATCTAAGACTATACACCTTTCTTCAATTTATCATACGTATACCCGATGAGGTGCTAAGATAATTGAACATAAATTTCAATCTTACTTCATGTATGAATTTTCTCCTCAGCGCCGGTCGAATAGGCGAATACAACTTGCTTGGAGACGGCGGTGTTATGCACTTCTCATTTTTATAGTCGAATATCGTTGGTACCGCTGTTGATTTTAATCTGCATGGCCTTTTGTTCTCCAAATTCAAAGATAATGAAACCAAAAGATGGACTTCCCACGAAGTCAACGCAAAATGTTTGCTACAAACTCGCGCGTCTTTCGTAGGTTCCAACTTTCTCGACGAGTCGGGCGATTTTCTTCGGTAACGCCTACCCACACTTCAAATCTTAATATATCATTATCTCGATTAGGGAAACGAAAGAAACTTAGGTTATTATCTTGTCCTTCTTTATGCAAACTTTTTCACCCAGCAACAACACACGGCATTTTTAACAAGTACCATAAAACGTAATCCTACAAAGACAATACTATACAACTCAATGCGACACCGCAAATCGTTTGGTACCAATGACGTCACAGGATCACGTGTCACTTACCTGTCTTCAAAAAGGGCGAAACTCGAAGCGTGTGCGCTATGGGATAAAATTGGCTACTGTGAGAAAACGGGACAACCAATAAGTGTAAGATTTGAAAATATTGTATATTATATACGTATATTTCCGAATATATACTCAAAATACACGCTATATTTCACCTTTAAGCACTGTCATTCTATACTGGGTAGGTACCACTAATTCATGAAACTGTCTACTACCACTATCTTCAAATTCTCTGTACAATAACCTATTCTTATGTACAAACTTACAACTACCGGACCCTTTACACTTCTTCACTACACCATCCTTGGCCTTCACTTTACAAGGACCTAATGACTCGTCTTGAGTTTGTGCTTCTATAAACTCCGCTTTAGATATGTCACCTACGTCTGCAGGAACCTTTAATTTTCTATAAGCCTGAGCTTGCTTCTGAACCTGCGCTCTAGTCTCTACTGCATTACTTATGCTACTTCTAAAATCGGACATTACCGGAAGTACTGAACCTTCTATGTTCCCCATCGTTAAATCATACATCGGGTCGTCCATACATAGTGCCTCTGTAGTCCCTTTAAAGAAAGGTGTATCTACATCTATTCTCGCTATTGGCACGTGCTCTACCGATTTATTAAACAACATACACGGTGACTGTTTACCTACCAACTGGTCATCCGTAACTAAACTACGCCTAACTAACACACCTGTACAACCTGTATCCCTCATTACAATTACGTCCGTGCCATTCACTCTACCATCTGCCTTTGGAAGATTTGCATACGGAAAGAGACATGTTCCGATCTTCGCCATTACGCCATCCGCTTTAACACAACAGCTACTACTCTCGGTATTAATAACCGGACTATTACTACCTCTGCCTCTACCTCTACCTCGGGTTTGACCACCTCTACCTCTACCGAAATTCCATGGGTTGTTAAAACCTTGGTTCTGACTGCCTACATTGTTGTCCACTCTACTATTGTCACTAAAATTGTCTACGACAGCGGACACTTTCACCGCTTTCCTACACTCATGTGAAGCATGATTCCCATTACAGTGACGACAACGAATAAAAGGTCTACCTATGTTATCATTATTGCTGCCTCCTCTAGCACTCATCGAACTACCTCCACCTCTATAGTTGCCACTCTGGCCTTTCTGTTTATGACTATGATCGTCCCCTTGCCTATCTCTAAAAGTTCTGTCTTTCGACACTACATTATGAGCTCCACCTCTAGCCTCGGCAAACTGATATGCTTGCGTTGCCATTTCTACTACACTAGTTAATTTTCTTTCTTTCAGAAATAAGAACAGATCTCTACTACAAACATTGAATAGCTGGTCCCGCAACAAGAAATCTATGAGGCCCTGATAAGTCTGCGCTACTTTCCCTAACTCTAACCACCTATCTAAGAATTTCTAGATCTACTAATGAACTGAATAAATGACTCGCCTTTCTCAGGCAAGCAAGCTCTAAACCGCTTTCTAAAACCTTCTTCAGTTAACTCAAATCTCTTTAAAAGAGCATCCTTTAACTTGTCATAGTCAAGAGCATCTACACTAGGTAATCTAGAAAATACATATAAGGCCTTGCCTCTCAATAACGCACTTAAATGAACTGCCCACTTATCTTTGGTCCATTCCTGTAACTCAACATAACGCTCGAACCGTAACAAGTAACTGTCCATGTTATCCTTGTCAGCATCAAAGTATGGTAACTTCGAACCTTTTAACTTCCCAGAATAACTATCTTTCCCTTCAGTTTTACTGTCCTTACTATGTGTCTTAGCTGCTTCCAACTCTAAAGCTAACTTATGATCAAACTCTGATTTCTCCCTCTCCATCATTGTCTTAGCCTTAGCTAGTCTACCATCTGTTTCGAACCTCTCATGTTCTAACTCTTGCTTCTCCCTTACTATTCTACTTTCATCATCTCGCTTCTCTTAAGCTAACCTACCTTCTAATTCTAACTTCTCTGTGGCTAGTCTACTTTCTTCATCTCGCTTCTCTTTAGCTAATCTACTTTCGAATTCTAGCTTTTCTTTATCAGCATCTAGCTTCTCTTTAGCTAATCTACTTTCGAATTCTAGCTTCTCTTTATCAGCATCTAGCTTCTCTTTAACTAATCTACTGTCTAATTCTAGCTTATCTTAAACTAGTCTACCTTCTACTTCTTACCTATCTTTTTTAGCATCTAGCTTCTCTTTAGCTAGTCTACTTTCTTCATCTCTTTCCTGCTTTGCTAATTCTCTTTCCTTAAGCCTAATTCCCTTTCCCTAGCCTGTTCGTCTTTAACAAAGCTTCTAAGCTTCTTCTCTTCTGTTCATTATGCTAGTTGTTGGTATAATTTTGTATGTATACATGTCATTATCGTTTATATGTATATATATTTGTTGTATCCTCAAGCGTCTTATGACCCATTGGAATTATTTGAATCAAACTATCAATAAATTGTGCTACACTCCTGTTCGCCTTTTGTATCTTCTTTTAAAAGGCGTACCATATTAATTATATATGTATCATGCAGATATGCATTTTTCTGCCTAATAAAGGGGTGACCTGTCACATTAGCATTATTAGGCATTGACCAATAAAGCAAATCAATGCGAAATCCCTCGGATATTGTACATAATGTTATCTGACGTCATGACCGTAACGTTATCTGACGTCATAAAACAAACAAAAACACAACGATAAGCGTAACATTCTGCGAAATAGATAATAATATTAATTCAAACAGAAAATGTGGATAATCGACATAACATAGAAATATTATGTCAGTGACTTATACTATCAATAAATACTGAACAGGTGATCCATTGGAAACAACAAACTCAAGCAAGAGAAAGAGTTTAATTAACATTGTTGAAGTGATACGGGAAATAATTCCCGAGTGATAAAGATTCTTGCGATATAGAAACGAGTGCGTTTTCGAACGACTTTCTATATCGCAAGAATATTTCTCACGAGTGAATTATTTTCCGTATCACGACAAAAATGTTAATTAAACTATATAATATATATTCTGTGATGAATTTCTTTCCAGTCGTCTTTTGACACAAGTATTCCTTATTCTGTCACTCCTTTGGCGACAGCGCGGAGTAATATCAATACATCAATTCGTGACGTAATATCGTGACGTCTATCGTTTAGTTCGTAACATTTGGCTACTATGCTATCTTGCGCACTAGGCGAGATAGCACAGTAGAGGAAGAAATATGTTATAGATTTTCTCAAACTGGGAAATTTCAAAATTCATCACAGAATATATAATATAGAAAAGTAGCAGACTCGGTTTTATTGAGTCTGTTCATGACAGGTAAGTATAAGATGCAACACCTTACACGCCTCCTAGCACCGGCTTAAGCGATATTCTACTTTAAAGCAACACAGAATGGGATTGATGATCCCAAAGGACCCGTAAATAATAACAGTACTGATCTGTCGCCAGGGCGACCTTTTACGGCCGCCACACAACACTAAACAAACGCTAGTGTTATTGTAAATAAATACTGTAAAAGTGATCCCTTGGAAGCAACAAACAGAAACAAGAGAGAAAGGTAGTAGACTCGGTTTTATTGAATCTGTTAATGACAGGTAAGTATAAGATGCAACACCTCTCACGCCTCCTAGCACCGGCTTAAGCGATATTCTACTTTAAAGCAACACAGAATGGGCTTGATGATCCCAAAGGACCAGTAAATAATAATAACACTACTGATTTGTAGTCGGGGCGACTCTTTACGGCCGCCACACAGCACTATTAGGCTAGGCACGAAAACGAAAAATAGTTCGGCAGAGCCTCGCCATTCTTCGTTTTCTAAGCCTCGCCTATTAAACTTGATAGTAAAGGCACTGACATAATATTCTCTATATATTTCGTCGTCAGTAGGTTTAGAATCGGTATACACTGATCAAAATTCCTAATTACTCATGTTTGTGTCTTAACTAATTTTCTTATTTTTGAAATGTATTTTAGCTGTGGTTAGTGGACAGTTGTGTGATGCGTATCTTGGTTTGAACAATAGTTTGTAAATAAGTTGTTTTTTAAAGTTTTTACATCTTTAAAGAGTTATCGTCCTTTTGTATAAAAACATGAAATGTGCAGATAAAACACATAACGTGACTCAAAGATTGCTTAAAGATATAAACTACGTCAGATTGTTAGAGAATAATAAATATATAAAAAGAAACATGTAATGCAGATCTTCGGTCAATAATAAAACGAAACATCGATAATCCTAAATTACCTCCCTTTAAATTGAAAATCGTTTGAAAATCAAGTAATGCAATTCGTCTCTAGCATAGAAAGGTTTCGAAAAAGTTCTTTTGCAAACGCATTTGTTGTGATAATGCTAGTAACGAATGATGTCAAAATAGATTTTGTTGGCATCATTACGTGGTCCCGTCTTAATCCCATTAAGCGATGGGAAAGCTTATATTAGCAGGATTTTATAACAGATATTTCGACAATAAAACACGTTTAAAACTATGTTTACTGAAAAAATGTGATAACCTGTTTAAAATTACCTATTAAATGTTCTGATGTTACAATATGCAAACTTTTCAAGCTGAAATTAAGGTTTTATTTCATACCTCAGCCAACCCCGTTTTTGCTTCTTGGAGAAGGATTTGGATGGGGTATGAAAGTTAATACTCGGACCACGTAATTTGTTTTAGAATTAGAAAACTGCACTACATTAAAGTACTTAAAAAAATCCTAAGTACCGAGTTGGATAGGTGTTTCAATTTATTTTAAGAAAACACATCGACTTGACAGCTTTAAAATGTATTCATACATAGCAGACGATCAGTTGTGAAATATACAACACAATTATAATAGTTTTGACTTGTAGCACGCTCACTGTCATTCCGTTTGTGCATGTGTGAATAGATTAATTTAAAATAACACCTGTCAGAATAAATGGTGAACTCAAACTACCAGTTTTTGGAGTAAGAGTATGGCAGACAGCTGAAATGGAAATGCTACAAAACAAAACTCGATGGTGATTTAAAATACATCGTTGTGCTACGCCCATCTCGAGGTTTAAATCAACCAGGTCGATAAGACTATACTCATCTATTACATATTCTTAAGTGGGTGCTTAGAAAGTTTGACTAGTATACATCTGTATATACATACGTGTCTGTTGATGGCGGAAGAGGGATTTGATAAGTTACTGAGTAAGCATTACCACGCCTCTACCATAAGTACCTGCGACTTTTCCACTATTTACGCCACTCTACCACATAACCTGATCAGAGATAAATTGATTCACATTATACAGAAGACATATGCTAGGGAAGGGACTATCTTTCATGCTTGTAATAATGTCCGGGTTTTCTTTACAAACGCCCTGAATGATATAGCATGACGACTGGCGCTGATCTGTGTAGAGCGTTAACTTTTCTTTTGGATATCAACTTTATTAGATACGGTAAAACTGTTTACTGCCAAGTTGTTGGTATTACTATTTGTACTAACTGTGCGCCACTTATCGCAGATTTGTTTTATACTGTTATGAAAGAGATTTCATGTTGAGTTTGTCACCTGCTAACTAGGGAGACATTATCGAATGCGTTTAATAATACATCTCGGTATCTGGATAACATACTCAATATTGATAATCCGTTCTTGTCTCATATGGTCTCTAATATTTATCCACCAGAGCTCACGCTGAATATAGCCAACAGTTCGTATTCCATAGCAGCATTCCTTCATCTCTCAATTTCAAATTATTAAATACGTACTAGATCTATGATAAGAGACATGACTTTAACATTGGCATTGTTAACTACTCACATTTAGATGGGGAGGTTCCTCGTGCTAGATCATACGGGGTTTATATTTCCAAGCTAATCGTTTTGCAAGGACATGTAACGATGCGAATGATTTTAATTATCGAAATCAAGTTATTGCAAGTCAACTTCTTCAGCAAGGTTTTCTTTATCATAAACTACGTATATCGTTATATCGCCGCAACGAAAACCTGCTGGAAAATACAACACCAACCTAAAATTATTTCTGCGCCTATGAATATCACAACCGTTATTCTATGGAGATGTGATCTATACACTTTGGAAATTAAAGGCGTCTGACGGATTGCTTGACCACTTCACACAATCAATTCACACAATTAATCAGGAAATTCGTCAGAAAAGGATACGAATCTTTAGTATTTCAGCGCACTTCAAGTTTGATGATTGACCCCTCAATCACTACGCTTTACTTTTCTATTGTGAGATAACAGGACAACCTCGTGTGTCTCCATGATTGCACGTTCTGAAACCCTGCAAAGGGAAGTGGGTGGATAAACCTTCCTCCCCCGGGTTTTCTGGTGTCCAATTCTTTTCTCTGGGTCTGCAACTTGTTCAGTACAAACTCTGGATACATCCTCAGGTGTTTTTCTTTCTTATTAACGTCATAATTGTCATGCAAATGTCGGTTGACGTGGTGTAATGGTGAGCATACTTGCCCGGAAAGCAAGAGGTCCGTGGTTTAATTCCCGGTTGCGGCAGGCCGACATTTGAAATGGCAATTAATCTGAATATTTAATAATACCATGTCCTTGTTAGAAGTAACAGAGTACTTGTATAAAATAAAAGCGTTGTATGTATTCGCCTATCTGTGAAATATCTAACGCTGGAACTAAGTAGGTTTAAAGAGCTACGTCATAATAAATACTGATAAAGGTGATCCTTTGAGAGCAACAAACACAATTAAGAGAATAAAGCAGCAGACTTGGTTTTATTGAGTCTGTTCATGAGAAGTAATGAAAGAAGCAACACTTCTCACGCCCACTAGAACCGGCTTAAGCGGTATTCTACTTCAAAGCCACCTATATTGGGCTCGTTGGTCCCAAAGGACCAGTAAAAAATAACACTACTGATTCGTAGCATGGGGAGACATTTTACAGCCGCCACACTGCACTAAACGAACGCTAGTGTGAATGTTAATAAATACCGTCATAATAATCATTCAAATGTCGGTTGACGTGGTGTAATGGGGAGCATACTTGCCCGGAAAGCAAGAGTTCCGTGGTTCAATTCTCGGCTCCGGAACGCCGATTTTTGAAATGACAATTATTTTGATAATTTAGTAAGTTCGTGTCCTTGTTAGACGCAACGTAGTACTTTTATACGTGTATCGTTTCCTAATTTCTCTGAATGTGGACTTTATTGTTAGAGATTTACTTTTGATGGGATGTACTTTTATTAACAGGGTCTTGTCAATTTGAAGATAATAGCGAGGTTGTGTACACTAAAATCGATTTAAGCTAACCAGATCGGTAATCCTGTCTTCACCACTCTTTCTGCGTATTGTCTTTTTTGGATCTACGGTGCCATTGCATTTGGGAGCTGTGATTCCTATAGGACATTTTTTCTCATTTTGAAGTCTTTGCTAACCAGCATTATTGTTTGGTAATGGGTGTTTTTCTCCTTTGAAAATGTTTACTGGGACCAACTTCGAACATACAACTAGGTTAGGTTATATTTATATAAATATAATGCGTAAATTGTATATTCAAAATGGTTCTGGCTGTCAGTATATTATTCAATATATGTGTCTTAACAGTGACGATTTACATGTAGCTTGTAGTCATCTTAGCTCTTCTGCATTCGTCTCATTGTTCTAGTTGAATATCTCCTCCGTCAGAACTACCGTTTCCATAAATAACATAAAACTTTTGTCACAATTTATTAACTCTCAACTACTTTTGAAATATAACTGACTTCGTGATAGAAACGTGTGTATCCAAAGAGGTTATGTCAATATCGTGAAGCAATAGTGGTTGACCCATTGGAAGTTTGCCACTATGCTTTCCTCTTTGATTGTGCAATGACCCGAAACAGTGTATACACTATGGTGATGTCTACCTGAAACCTACATGGGATGGTATACTGCTTGTTTTCAAGCATGTCGTGTCGTGCCCATAACGGTTGATTTTCTTGTTGCTCTGGCTTATATATTGATACATATTTTCAGCCAATACAAAATCATTATAATATATCGTTCTACTTAACTCTCCAGAAATAAAACCGTTTTATTTTGATCCTTATACAGTTACCGCTCGCGTGCAAACGTGTGCATGCACTCGTTGAATAGTTAATGCTGAACATTATAAATCCCAAAACTCAAGCCATAATTTAGAATATGTACAAGTATTGTTTCGAAAAAAATCAATTTGTAAAGTTATATATGCAAACGTGTACATTATATTAAGTTTAAATTCCGAGCCTGACCAGCTAACGACCTTGAGAAAAAACAATTCCAATATTTGAGAAAATCGAGTTCTATTATTCTATTACATTATCATCATCGACAAATCGAAATCTCCAGCTAATAAAACCTAACTTAACACAAAACATTTACACTCACGTACAGTAATACAATTACTATACCTCACTGTAAACACTCCATGTAAAATCCCCATACCCTGCTGGGGTTGATATTTTTCGCTATCACCCTCAACGCGTCATAGCGGTGATAGCGCAAAATATCACCCGCTAGCTTTTTGAAAAGCTCCGTTCGAAAAACAGATTTGTTTTCAACAACAACAAAATTGTTTTCTTCATTATCGAGTATATTAGTATATTAGGAATATTTGTGCGGTGTAATAAAATAATAAAAATGATGACATTACATTCTCGGTTTGATAATATTCACATATTTAACTACACTTTTCATAATAAATCGAACAATATTAAAACCTGTACTTAGAGACCATCTGTATTTAGAGACCACGTTTGGTATTTTCCCGGGGCGGTCTCTTAAACCAGGTTTGACTGGTATTTCTTTTTATATATGCATTCTTTTGCTCAGTATTTTATCGAAAAATGTCTGTCGGTTACCAATTATTCGTTGTTCTACAACTTGTGTGCATCGTTACTAGTACACATTTACGGTAAATAGCATTTTTGCTACTGACAGTTTCAACGAAAATGCGTTTTTGGTATGGTTATGTTCTTTGACTTTTGCGTCTGTTTTACATATACTCATACTTATATTACAGCTTCATTTTCATAAAAAAGAAAGCTTGGCTAGACTGCATATGTCTCTCACTCAAATACAAGTATTACATTTACAAACGGATATCTTTCTCAGTGTAGGTAAATCTATGAGAATCAATATTGATTGAACAAGTGAAATTATCAAATTGTTTAAAATCATACCACTGCAACTACTGCTTGTGGCGCTTGTTTCATCCAAAAGTTCTTCGGCGATTATTTCATTAATATACGGTCAATCAAGCTACACATCGATCTGTATGTCGTTTTTTTGTGGTAATAGAAATTGAATTGAATTGAATTGGGGTTTTAAGGCGCACCAACAGATGAAAAGGTTATATGGCGCCTAACAGGCATGAACATGCCAGGCTCATCTTCCATGTACATCGAGATAAAATATGGAACATTAGCCTAGAACCTACTCACCCTGAACTGCAGAGTTGCTGTCACTTGCTATCGTAGACACTCCATTTACGCTGGAGCCAGGTTATTGTTTTTCTGCCACTGATCTTTTGATGCGAGCGATATAGCACATGAACAATGCAGGGATCATGATGAAGACCTTTAACGAACATGAACAAAAAATGATAAAATGAACATGAACTTGGGGGGATTCTACCCCTCTGCCTACCCCTCCAAAGGGATCTGTAGTGGCCCTATTCTTTGCCCCGTGACCACAAGAACAAGCATCAGGGCTACCGTTATCATAAACAGCATAAAACCATTGCAAAATTGTATTATCATAATCCTGATCTTTTTTCCAAATATAAAAGTAATTGAAGAACTATTCTGCGACAAGGACTATCACAACCTGACTTCTATGGTGACGTGATTTACAAACTTTTTAAGATCCTTGGTCATGATCATTTTCATACTATCTTTGTTAAACAGAGGTTATGACCTTATCATTTTGCAACTCACTTCATGCTAGGTGGTGGGCCCATTTACAGTTCGCTTTCTTTTTAATTGTGCAATGACCGGACAGACTGTGGACCCTATGATGACGTCTACCTAAAGAAATATAAAAAATCTGACAGGAAAAGTAGCATTCAAGGAGGACAGTTAACCACAAAACACAGAAACAAACACGCAAACAGACAAACAAGAAGGCAAAAATAATAATAAATGCAAACGACAAGGGTTGACAATAGGGCTACCGCCTTTGAACGGTCAGTGGCAAAGTATGCCACTGGGGGGTTCAAACCGGTTCTAGGGTGCACCAAAACACACACTTACCCTACTGTCATCCCAGTAAAACAGGACAGTGTAAATAAAAAAATCAGTGTAAATAAAGCCCAAATGGACGGTGACGTTTGATGTTTGTCTACTATCTTGTCTTGTCGTCTTCACCATCCTTTCTGTTGTTTTTTGTCTCTTTTATTGTATTATCAAGTTCTTGTTTGCATTACAGTGCCATTGCGTTCGGACGCTGTGGTTTCTATAGGACCCTATATCTCATTTTTGTCGTGCCCTCAATGGTTTGTTCTCTTGTTGCTGTGGCTTCTGCCAGTTCATTGAGTACCTTCTTTGTGGCTTTCTGGGCTATCTTTTTTATTTATATATACACGAGCATCTTTATGTTTTACTTATATAGAGGGCTGGCGTGGCGCAGTCGGTAGCGCGGCGGATTTGTAACCGGAGGCCCCGGGTTCAATCCTCCGTGGTGCCACTGAGTTCCGTCGGTGTGTTCTTGGGCAAGACACTTTCCCTCAGCCTCGTCCGTCGGATGGGGACGTAAACCGGGCGGTCCCGTGTATCGGTCTATCCTCCGAGCACGTAAAAGAACCATAGGAATCTATTCGATAATAAGAGTAGGGCAGGTTCCCGGATTCCTATGTATCCTTCCCCTCTCTCTGGGGTGGCTCTAAATAACCTATACTGTGTTGATGAGCCGTTAAACAACATTCAATTCAATTTACTTATATAGCCTATTAATGCTGCCTTGTTGGTTAGAGAATAGTTCATGGCGGAGATTTCTTTATTGACACTGTCCCGTTTTATTGGGATGACAGTAGGGTGTGTGAGGTTTGGTCATAAACTACTGAGCCCTATTGTCAACCCTTTAGGGTTTGTGATGTCTGATTTGGCATTTTGTTCATCTCTGAAGTTGTCCTTTGTTTCTGTGTGTGTTTGTGAATGAATGTCATCCTTGAATGCTACTTTTCCTGTTCGATTTTTATATCCATATTTACCCTGGCTATATATTTACAAAGCAATTTGTGACCTCCCAATTCTATAAACAAAACGTCTGCATGAAGTTACATTGATTTGGGTCAATATATCGAGGGGTTACAGCCAAAACCTATTATCGCTATATTTTGAAAGTTTTCAGGAGCGCATCTTTTTCTTTATCAACTTTTTAAAAGTTGACATTTTCAATTTTTGACCTTGCAGTTTTAATAAAAAAAATATACTTTATCATGTATTTAATGAATAAAAGAGAAATCTTAATGTTAAATCGGTCAAAACTGATAATCTTGTTTTGGCTGTCGCGAACTGATGTTCTGGTCATTTTAATGTACCAGCCAAATTACTCTATATAATGATAGCTGTTTTTGGCCGGCGTTATTCGAGCCGGAATTGGATCTTCTGAGTCTGCCAACACATGCTCTAATTAGATAGCATAAATGGTAATTACATATTTTTCAAAAATGTGTTCTTTTAAAATGCCCAAACCTGCCTTGTTGTGCACTAGTCTGTCTGAAGCATAACAGGGGACAAACTAAAACAAAAACTTGTCATATAGACCTTTATTAAGATAACTGTATATGGTGAGTATCAAAAGAAACCAAATTATTTACTAACACAAGACGTAAACATGCCATAAGTCCATGGAGTATTCTGATTTTGACTGTTCTTGAATAAAATGTTCTGTTTCTTATTTTAAAAAATCCATCGAAATATAGCAGATCAAAGAATGAAATAAAACTGATTAACAATACAATTATCTTTACAATGCCTATACAAATCTGTTTGTTTTTCATTTTCCCTGTCCATTTTGTAAAACTGTAAATTAAGTGTTACGTTGATACACTCAAGTGATATGAAAACGCAACACAGGAATTTCCGCTATATATTGTATATACAATATGCTGCTTTTAATCGAATGGTACATGGCTATGTAAGACCTTTCCTTTTGGAAAAAATACTAAAACAACAAATAATACAGCAAATAGTATTCCTTCAATGTTTCATTATTCACAGAGTACGCGTTTGGCTCAATCATGTGAGCAAACTTAGGATGCAACATTTTGCAAACTATTTACGTTAAATACAGTACTGAATTAGCTCAATTTTTCAAAGAGCTACTTCAACATTTATGAAGTTCTTGTTACAAAGTGTAGTGTGATTAAAACGTCTACAACATCACAGTTGTGTCCTTTCTCTAGTTAACTGCAACTTTCTTTTTAAAAAACATCTTGGGAATTCTTTGGAATATTATGTGCAATTAAGTGTGCAGTATATACAATATATAGCGGAAATTCCCGTGTTGCGATTTCATATCACTTGAGTGTACAGGTAATATCCTTTGTATAAGTGTCATTTGATTCAGTTCCTTAATTTTCAAGTTATCAGTATAATTTTGCAATCACTTGTTTCTTAAACATATCATTTTGAGGCTCATTACTGTAATCGTCTTCAATCATGTCCGTTTCAGGAAGTTTGTCTGCTTTATTTTGGTTTGAAGGTAGTCCTCGATAGTACTCATGATAATATACAGGAATGATTTCTGACTTGCACAACTGGATCAAATCTTTATTTTTGGCTGATGATATTGGGATCTTGCTTTTATATTTTTGAGGAAGATCTTCATAACTGGACTGCTTTTGTTTTGAGCCCAGGCGTCAAACCTTCTGAAACGAGTCTTTAACTATTTC
This sequence comes from Cyrtodaria siliqua, assembly GCA_037043455.1. Taxonomy (NCBI): domain Eukaryota; kingdom Metazoa; phylum Mollusca; class Bivalvia; order Adapedonta; family Hiatellidae; genus Cyrtodaria; species Cyrtodaria siliqua. The sequence continues at coordinate 114,768 of JAWPHD010004173.1, read as the reverse complement.
ATACCTGAAATAACATGATTCGGGATCTTCTTTTGCATACCTTGTCTATCCCATTTTTGTCCAGTTTACCTTCATTCCAGATTCAGTCCTTCAAGGAGTTTTACAGTCTGGTTTCTCATTTCTTTAAAATCTATAAAGTCAGTGAACTTTATAGGCACTATAGTGCAAGGATCTCTCTCTCCTTCTTGCTATACGGAGAACTGTGTCCCATTATATTAACATATGGTACATACATCTGACTTGTTTGCAAACTCGATTGGCGCATGAATGGCGTCAACGTCCACGTGTGTATGTCTAGTTTCTTGAAATGTATGGTCAATGTTTTTGATTCTCTCGACTGAAGTTACAGCATGTAGTATGCAGCCAGCAACACTTTTGTTTCTATTTTGACCACAACATGCATCTGAATACAAGACTTCATGCTCTACATTTGCTGGCAAGGATTTAGGTGGAGAAGAAAGCATGTTGATATCTCAGAAGAGCCGCTTTTCTCATCTACTTCAGACCAAACCTAGCAACTGCATTTGCCGCCCACTAAGCTCTATACTGTTCCTCATGTTGTTTGTAAGGAGCTAAATTGGAAAAAGATTTGGCTGTTCTTTCAGGCTCATTAATCAGTTGCACACACTTTTCATTAGGCTCTACATCGGTGACACTCTTTTTTGTTATTTCAGGCTCCTTAATATTTTGCTTACACAGTAGTTTAGCTGCTACATCGATGACGCACTTTGTTGTTTTGTTATGCTACTTAAACTGTTACACACACATTTTGTTAGAAACAACATCGGTTACACGTTTTTCTGTTGTTTCAGGCTCATTAATGCGTTGCTCACACAGTAAATAAGCCGCTGAATCGATGACACTCTGAGTTGTTGTTTCAGGCTCATTTATAAGTTGCTCACACAGTGCATTAGGAGCTATATCGTTGACACATTTTGTTGTTGTTTCAGGCTCATTAATTTGTTACTCACACAGTTCCTTAGGAGCTACATCGATGACTCTCTTTGCTGTTGATTCAGGCTCAATAATATGTTGCTCACAAAGTGCATTAGGAGCTACATCGATGACTCTCTTGAGTTGTTGTTTCAGGCTCATTAATTTGTTACTCAAACAGTTCCTTAGGAGCTACATCGATGACACATTTTGTGTTGATTCAGGCTCAATAGTATGTTGCTCACACAGTTCATTAGTTGCTACATCGATGACACACTTTAGTTGTTGTTTCAGGCTCTTTAAGTTGTTACTCAAACAGTTCCTTAGGAGCTACATCGATGACACATTTTGCTGTTGATTCAGGCTCAATAGTATGTTGCTCACACAGTGAATTAGGAGCTACATTGATTACACTCGGAGTTGTTGTTTCAGGGTCATTAATTTGTTTCTCACACATTGCATTAGGACCTACACCGATGACACTCTTGAGTGGTTGTTTCAGGCTCAGTAATTCGTTACTCTCACAGTTCCATAGGAGCAACATCGATGACACATGTTGCTGTTGAATCAGGCTCAATAGTATGTTGCTCACACAGTTCATTAGGAGCTACATCGATGACACTCTTAAGTTGTTGTTTCAGGCTCATTAATTTGTTACTCGCACAGTTTCTTAGGAGCTACATCGATGACACTCTTGAGTTGTTGTTTCAGGCTCATTAATTTGTTACTCACACAGTTCCTTAGGAGCTACATCGATGACACATTTTGTTGTTGTTTCAGGCGCATTAATATGTTTCTCACACAGTTCATTAAGAGCTACATCGATGACACATTTTGCTGTGGATTCAGGCTCAATAATATGTTGCTCACACAGTGTGTTAGAAGCTACATCGATGACACTCAGAGTTGTTGTTTCAGGTTCATTAATCTGTTGCTTACACAGTGCATTAGGAGCTACATCGATGACACTCTTGAGTTGTTGTTTCAAGCTCATTAATTTGTTTCTCACACGGTTCATTAGGAGCTACATAGTTGAAACATTTTGTTGTTGTTTCAGGCTCATTAATTTGTTGCTCACACAGTTAATTAGGAGCTACATCGATGATATACTTTGCTGTTGATTCAGGCTCAATAATATGTTGCTCACACAGTGCGTTAGAAGCTTCATCGATGACACTCGGAGTTGTTGTTTCAGGGTCATTAATCTGTTGCTCACACTGTGCATTAGAACTAACATCGATGACGATGGATTTAATAAAAAAATGGAAATAAAAACCTAATTATCTGCATAATGCGAGGTAAACATGGTGCCAGCATCAATCACATCAATTTAGCATGTTTGAAGCACAAGTAGACATAGTGACTTGATAGGGTTTAAGTACTGCCACACACTCGCATTTTAATCAATCTTGATTTGGCGCTGAAATTATATGCAAATCTATAACACATACAAATCTCATGTTTTTATAGAACGATATGGCTGTGGAAACTAAGATGCATTTTACCAGTTTTGCATGCGCCAGCATCTGGTACATCTACATGGTATGTTCTGGCTGGACCTTTTTCATGGAAAACATACATATGTTTGTAGCCAGCAGAGGCGTAGCTGACCTGAAATGCATATATAGGCAGGACAAACTAGGAAGGTCCGGCGCCGGCGTTTTTTTAAACTAAGCAATGTAATGGTACGTTTTGGCGTATATCTGACAAAGCTCTTGTATGGTATTTAAAGACATATGTTTTGACAAATTTGAGAATTAACAAAAGTAACTACGTCGATGACCTGAACCATATAGATTAAGCTGTTTTTTGTTTAAAAAATAATAATTATGTGATATGAGATAACTGGTTTGTTTTTTGTTCAATATCTCAAAAACTAATTGAGATATAATACTAAAATCTTGAGACAATATGTAAATTATATTTCAATTTTTTTTTGCAATAAAGTGAAAATTGAAAGAAATGGTCGATAGCAGCCTTTGACTGTAGCCCCTCGATATTTAGGCAGTGAATGGTAGATTGGTTGCTGCAATTTTATATTCAGATGACAAATATATTTGGGAAATGATGATGTACATATTGCAGTGAAGTGGGGAAGAAAGAGACACAACAATGCACGGTTGATTATTTGTTACTCAGTTTGCCTTGAAGTTTGCTGTATACAGGCGTATCGATATCATTTTCACTCATCTCATGTTTAAGGGTCAGTTTCATATTGACCGTCCAGATTTTATGTTTCTGACCGATATAATATGGGAAATACTCGACAATGCCATCAAATAAAACGATGTTTGAGGTTACGTAAAACCACAAGATAAATACAAGTGTGTGTACGTGTGCATTTGCATCGTGGCTATATGTTTCACGTACACATATTATACCATATAGTGTTTTTAGTAATCTAGAAATATAATTGCAGTGAGGTGGTCGAGTGGTTTACGTTTGAAGCTACCTGAAGAGATGTGTAAATATATTTGACAGACATGTAATGGAATTGTTGTTTAAATGCGCGTATAACAATATATTCATGCGTTTATTTAAATCCACCCACAGAGAAAAGCAGTTGTAATAGATCAATGCGGGATCTCGGTTGTCTTACGACGGTCGCTCCCATACAGAATGATAGGAACCCATCAGATTGCAGATCTTAACATTTGTTACATAATAATTAATACGAATTTTGGTGCAACATTTGTCGCAATTGGTTAGGGCATCGTCTGCTATTTGTCTACTGACATGAAGGTTCAGGGTAAGGAAACGTTCAGGGTAAGGAAACGCAACGTTTTACGATATTTCAAAATATTGTTAGAAACTACTACGCAGTTAATCTGGTGGTTGCTACCATTGCATGTGTAATATAATATATAATATAATATAATGTAATATAATATAATATAATTTAATACAATACAATACAATACAATACAATACAATACAATGCAATGCAATGCAATACAATACAATAAATATAATATGTGATGTGATGTGATGTGATGTGATGTAATGTAATGTAATGTAATGCAATGTAATGTAATGCAATGAATATAATATAATATAATATAATATAATATAATATAATATAATATAATATAATATAATACAGCACAACACAACACAACATAACACAACACATGTAATATAATATAATATAATATAATATAATATAATATAATATAATATAATATAATATAATATTATAATATAATATAATATAATATAATATAATACACCACACCACATCACAACACAACACACCACCACACATCACATCCTTATCCAACATAACACAACACAACACAACACAACACAACACAACACAACACAACACAACCTAACACACCACAACACAACACACCACAACACAACACATCATAACTTAACACACCACAACACAACACATCATAACTTAACACACCACACCACAACACACCACACCACAACACACCACAACACAACACAAAACACAACACAACACAACACAACACAACACAACACAACACATGTAATATAATATAATATAATATAATATAATATAATATAATATAATAAATAAAATATAATATAATATAATATAATATAATACACCACACCACACCACACCACAACACAACACACCACCACACATCACACCATAACCCAACATAACACAACACAACACAACACAACTTAACACACCACAACACAACACAACACACCACAACGCAACACATCATAACTTAACACAACACAACCCAACACATCATAACTTAACACATAACACCACAACATAACACAATATACCACAACACAACACAACATAACACCACAACACAACACAACACAGCACAACACAACACAACACAATACAACGCAACACAACACAACTCAAAATAATTCATTTGCTTGTTCCATGGACGATATGTGCCTGTATTGCAATCCCATGAGTAAGAACGGTGTATTGAAATTATACCTTAGCTCTCACAATTATTCAAATGTTTTGTTCCCGCGACGATATCAGACTTTCTTAATTATGTCGATATATCGTGCCAGATCATATCAATACAAAGCAATGCAACCCAATAATAAGACTATATTTCATTCGTTCAAAATATTATGGAATATATCAACAGTCACGCAATATGTCAAACTCAAAATTATTGCGTAAAAGGTCAACTATACAGTCGTGTAAAACGTATTTGATCAGTATGTTGAGTTAATGTTGGCCCTACATATCTTTTGTTTTAAAAAGAGACTGATATGTGTATCAAAATCACAAATTACGATATTTCATACCTATATATATCCACAATACACTTCATTTGGTCATGGTAAATACTCCAGTGTATATGATTGGAGGTAGTACTGCTTTAGTACAGTTGTATGTTTAAAATGCTAATTTTATATGCCCATTTTTAAACATATTATATGCGCCACTTAAACTAGTCTTCACAGAAGTTGCATCTTGAAAGGTGGTATTCTATTTACCCCTTTCAAAACAAAGGCAGACAGTAATGAACATTTTGCTTAGCTATCAAAGTACTATTTTTTATATGCGTAAAAGTGAACATGAGTATTTAAAAGTTCATGTGTCTCCCAAACTAAATGCATTCGTCTTTAAAATGTTTTCGAAACCGTTCACTTTTTTCTAAGCAGTTAATTATTGAGCATAAACTTCTTTGCTCATAGTGACAAGGATTCATGTTAATTTGTTCACTAACTTTCAGTATTTAATACTTTGTGAGCGTCTTTGCTTGTGTTATTTTGAATGCTTGCGATTTACTTCAGGAACTCTCAGCAGTTACCTTGTGGAGGTGGAATATTTTGTAGTTACAAGCACTTCTTGAGCGGCTTCGATCGGAATGAATGTTATCGTGTTCACATACTCTCAGTAGTTAGTTCTTGTTGTGAACATTTTGAGACGAAATAACGTGATTAAATAATCCATTTTAAAACAAATGTGAACTCTTAATATTCAATCTTTAGATATCTAACTACGAACTAAGCACCTCTTGTTGCAGATTTGTTCTTGAATTGCTATGAATGAGATTTCATGTTGAATATTTCATCCGATACTCAAGCAGATGTAATTGAAGCCTTAAATTACACCTCTCGGTATTTGGATAACATATTGAACATTAACAATCCTTTATTTTTACTATGGTTAATAATACCCATCCTAATGAACTTCAACTCAACAAAGCTAACAGTTCTGATAATGTCGCTTCTTTTCTTGATTTACATCTGTCTATTGCAAATGGCGAAATAGTAAAATATATGACAAGAGAGATGATTTTAATCTTGATATTGCTAATTATCCCAATTTAGATTTGGATGTTGCCCGAGCTACTTCTTATGGAGTCTTTGTTTCTCAACATTTTCGTTTCTCTAGAGTTTGTAGTCGTGTTGAGGACTTTGATATTCGTATTATTGTTATAACAAAAAAGCTATTCCAGCATAGTTACCGTTACCATAAACTTCGAAAAAACTTTGCAAAAGTGTATTATCGTAACCCTGAATTACTTTTAAAATATAAAAGTAATATAAGAACTCTTCTGCGACAAGGACTATCTCAACCTGACCTCTATGGTTATGTGATTTACAAACTTCGTAAGATCTTTGGTCATAATCACTTTCTTCATACAGTCTTTATTGAACTTGTTAAAAAGTATATCAAAAGAGGTTATGATCATATCATTTTGCAACTACTGCATGTTTAGTGGTTGACCCATTTACAGTTCGCCACTGTGCTGTCATCTTTGACTGTGCGATGACCTGATAGATGGTGGACCCTACGAGACGTCCACCTAAATCCTTATAGGACGGTAGCGTTTGATATTTGTCTTTAATCTTGTCTTTTCGTACACTTAATGGTTTGATCTCTTGTTGTTCTGGTTTCTGCCAAGTTAGTGAGTACTTACTTTGTGGCTTTCTAGGGGTTCAACTCCAAAGTAAGCTAAAATAATAAAAACACGCATTAGTGTTTCGATTCTAGCTGAAAGTTATGACAATGTATGTTGCAATTGTTTACGATATTCCAAAGAGTGATATATAACATAGTGTGATATGTGCTGATGCCAGAGTTATGGCCCATAGATTCTTAAAATTGATATTTGCAGTTTCCGCTCTGTAATTTTAACACTTATAATTTACTGATGATGAAAAATGGGGAAAATTTGTTACAATCCAATCTTGATGAAACATGGGATTAATGATTTTTGGAATAAAATCTCGTATAATTTCAATAACCAGCCATATTTCACATATCGCGCCAGAGTTATTGTTGAAAATTGAATATTTCTTTTGCAGTTTCTGCTTAACAACTAAAATTTATAATCCCATCTTGATGAAACTTGGGTCTTTGTTTCTGCTCGGCCAAGATCGATAACAAGCAAGATGGCACTTACCATGCTAGAGTTATAGCCCTTTCTTTTTTAAAAAAAATAAGATTTTTTCCGAGGCTTTTACTGCATATCGACTGATTTTTACATTGGTGGTTCCAATCAGGCGGTGAACTTTAATTCTCTGAATTTGCTTGCTTAACCTGAAATTGATTACGTTTTATAATATATATGTAACAGTTCCTAATACACAGGTCATACGTATTTCTTAACTACTAGTATTATTAACAACATTTATTTTCTCATCAGTGCAATAATAACAGGTCCTTGAGTGATTTTGTAAACAATATAGAGGATAGAAATGCATACGTTATCCTGTATATCACCTCGTTCCATGTACACCGATGGTTCTTGTTCGTTTACCATTATTGAACCGGTTGCGTCATCAGTTTACAAACTTGAGACTTTCTTTTGTTCAATGATCTACACTTTCTCCGGATGCTGCATTGGTACACGCACGGGTTTTGAGACAATCCGTACAATCTCCGAAATGGCGATAAGGTCAAAATTCATGGTTTGTGTGTATTTATATGCTAATACTCTTTGAATGAATCAAGGTTCCCAAAATAACTTCCTATCACGGAAATTACTGCAAAATAAAATAAAAATAGCAGACAGCCGAAGAAACATTATTTTTCTATAAGTTCTACTGTATCCTATTTTATCTGGGTGCAAATCCTTGTGTTATATATTTATTTTCAATATTTGATCATCCGCGAAAACAGATGACACATTTATAAATTCGTTTGTTTTAAAAAATCAAATTAAACTTGCAATATTTATCAGTATACCATTTAAGAATTATGTCAGAATACTTCTTCGATATAAGCTCATGCTTCGTCAATCTTTCCTTAAACCGAAGAACGTCAGGTCCCAATCGCAGAACATTTTACGTTGTAATCCAGTCTAAGTGAAATATCTTTTGTATACTCTAATTGCAATTATCTCTATCAACATCGCTCGGAAATCACTAGGAATGCAAGTGAGGAAGTGTCAGTGCTTACGGATGGTGGATGATGTACAGTACTGGGTATACACAGGAAAAGTGGGTGGTCTGGGTCTGCCTCCATCACAAAAATCGACTGTCATATATAACCTTACATGCGTTGCACAAAACAAATAAATAATACTCGGACATGGTGATAAATTCGTTACACAGATATCCAGCATGGTGTATTACACATTCAACAGTAAGTGCATTTTAACTTTCGTAATAGTTGTGGTTGCGTAATTACAAAATAAAATGACGTAGGAAGTACAACTATGAAGCATACACCATTTACATTTGAAAAAAACGCTTCCACTCAAGATCTCTTTAAGAAAATGAGTGATTTCTCGTGCTTTTATTGAAATAGTATTAAGAAGTTTTAATATGGCTTTTAGATCATCCTGATTTGCGTTCGGTTGAAATTTAAATAAGTATTTCTTAAATCAGTATAGTACAGTATCTGTTTATTTGTGATTTGGGCATGTTTGTTCTTTTTTTTATCTCCAATTTCAATCATTAACTCTTTGCGTCACTACATATGATATTTCACCAAATATATGTTAAGGGGAAAGACGTACATACTGATACATAATCACCATAACCATTACATGTTATAGTGAAATTTAAACTCGAAACAGGTTTTATCCGGATTTATTATTAATACATATGTCTGGACTTTAATATATTACACGTATGCACCAGCTTTGATACGTGTTATGGTTTATTTTATTTGTATTATATTCATACAGTTAATGGGATATTAACGGGTTATACCAACGATAATCCCTTTAAAACTCTTGATCTACTGAAACGGAACACCTGCCAGATACGTATATACTTCATTTACAAACAACCTTATTTGTGATATATGACGTCATCTGGTCAATATTATACCATAGGTATTATAATACCTAGCTACCCCACCCGTCCCCACCAATCCCTACCAACACACAAATAATGCATGGTGTTGCGGAACAAATATGTGAATCATGGGCAGATACAAAAATAAATTCAGGTCAGACTTCCCGGTCCTTAAAATTATGCAGTACTAAATTATATCATACTAAATCTATTTGTTTTTGTTATACTACATTTATTTCACAAGCTGTCAAAGAATTTTCAAAGAATTGTTTAACTGTTGTTTCAGCAGGCTCTTTTTAACCATGATTTAATATGTTATCGGCAAGACTAATGGAGAGCACATCTGTTTTTAATTAGAACCGGAAAAATTGACCTGGCGTCTTTTTTTGAAATTTATGTTTAACTTTCGCAATCTTTGTATCTTGAAAGTAGAATTTTCCAAATATAAAAGCAATTTAAGAACTCTTTTGCGACGAGGACTATCACAACCCGACTTCTACGGTGATGTGATTTATAAACTTCGTAGGATTCTTGGGCATGATCACTTTCATACTATCTTTGTTAAACTTGTTAATAAGTTTATCTAAAGAGGTTATGACCCTATCATTTTGCAACATACTGCATGCTTGGTAATGGAGCCTTTTATAGTTCGCCACTATGCTTTCCTCTTTAATTGTACGATGACCGGACAGGCTGTGAACCCTATGATGACGCCTACCTAAAGCCCAATTTGATGTTTGTCTATGATCTTTCATGTCGTGCCCTTAATGGTTTATTCTCTTGTTGCTCTGGCTTCTGCCAAGTCAATGAGTACCTTCATTGTGGCTTTCTAGGCTATTGTTTTTTGTATTATATTTACACGAGCATATTTGTGTTTTACTTATATTGCCTATTGATGCTGGCTTGTTTGTTAGAGATTAGATCATGGCGGGGATTTCTTTATTTACACTGTCCTGTTTTAATGGGATGACAGTAGGGTAAGTGTGAGGTTTGGTTTTAACACCCAGTGGATTTGTTGCCACTGACCGTTCCAATTGTCAACCCTTTTGTGTTGGTGATGTCGTTTGCATTTTTTATTACTTTTTGCTTTCTCGTTTGTCTGTTTGCGTGTTTGTTTTAGTGTTTTGTGGTTGATTGTCGTCCTTGATTGCTGCTTTCCCTGTCCGATATTTTTATCTTTCTTTGGAAGTTTGACCTTTAATGTTATATAGACCTCAGCCCCCATTTCGTTCAATATACAGTTCAAGATCCGAATATGGAGGCCATACATTTCATATAAACCAAACCATCGTGAATTATTTTGTTTGAAAAACATCGTATTTTTTCAAACCAACATTTCATATATGCATTGTAAACTTAGGGAAGCATAATTGCTTATTGATAATTCTTCTCCTATGAATAAAGTGGTAAATATTGCAATAAAACTTTATCGCTACCTCCCCCTAGAGTAAATCTTTTTTCGGATACTTTACTTCCCTGAACGTCATCGTGACTTTTAAATATGCTAATATCCCGTGATAAATATATATCAAAACTGGGCATAACAAATATATAATAAGAAGGGAATACAATTGGGAATCGGACGAGGAATGATATTATGCAAGTTTCTGTCAAGCACGCAGTGTGACAAACTCTAAAATGCAGAATGAGGGTTTACGAAATAAAATGTCTTGCATACCGGATAAGGTTATCCGCGATTTACATGGGCGATGGAAAGCCTGATCTTACACATGGGGGAAGATAGAAGTCGCACGCTGATAGCAACAATGACAGTTTCTTGACGTCGTCATGAAAACAGTTAGTAATTGGCGACGTCAACGCGCAGAATGTAAATGATAAGCAAAAACAATAATAAATCCTGGGTATCCAGTTCAGGTATGGAAATTCTAACCCTCGGTATGGCTGTTTTAATCGGAACCTCGGCAGAGCCTCGGTTTCGATAAAAACAATTTACCCGTGTTGGAATTCCCCTGTCATCACCGGATACCCATTAACGATTCTTATAATATTCCACTTTTAACTTATGCATGCTTCGAGTTCATAAAACAGATGTGCATGTATTTATAACCAATACTATATTGGAGTTGTTGAATCCATTACAATTATATAATATTTTAAATGTCAGCATTGTTTCAATATTTGAACCCATTTACCTGTATGCATGTACAAACTTAGTTAAAATGACGTAAATAAAATCATATGACACTACAATTGAGACGTATTGTGCTTTTAAGAAAAACAAATGTCAAATTGACATACAAAGTATTCAAATGTTTATGATATAAAGATTGACAGAACATATTGGAAATGCATTACGGCTGGAATAGATCATATCAAACACACAAGGTATTATATATACTGATTCAGTAAATCTGAATATACACATACAAGTAGATGTAAAAGTGTAATAGAGTTCCAAATTATTCGTTGAATTACTTTGCATTTCCAATAAATTTATAGATATGAATTATTATGACTGCTTGGTAATACGAGTATTGATACTTGGTCTTGACCAATAACTATCACAGCTTGTATAGGGTCCTATAGAAACCATAGCGTCCGAACGCAATGGCATTGTAGGTCCGCACTGTACTGCAAACGAGGACTTGATAATACAACGAAAGAGACAAAAAACAACAGAAATGGTGGTAAAGACATGGTTACCGACTTGGACTTTTAAGGCTGGTGTAAACGATAAGCAAAATAAACTGCCTACCATGTACTGGATTCCTAAATTACATAAAAATCTGTATACGGCTCGCTTTATTTCTAATTCTAGTGCCTGCGCAACAACAAACATCTCCAAACTTTTAACTTCTTGTCTTACTGCCGTTAAAGATCACGTTAAACTATATTGTGATGAAACTTATGAAAACTCTGAGATTAATTTATTTTGGTCTATAAAAAATTCAGGAGACGTTCTTGATAACATTTTCAATAAAGGTCAAGTTTCATCAATAAATACTTATGACCTCTCTACACTATATACAACCTTACCACATCATCTTATTAAAGACAAGCTAATTTCTCTTATTCAAAAAAAATTCGCTAGAGAAAATTACATTTAATATTAAAGTGTTTTTTACTAACGGCAGTTTAGACAATTAACTATGCTGACTTGCTATTATGAAGTTTGTGAAGCACTCATCTTCCTATTAGATAATATTTTCGTCAGGTATGGTACCCCCGTTTATAGACAAATTGTTGGTATCCCTATGGGTACGAACTGTGCACCACTTGTCGCAGATTTGTTTTTATTTTGCTATGAAAGGGATTTCATGTTGAGTCTTTCACCAGATACCCAGGCAGATGTTATTGAAGCTTTTAATGAAACCTCTCGGTATCTGGATGACATACTGAACATTGACAACCCTTTCTTTCCAACTATGGTTGATAATATTTGTCCTAAAGAACTTCAGCTTAATAAAGCTAATATATCTGATAATAACGCTGCTTTTCTTGATTTAGATCTCTCGATTGAAAATGGTGAAATAATTAGCAAAATCTATGACAAGAGAGATGATTTTAATTTTGACATTGTTAATTACCCCCACTTGGATGGGGATGTTCCCCGAGCAACTTCTTATGGGGTGTATGTGTCTCAACTTATTCGTTTTTCAAGAGCTTTTTCTCGAGTTGAGGACTTTAATATTCGTTATCTTTGTATAACTAAAAAGCTACTCAATCAGGGTTACCGTTACCATAAACTTCGTAAAGCCTTTGCAAAATTTTACTATCGTAACCCTGATTTTCTTTCCAAATATAAAAGTAATTTAAGGACTCTTCTGCGACAAGGACTATCACAACCTGACTGCTATGGTGATGTGATTTATAAACTTCGTAAGATTCTTGATCATAGTCACTTTCATACTATCTTTGTTAAACTTGTTAAAAAGTTTATCAAAAGAGGTTATGACCCTATCATTTTGCAACGTACTGCATTCTTGGTGGTGGACCCTTTTACAGTTCGCCACTATGCTTCCCTCTTTAAGTGTACGATGACCGGACAGGCTGCGGACCCTATGATGAAGCCTACCTAAAGCCCATTGGGACGGTGGCGTTTGATGTTTTTCTATGATTTTACCTGTCGTGCCCTTAATGGTTTGTTCTCTTGTTGCTCTGGCTTCTGCCAAGTCATTGAGTACCTTCATTGTGGCTTTCTAGGCGATTGTTGTTTTGTATTATATTTACACGAGCATATTTGTGATTTACTTATATTGCCTATTGATGCAGCCTTGTTGGTTAGAGATTAGATCATTGCGGGGATTTCTTTATTTACACTGCCATTTTTAATGGGATGACAGTAGGGTAAGTGTGAGGTTTGGTGCACCCTAGAACCGGTTTAAACCCCCAGTGACCTTTGTTGCCACTGACCGTTCCAATGCGGTAGCCCTATTGTCAACCATTTTTTGTTTGTGATGTCGTTTGCATTTTTTATTACTTTTGCCTTCTCGTTTGTCTGTTTGCGTGTTTGTTTTTGTGTTTTGTGGTTGACTGTCGTCCTTGAATGCTGCTTTCCCTGTCCGATATTTTTGTATTTCTTGGAAAGGTCAGTAGGCAATAAGGACTACTAGTTAGCTTGAATCGATTTTATATGCGCACAATCCTCTCTATTATCCTGTCTTCAGCGCCCAAGTAGACAAGACAGTGTAAACAAAACTACATCCCATCAAAAGGAATTCTCTAACAATAAAGTCCACATCCAGAGAAACTAACTAAAGAAACACATACAAAATAATAAACATCTCAGGATATATCCAGAATCGTACTGAACAGCCATAGTAGTTGCAGCTAAAGAGAAAACCAATCTACAGTACGACCAGAAAACCCGACGGACGAAAGCTCATGCACCCACCTCCCATAGTTGGGGTTTCAGTAGGTAATATCATAGAGTCCCAAGAGGTAGTCCAGTCATCGCACAATTGAAAAGTGAAGCGTAATGACTGACTGTAGGGGGTCAACCACTAAACATGCAGTGCGCTGTAAACCCAAAGGGTTATATCCTTTTCTGACGAACTTCCTGATTAAATTTGGAAAGCGGTCAGGAAACCCGTCAGACCCCTTTAACTTTCGAAGTTTATAGACCACATCTCCATAAAATGAGGGTTGTGATATGCCTAGTCGCAGAAGTGTTTTACGGTTGGTGTTGTACTTTTCCAGCAGGCCCTCGTTGCGGCGGTAGATTTTAGAGAAAGATCTACGTATTTTGTGATAACGCGAACCCTGCTGAAGAAGTTTACTTGATTTCGATTATTGAAGTCTAGAACATCATTACACGCTCTAGCAAATCGAATGAGCTGGGAGATATACACCCCGTATGAGGTAGCACGTGGTACATCTCCATCCAGGTGTGGATAGTTAACGATGTTGGAATTGAGATCATCTCTCTTATCATAGATTTTAGTATGAATACAATCATTTGAAATCGAGAGATGAAGACCGAAAAATTCTGTTACTGTATCCGAACTGTTGGCTTATTCAACGTGAACTCTTAAAATCCACTATACGATCACTAATTCAATCAGCAATTTAGTAAACGCGAATTAATTCATAATAACTTATGCATAGCACGACGTCAAATATGAAGTAAAACGATTGGCGTCAAACTGCGACGTGACGTACAGCCTTAGTTATGTGCGTGCGGCCTTCTGGGATAAGAGGCGTTGTTTATTTCTCTGACATTTTCTTTATTACTTTATTTCACCTCCCCTTCTTTATTTGTTTACATAGAAATATATCAGAGATATTAATATGAATAAGGCACTGCCTCTGTGCGAGCTCAACTCCAAGACCCACTGGCACTGGATAAAATGAAAACACGTTATGGACCAGACACTGACCTTAACATTTAGTCCCAACATCGATCTTGTTTTGTTCACACCCTATAGTATTGCATGATATGTAAACACATATAGTTTTATCTCAATATCTGAAATTATCTTATTGAAATGATCACAACAATACATCTCATTGACATGTGACATTAACTTGTAAGTAACTATACATGCCTAGGGTAAAATGTATTTCTTGTGAATTTGTACCATTTTTTTTTTCAAAATACTTTGACCATATCCCACCCACTTCCCCTACCCCACCCACATCCAACACCCCCCCCCAAACCCCCCACCCCACCACAAAAAAACGCCTTCCACAAACTCCTGTCAATTTATAGGGGTGAGACTGTCCTGGCCACCTTGTTTCTACGCCTCCATTTTTATTGCACTTTTGGACTTTTTATTTTTTCGATTTCTGAAATTATACTAGGCCCAGTGTCACATGAGATCCACACGCGTGGACTTTTCTTACGTTGGGTACATGAGATTCACACGTGTGATTAACACGCATGTATTGTTTAATGATATATGGAGTATATATAATATGTGAATCATACGTTTTTGATATTTTCCAGTTATCTGTTGAGCTTTTTGATAAAATAATATGACAGTAAAAGTCCACTATGACGGTGATAATATTGATAGAATGTTGCTAAACCGTTAACGCATATCTGCTATTTGTGAGTGTTTGTAATAATAATGGTTAGAAAAGTAATTATGGTCTAGAATACCACATGTGATTGTTTTTATTTCAACGCGGCAATTTATTTTAAAAATACAATATTGTAGAAACGAATATAGGATGAGGCTGATGCGTGGAATTTAAATTAGAAATCAGCCTTAAAAGGGTAAAATGATAAATAGATACACTAAAAAAATACAATAATTAAATACAATTGACTGAATGCTTTTCCTTTCCTCACATCTGTAACGCTTATATTACAGCAGGTGCGGATTCAGCTTATCATGGTGGAGCGCAATGTTGGAAGTGAGGTGGATGGGGTGTGGGTGGAAATAATTGCTTTTTAAATGTACTTTTCGGAGTTTATTGGAGCGCAGCTGCTTTAGTTCCATGTTTACGCTTTGAATACGCACCAACCACCCCCTCCCACCCCAAATCTGTGCCTGAGCTATAACACCATATTTATGTTAACGCATATCTGCTATTTGTGAGTGTTTGTAATAATAATGGTTAGCAAAGTAATTATGGTCTAGAATACCACATGTGATTGTTTTTATTTCAACGCGGCAATTTATTTTAAAAATACAATATTGTAGAAACGAATATAGGATGAGGCTGATGCGTGGAATTTAAATTAGAAATCAGCCTTAAAAGGGTAAAATGATAAATAGATACACTAAAAAAAATACAATAATTAAATACAATTGACTGAATGCTTTTCCTTTCCTCACATCTGTAACGCATTTATTACAGCAGGTGCGGATTCAGCTTAGCATGGTGGAGCGCAATGTTGGGAGTGAGGTGGATGGGGTGTGGGTGGAAATAATTGCTTTTTAAATGTACTTTTCGGAGTTTATTGGAGCGCAGCTGCTTTAGTTCCATGTTTACGCTTTGAATACGCACCAACCAACCACTCCCACCCCAAATCCGTGCCTGAGCAATAACACCATATTTATAAAATACAATACGCATGCACATGCGCAAATGACGGGGGAAAACAGTTTTTTTTTGTGTATATATATTTTATATAATTTAATTAATTTTATATTGTGTTATTGGCGTGTTGTTATTTTCCCTCAAATCCGGAATCTCTGTTCATCAGTTTATTAATTTCGATTATAAGTAGGTATAACTATGCCTTAAAGTGGTTTAAAATGTATAGCTCGTATAAATAATGTTTTATGGTCGACATTTTACATAGTTTGGATTTTATATAGGGAATGTGGTATTACAACTTTATATTGAGTGATGAAATAATGACTAAATAAGTCAATTGAATTGAATTGAACCTTGTTTAACGGCTCGTCAACACATTCTAAGTTAATTAGAGCCGACCCTGAGAAAGGGGAATTTGGTATTATAACTTATTGAGTGGAGAAATTATTTACTAAATAAGTAAATTGAATTGAATTGGATCTTGTTTAACGGATCATTAACGCATTATAGATTATATACAGTCGCCCATGAGAACGTAATAGATGGTGGAATAACGTTTTGAATGGTGAAAAAATGAATTGAATTGAATCTTGTTCAACGGCTCCGCAACACGTTGTAGGTTATTTAGAGCTATCTCAGAGGAAACGGAATGTGGTATTATTATTGAGTAACTTACTGAGTGATGAAATAATTACTAAATAAATTACTTATTGAGTGGTGAATTATTGACTAAATAAGTAACTTTAATTGAAATGAATATTGTTCAACGGCTCATCAACACATTAAAGTCTATTTGGAGCCGCCCCAGAGAGAGTGTAAAGTGGTATTATACCCTACTGAGTGGTGAAATAAATAAATTTAATGACTAATTAAGGAAATTGAATTGTATTGAATTTTGTTAAAGGATCATCAACACATTATTGGTTATTTATAGCCGCCCCAGAGAAAGGGGAAGGTGTTAAATTTGGTTTAACCTATCATCACACATTTTAATTAGTTAGAGCCGCCACAGAGATAAGAGAAGGGTACATATGAGTCGAGGAACCTTAACTACTCTTATTAACGAATAGATTCGTATATTTTTAACACGTTTGGAGGATAGACTCCGATGCACGGTACCGTCCAGTTTACGTCCCCATCCGACGGACTAAAGCTTAAGTTTCGTTTACTTATGTCATCTATGAAGCATGTATATTACCTGTATTTCACCCTTAGATCCGTGATTTTCACGCATATATTCGTGTATTTATGACATCTAAGAAGCATGTGTATTACCTGTATTTCACCCTTTTGTTCAAGTGATTCTTATGCATATATTCGTATATTTATGCCATCTATGAAGCATGTGTATTACCTGTATTTCACCCTTGGATCCGTGATTCTTACGCATACATTCATTTTCGTTATAACATATATGAAGCATGAGTATAACCTGTACTTCATCCTTGGATCCGTGTATTTCTCACGCACACTTTAATTTATTCTTCATCTATGAAGCATGTCTATTACTTTTATTTCATCCTAGCATCCTTGTGCTTCTTACGCATACATTCGTTTATTTATGTCATTTATGAAGCATGTTTATCACCTGTATTTCACCCTTTGTTCCGTGATTCTCACGCATACATTCGTGTATTTATGATATCTATGAAGCATGTATATTACCTGTATTTCACCCTTTTGCCCGTGTGATTCTGATGCATACATCCGTATATTTATGACATCTATGAAGCATGTGTATTACCTGTATTTCACCCTTTTGTCCGGGTGATTCTTATAGGTTATTTAACATGGTTCTGTACAATACGGAGATATATTTGGACGAGTACACAGCTGGAAAAGTCATATTGGACGAGCCGTTAGGCGAGTCCAATATGATTTTTTCCAGCTGTGTACGAGTCCAAATATATCCCGTATTGTACAGAACCATGTTAAGTAACCTTTTTATTCTATACCTTTATTTTAACCAATCATTTATAATTCGGATATAACTTTCGTTTGTTTCATGCTTTCAAGCAAGTCGCTATGAACATCGAAAGCACAATTGCATGTAGGTCTATGTATTTTATATATTGTGTTCGACATGGCTTACTCTCAAGCTTTATTTGCTTGAAAGAATGCCCATTTCTCCGTTGTCAACAGTGATTAAATACTACCGAAGGTCAGTTTCAAACAATGATATATTATGCTAGTTTTTTGTGTTTTTTTTTTGTTATAAAGGAAAATTAAATAAAAATATGTGCAATAGATAGGTTTTCATTACTTGACAACAATTTATGGTTAGGTAATGACAGAAGCCTGTCGGTTCTGATTTTTATTCGGACCTTTTCACGCGTTTCGGTCTTTATCATAGGTTTAACATGGAACCTGTGAAGCGTACAATACGAACAAAATACGGGATATTTTGTACGCGCGTGCGTCCCGATACGGAAATATATTGTACGGTCACATGACTCGAAAGAGCGTCTACGATTGGATGTATAAATTAGGTATAGAATAATTACGCATACATCTGTATATTTATGACATCTATGAAGCATGTGTATTACCTGTATTTCACCCTTTTGTCCGTGTGATCTTTACGCTTACATTCGTAAAATGACCTTGACCAACTGGCCTGACTAAGTTTTCGTGTAGAAAAAAATAGGTATTTAACCCATATAATGATCTTCAGTGTGACTTTGACCTTTACATTTAGTATGGTCATTTCGATGTTATCAGGATGAGTATACATTTGAAAGTTTGATGAAGAGATATCAAGAAATGAGAAAGTTATAGCCAACGTTAATTTGTCCTGAAGAACAAAAGAGTATTTAACCCATATAATGACCTTCAGTGTGACCTTGACCTTTATGTTTTAGTATGGTCATATTAATGTTGTCAAGATGAGCATATATTGAAAGTTTGATGAAGAAATATCAAGATATGAAATAGTTATAGCCAATGTTAAGTTCGAAAAGGCGACACAAAAATACAAAACTTGTGTTTCAAATTACGGCGGTATCTTAAAATTTAAATGTTGCTATCACAGATGCAAACACATCTTTTTTTTATCAAGGCCAAAGCCCATCCTTTATTGTTTTAAATGGAAACCAGATGTACAAGTGAAACTTGTTTTTCACAAACATTAAAACTTAAACAAACAAATAAATAAAACATTTTCTTTCTCTCCTAAAGTAAACGAGTACAACTTATATCATTTTTTTAACAAAGCATGGCTATGCTTTATTGAAATATACTAATCAGTCCACCTCTTGTTACCAGAACATATGATATGCAGTTATTTATTTTACCTAGAGCTACTGAGAACAGAGTAACTAGACCATTTGCCTTGTCATTGTACACATTAATACTTTAATACACCCAATATGTATCCTCAAATAAGAGCTGTCGGAGAACCGCGCAGGTCGGCTATTCGATTTTTCAGATGTTTGGATAAAAATACATTTCGAATAACTGAGTGATAGTTTAATTAAGCTAAACCGTTTGATAATCAATAGGGTACAGTTCCTTAATACATCAATTATGAAAAAAGAAATACTATAATTCAAAAGCAGTACCTTGAAAATAATGCTTGGTTTACAAGTTATTCACAATATTTGAAATTAGTCAATCATAAAATCACATTCAAATCTCCTTCATTAAATTTAAGCAAGCACTTATTTAAAGGTGCATACATTCTTGAACATATAGGCATATGGTAGCATAGGCATGCTTGGTTCACTCAGAGGAAAATAATGGTTAAATTAACCTCTACATAATGTCTGTTGATTACAGGCAAATAGCTGATAGTCGTATTTTAAGTGACAGATCAGACATGTATAGTCACTGTTTGAATCCATACAAACATCCCTCTTTTCACACCGCTTGTAAATCAACCTGTTACATACAACGCACTGAATGCAGGTCACTCACTCGGGAATGCTTTCTGTCAACGCCTCACACGTATCATGGATCTTCTCAAGACCAGAAGACACCAGCCTGTTCTTGAGGTAGTTCCTCAAATGTGAAGGGAGGATCTGCCGTATAACAACAGGTGGAACACATTGAACGATACAATATGCATTGTGAAAGGAAGGAAAAAACATATATCATTAAGATATGACCATTATAGGAGCCTGCCTCCAGATTAAACAATAAAAGCAATGTAACATAGCTTTATTCAGTTATGTTTGTTCTATTAAAACTCACAGTATTATGACACTGCGATAGTTGCTCCGATTTAAAACAACTATACGAAAAGGCACTTTGGTGTCTAACACAGGGACAATACTACCTTTGTTAAACTTTTTAAAAAGTTTATCAAAAGAGGTTATACCCTATCATTTTGCAACGTACTGCATGCTTCATGGTGGACCTATTTACAGTTCGCCACTATGCTTTCCTCTTAATTGTACGATGACCGGACAGGCTGCGGACCCTATGATGACGCCTACCTAAAGCCCATTGGGACGGTGGCGTTTGATGTTTGTCTATGATCTTTCTTGTCGTGTCCTTAATGGTTTATTCTCTTGTTGCTCTGGCTTCTGCCAAGTTATTGAGTACCTTCATTGTGGCTTTCTAGGCTATTGTTATTTTGTATTATATTTACACGAGCATATTTGTGTTTTACTTATATTGCCTATTGATGCTGACTTGTTGGTTAGAGATTAGATCATGGCGGGGATTTCTTTATTTATACTGCCATTTTTAAATGGGATGACAGTAGGGTAAGTGTGAGGTTTGGTGCACCTAGAACCGGTTTAAACCCCCAGTGGCCTTTATTACCACTGACCGTTCCAAGGCGGTAGCCCTATTATCAATCATTTTGTGTTTTGATGTCGTTTGCATGTTTTATTACTTTTGCCTTCTCGTTTGTCTGTTTGCGTGTTTGTTTTTGTGTTTTGTGGTTGACTGTCGTCCTTGAATACTTGGGTAAAACGTCATGAGTTTAAACTGGAAGGAAAACGTCTATTTAGATTCTGATTAAGATTTACGCTTTTATTTATATGATAGCAACATTTCTGAAATGATTGTCCTGTAACTGTGATTTTTTTAATAGGTCTTTACGCACCAACATTGACGTTATTTCATTAACATGTTACCTGATTTGATGATTATATTTTGACTTTTGTCTCTAAATTATGTTATAACAGCAAATATCCATATCATAGTTTATTGTGACTACGAATTTTTCGTTTTAAAAACACTCTTCATTCTGTCAGTAAAGAATCATTTATTCTAA
Source organism: Cyrtodaria siliqua (assembly GCA_037043455.1). Taxonomy (NCBI): domain Eukaryota; kingdom Metazoa; phylum Mollusca; class Bivalvia; order Adapedonta; family Hiatellidae; genus Cyrtodaria; species Cyrtodaria siliqua. The sequence continues at coordinate 92,933 of JAWPHD010004173.1, read as the reverse complement.
AGTTATTGGAAAAAATGCACCTAATCATTTCACAGCTGTTTCAGACACCTTTTTTGTTTAAACATTTAAACATATCAAAGAATAAAGCAGTAAATGTAATTAAAGAAAAACACACTCTAGCATCAGTAAGACTTAACACAGTGAGAACATAATTAAATTGACACCTGTCAGAAGATGAATTATGAATTTGTATTTGCATGGTTTGTATAGATGTTTATACAAACGGTGAAATAATCACCAATATTGAGCAGCATTCTCTGCTGAAAAAACAGGTCTCTGGTTGTTGTTTGTTACAGTTAATGGAATTGCATGTTCAAAATACTTCTTATTCCCTTTTTGTTATTTAATTAACTCTCCTGAGACATTTGATTTCTTTTAATTAGCAACAAATATGAATATACATAAGTTGATGTTGCATACCTCCATAGTCGCAGGTGTTGATGTGGGCTTCTTCCTCCGAGTGAGTCCAACTCTGAAACCGTCCTTTCTCTGACGCTGGCAACCAGCAACGCCCAGTGGTTGTTACCGACGTTGATAGGGAGCAGGATCTTGTCATACACAGCCATCTTTACCTGACAAAACAAATGTATAAGTTATTCTAGCTGTGAGAGTTTACTCTTTCATATCCTTATAGGTGTCTGGGTAGCTCACCGACTTAATATCACCAATGCAACAGAACGGTTGCAACCCCAAGTGAGCAATACATCTTAGAGGTATCTGCCATTTTGGGCACCTGGGAGACTGCAGTCAGCACATCATCCCCTCTGGATTACACTGTAAGTGCCTTTGCACAGAGCTACAACAATGGGATCACTAAGTTGTACATCAGTTGTATAGGTGTGTTTCAGATATTGGAAAGAGTGGGTCAACTTAACATTTAAATTATTGGTAGCGTGTTTTTATGTGTGTTTTTGCTTTGTTGTGTTTTTAGCTCGACTATTCGAAGAATAGTAGATCTATCCTACTCACCACGGCGTCGGCGTCGGCGTTGGTGTCGGAGTCCCCAGCTTCACCTTAATGTTTTTGTGCAATAGAATAATAACTTCAATACTACTCAAGCTATTGCATTACAACGTTATACTAATGTTTCCCATAAAATTCTACACATTATCCAGCAATCCCCATAACTCTTTCTTGCATTTTGACAACGTTATGGCCCTTTGATTGTCATGTCTTTACCTTAAAAACTTCAGAACTACTCAAGCTATTGCATTAAAACTCTATACTAAAGTTTCCCATCGAATGAATGAATGAATGGTGTTTTACGGCACGTCGACACATAAATAGGTCATATTATGCGAAAAAACTGATGACAGATGTAATTTAAAAATAATATAAATATATAAAGATAAAACTATTTACAAATAAGGGATGATATGGTAGTAATATAAACTGTAAATGTAAATAAACAAATGACCGTCAACGGGTATATAAATAAGTAAATATATACAAGAACATATTATAATGATTTATATAGTCTGATTTCTTTCAGGAAATCTAAAACAAGTCTAAATCTATAGTTTCAAATAACTCTTTCATAGTATTAACATTGTAGTACCTCTGACGCATAGGATCAATGTCTACACATTCCAGCTAGATGTGTTTGACCGTTAAAGCAGGGTATACATTCTAGTAATTACTCAGCTTGTGTTTCCCATCGAATTCTGCACCTTATCCAATAATCCTCATAACTCTTCTTTTCATTTTGACAAAGTTATAGCCCTTCGATTGTCATGTCCTTACCTTAAAGGTTATGTGCAATAATTCTATAACTTCAAAACTACTCAAGTTATTGCAAATAAAATTTCACAATAATGTTTCACAACAAATTGTGTAATTTATCCAACAATCCCCATAACTCTTTCATTAATTCTGACAAATTAATGGAATTTTGAGATCCCCACCCTATATCCATATCTAGACTTACGGGGCATTAACAGACGGTTACAACCACTCAACCAGCATAGATCCCGATCTCCTTCCCTAACCCTGGGGACATAGCCTCTGGGTCATAATTTGGAAACCGTTAAGATCCCTACCCTATAACCATATATACACTTACTGAGCATTAACAGACGGACACAACCATCCAGCCAGCATAGACCCCGGACTTCTTCCCCACCCCTGGTCACATAGCTCCTGAGTCATAACTTTTAAACCGTTGAGATCCCTTCCCGATAACCATATATAAACACTTACTGGACATTAACAGAAGGATACAACCATCCAACCAGCGTAGACCTTAGGCTTCTTCCTAACCTTTGTGGACCTTACTCCTGGGTAAAACTTTACAAATAATTTATTATTTTTAGCTTGACTGTTTAAAGGATCTTATGGGGTCTATAGGTCAAAGTTCATGGTCACAAATTACAATTATGTGTTGCTCTTAGCATCAGGTTACTGTTTACCTCCGCATTTCTTAATATGTAAATAACATTTTTTATCCATCATCATCAAACTTACATACTTTATTATGAATGGGACGATGATCGTATCTATTGAGTTCAATATCATTGCATGAAAGGTCAAGGTTTCAAAGGGGTCAAAGGTCAAATGCATTTACTTACACTTTTAACATATTTCCCTCAAATTTGCTTATAACATTTGCATTATGTATCCTTTGAAGGGGTTATTATGAAATTACCTCCGTGTCATTACAGAAAAATTGTGGCCCTTGATTTAATGAAAATTCAAACGATTTCCTTCTTGACACATCCAGCAAGCCCCTTTGTTTTCACTTCTTCTTTTTTATGATGGTATGGCCGGTATATCATTTCTGGTTCTCTGAAAATTCGAATAGTCGAGCTGCGCTGTTCACTGAAAGCTTTTGTTATTTTGTTTGTCAAGACATTTGAATAAATTGAATGAATAAATGAAATAGCAACTTTCCTATGTTAATTTAGTCTCGGCAAGATAGACCGTATCATGCATATGTCTTACTCGCAGATATCGGTCTGGGAAGATTAGGCCAATTAAAGCGCCGACTAGCAATTAGCACAATTTATTTATTTTTATTAGCACCGTTTGGGTTACAACATGTTGTAAATAAAACGTACAACGTCAATTGTTGAAGCATCAGTTCAACTTTTTAACGTCACTTGCTGCGTCTCATAAGTTAAAAATAAGCAATTATTATTAAATTGACTTAAAAATATGTTTTTTGAAAGTCTCGTTGAATCTCTCAAAATCTCGCCAAGATCGCACAAAACGTTGGGGCGATTTCAAACGTTCTATTTTTTTCCTGTGACTGTAACATTTCAGGACACAAACACATTTTTGAGAGATCAACATAATGTTTGCAAAATATTTGGATGGAGTTGGGGCATACCCTGCTCCATTCCCTCTCAGAAAACTGGGAGGAGTTGTGCTGAACCTCCTGTTCCTTTCTCTTATTACGGCACACACTTAATTTTATTTATCATGGCAACCTCGTTTCTTATGCCTTTGATTAACATAAAAGCTCAGCAAGATCTTAACGCGCATACTGCATAAGGTATGGCATTCCATGAACACGGGACTGGCGCCCTTATATGATGTCACCCCCTGCGAAGTATCGCATACTCTCACATTACCTTGCCCGAAAAAAGTACTGAGTCTGACGGAGTGTGAAACACACGAGAAGATAATATGTTAACCAACTCCACTCGGATCAAGGGGAACATTTGCTAACCACTCGGCCATACAGCTCTTTCCTATTCATGCTACAGTACGCCTGTGTGAAAATATAAAAGACGTGAATCGTTATATACACCATTTGAGAACTATTTATCAAGTATCTAGGATTATCGAAATAAATATAATACGTACCCTGGTTATTACTTTGGTCATCTTATAACCAGATCGTTCTAACTTCCTTTTCTCCACTTGATCCTTAAAAGAAACTGGTTCGGTGAAATGTCACACTTTTACACTGGTCTTGCGTGACCAGGAGTCAAGCGGTGACATATAGATATATCATTCATTTTTTTATTTATCTATATCTTGGTAAATTGGCGCTATTTCCCTAAAGCACCATGCGCATTATTTCATCTTTTGTGAACTGGCTAAAGAAATATAAAAAGATCGGACAGGGAAAGCAGCATTCAAGGAGGACAGTCAACCACAAAACACAGAAACAAACACGCAAACAGACAAACAAGAAGGCAAAAGCAACACTAAATGCAAACGATATCACAAACACAAAAGGGTTGACAATAGGGCTACCGCCTTGGAACGGTCAGTTGCAAAGTAGGTAGGCGTCATCATAGGGTCAACAGCATGTCCGTTCATCGTACAATTAAAGAGGAAAGCATAGTGGCGAACTGTAAATGGGTCCACCACCAAGCATGCAGTATGTTGCAAAATGATAGGTTAATAACCTCTTTTGATAAACTTTTTAACAAGTTTAACAAAGATAGTATGAAAGTGATCATGACCAAGAATCTAACGAAGTTTATAAATCACATCACCATAGCAGTCAGGTTGTGATAGTCCTTGTCGCAGAAGAGTCCTTAAATTACTTTTATATTTGAAAAGAAGATCAGGGTTACGATAATAAAATTTAGTAAAGGTTTTACAAAGTTTATAGTAACGGTAACCCTGATTGAGTAGCTTTTTAGTTATACAAAGATTACGAATATTAAAGTCCTCAACTCGAGTACAAGCTCTTGAAAAACGAATAAGTTGAGACACATACACCCCATAAGAAGTTGCTCGGGGAACATCCCCATCCAAGTGGGGATAATTAACAATGTCAAAATTAAAAGCATCTCTCTTGTCATAGATTTTGCTAATTATTTTACCATTTCCAATCGAGAGATCTAAATCAAGAAAAGAAACGTTATTATCAGATATATTAGCTTTGATAATCTGAAGTTCTTTAGGATAATATTATTAACCATAGTTGGAAAGAAAGGGTTGTCAATGTTCAATATGTCATCCAGATACCGAGAGGTGTCATTAAAGGCTTCAATACATCTAACCCAATGGAGATCTACGACGAAAACTCACCGGTCTCATATCTCGTGTATTGAAGTAGATCGAGATCAATGGTTTGATGCTTCGTGCGTAAATTCAACGCCTACATCGAATTCGTTTAAAGCAAGCACATCAACAGATCGCCCCCACTAAACGGTCGTACTAACATCACGCGCCGCAAGAAGGAGCCCGATAGATTTACAGGCAACGATGTAGAGTATGTCTCATGTTGAAAATGTCACTTTTACAATAAATGGGACGATATTGACCAATCTTTAAATCTGGCTATTAGTTTAAGGATGATTACAAAGGGTATCAGGCGATTTGCCAGCGGGAGAAATAGGGAATTATTCCTCTTTAAAGGCGGCTTTGGCACAAAGATTGGCATCACCAGAAAGAAATTTAACCTTTCGATGCGAGTTCCGCAACAGATGTAGATCAAAACTGGAATCTTCATCCGAATATGGATTTTCCTTAAAATGTCTTGCAATAATTCGTTGCCCGAACAGCATATGTCCCCTTGTTGGACTCAGAGGTCGGTGAGAAGCGTGGAGAATGAATATCAATTCCCCATAACGGTAACCAAACACGGACAAAAAACTACTCTTACTCGTTTAACGTTTTAGAGAAGAGTCCGAATCTGAATCTGGTAAGGATATTTCTCATTTAAATTGACATCGTTTCCTCACTATTACTTCTCTAGAGGATGACAAACCTATCACTAGACACTCTCCTTTTGCCATCTCGAAGGCTTTACTTGGCATTGCCGGTGAGCCAATGAGTGTTCAAAAACTCAATAATGGAAAATTTCTTGTTGAGTGTGGCAAAAAATCCTCTCATTTCTCTCAATTATTCAAAGGGTGTAGTACGCTTTAGGGACATGGAGCACTGCATTCCTGAAGAAATGACTCATAATCTCAATTCCCAAGGTGTGACTGTGGTAACGCGCATCAGTACGAGGCAGGGTGACAAACCCACTCCTACCAATACATTTGTGCTTATTTTCAGCACACCAACTCTTCAAAAGACCATCAAGACTGCATTTATCATTCTACCAGTTGAACCTTTTATTCCAAACCCTCTTTGATGTTTTAACTTTCAACTCTTTGGTCACCATAGAGAAAGAAGCAAGCGAACTGCTCCTGTATGTGCCCTTTGCGGCCGGGAGGGTCATAGCGACTTCGCGAATTGCAAAAAGCCCGCCACTTGCATTATCTGCAAGGGGACCCACGGGACTTTCTCTAGGGATTGTCATAAGTGGAAGCGCGAGAGGGAAATACAGGTGGTTACGATTGAAAAAAACATCTCTTTTCCTGAAGCAAGAAAACTTGTTGAAAGTCGTACTCCGCCCACGCCATCTGGCAAATGATATGCCGATGCGAGTAGGGTTGAGGAACCACCTACCAGGTCAATCGCGGCGCATACCTTGTTGACTCCGACAAGTTTACTACTATTTCACACTCTGTTCAGAACATCTTCGGCCTCACAAACTGTGGTACTCTTAAATAAGCCTCCTGTAGCTCCCAAACCGCATGTGGCTTCCAAGCCTAACTCTCCTTCAACTATATCCTCAGCAACTCCTACACCTACTGCATCTATTTCGAAATCGACGGACTCTGGTAAAACCAAAAGTCCACAAAACCCTACGAACTCTTCTAAATATTCGTCAAATCCGACGAACTCTCCCAAGTGTTCGTTACCAAGCAGAACTCCTGCCACGGACGTGACAGCAAGAAAACAAGAAAACTTCCCGGTTAGGGAAGAGTCAAAAGGATCTGATGATCCGATTGTACTGCAGAACAGATTTGGAGACTTGGAGATGGAGGTCGATGATTCAGCACATCTGAAACTCCCAAAGTCTCCAAGGTTTGCTAACCCCAATGGCCGTAAACCCGTACTTCCGCCGTAGTGACATCAAAATCAAATAAGGTCATTCAATGGAACTGCCGAGGTTTTAAATCTTATTATGATGAAATCAGCTTACTTTTAAATAAACACAACCCTGTTGCATTTGTTAACTAGTGATAAGATATCTTTTAAAAACTATTTATTGTACAACTTGTGATACAGGTGATAAAGCTGCTGATGGAGTTTCAATTCTTGTGACTCGAAACATTCCTCACAAAACTGTTGCGTTGAAAACTGGTTTGCAAGATGTTGCGGACAGTTTAACGATGCATAGAGTTATAACAATACGCTCCTTATATTTACCGCCCAGTTCTTCACTAGACCTTAAAGATCTAAATCACCTAGTTTTACAATTACCATAACCTTTTATACTATTGGGTGATTTTAATGCACACAGCTACATTTGGGTTGTAAAGATATAAACGATAAAGGCAAGAAGGTTGAGAAGTTCTTAGACAAAAACATTCTTCTATTGATCTAACAATATGCGATCCAAAGCTCTTGATGGATTTTTCTTGGAATGTTGGTGACGACCTATGTGGATGTGTTCATTTCCCCTTATTTCTTGAAAATATCGGCCCTCCACTTCACGGAAAAAAACGCAACGATGGAAAATTCGCAAAGCTGATTGGGATACGTTTCAATCTATTTGTGAATTAAAGCATTCCGTTCAAGTCGAAGACACAACTACTCTTTTTACCAAAACCCTTCATCATATAGCTGATCAAACTATTCCAAAAACCTCGGCAAATCCAAAACGCCCACATAAACGATGGTATGATGATGATGATGATGACTGAAATCGTAAAGCTGCATTGAATGCTTTTAACTTGCGGCCAACTCAAAATAATTTAGATACTTTTTTCATGCGAAATCCCGTCGTACTATTAAGGATAGCAAGAAGAAATCCTGGAGATCTATCTCTCTAGGCTTAACTCTCGCTCATCTCTTAAGAAGACGTGGGACAAGGTCCAAAAAATAAACGGCAAAGGTAGTAATATAAATTATATATGTAAATCAACAAATGCCCGTAAACGGGTTTAAATAAGTAAATATATATAATAACATAATGATATATATCGTCTGATTTCTTTCAGCAAATCTAAAATTTTCAGTTAACAATAAACTCTATTCAATTAAACCGTTACTCGGAGAATGTAGTTCTTCTAGTAGACCGATTCGTCGAGAAGAAGTTGTCCTAGCCCGGTGCAGGATAGGGCAAACACGTTATACTCATTCATATATATTACAAGGTGAGCAGAATTTCCAGAATGTATACCCGGCTTTGCACCGTTAACGGTCAAACATATCTTGTTGGAATGTGTAGACTTTGATCCTATGCGTCAAAGGTTCTACAATGGTAATATTATGAAAGAGTTATTTGAAACTATAGATTTTAGTGTTAATTTAGATTTCCTGAAAGAAATCAGAATATATAAATCATTATAATATGTTCTTATATATATTTACTTATTTATATACCCGTTGACGGGCATTTGTTGATTTACATATATAGTTTATATTACTACAATATCATCCCTTATTTGTAAATAGTTTTATCTTTATATATTTATATTATTTTTGTATTACTGTGTCGACGTGCCGTAAAGCACCATTCATTCGTTCATTCATTCGTTCGTTCGTTATTTCGTTCGTTCGTTCGTTCGTTCGTTCGTTCGTTCGTTCGTTCGTTCGTTCGTTCATTCATTCATTCATTCATCCATTCATTCATTCAAAATCCTTTTTCATCTTCTATTTCATTGGGTCTGACGCTGACGTAGAGCTCTTACACAATGAACTGCTGTTCGTTCGTTCGTTCGTTCGTTCGTTCGTTCATTCATTCATTCATTCATTCATCCATTCATTCATTCAAAATCCTTTTTCATCTTCTATTTCATTGGTTCTGACGCTGACGTAGAGCTCTTACACAATAAACTGCTGGAATATCCTTTAATTATGGAATCTGAATAATCTCTGTCGTCCTACAGCACACATTACCCTCCTCTTTTACCATCTTCGGCAAAATACTTAATTAATTATATTTGTCATTGCAAGATGGAAATATCTTTATGCCAATACGCAAGGGATGCTGCCCATCTATCTTTAGTCCACCGGCTGAGCTACAAACGTTAAAAGAACAAAACACAGAACTGATAAAGAAATTGGAAGATCTTAAAAACCAACCAAAGTAGTTTTAATTGTTATTTCGTTATATGATTAAAGCAGTGTACATTTACCGATTTACCGCATATCTGCAAATTTGTGTGTTTTGACCATAAATCTTAGGTATATATTTTTTGCTTCTTTTCGTATAAGAACGTAATGAAACTTATAGTGTATGGAGGAGAAAATCATAACAATGCTTGCAGCTGATGTTTCGAACTAGAACTTTTGCATCAATTGAATCATTTTCAATGTCGAATTGCATGTTAATTCGCTGAAATCGTGAAAACCGACAATTAGCAAAACATGCATATTACACATTTTGTTTCGATCACGTCATATCAGACTGCGATAACCTTAAATGACACTTTACAAGCAGTTGTTTTTAAGTTTATATTGCAGTCAGTTTTTTACTTTAAAAAATCATGTTTACCCTTTTCAAAAATACGGATGCAGCAAAATTGGGAAGTACATACTAGTTCATGTCATAATGTTTTATATCGAAGACACCATTAGACTTGACAATAAAATGAACATATTTGGGGAGAATGTCAAGATATTTGATTCAGTTCTAAGTTAAACACCACTTGTACGCATGCAAACAAACATAGCTCAGATATCAAAATAATGACTAGGCAAATAACGTCAAATGAAAATCGACTGTCGTTCTATAAAACATCCATTACGAATATATACAAACCTAAAGTTTGAAATCGGTTTATTCACTTTTAATAAGAGCGCTAGGACATTTACAACGACTGTATTCCCAGGGGATATAATTAAAGTATATATCCAATTCAAACATGCCATGTAGCATTCAAGAAACACATTCCGCCATATATAGAGCATTTAAAACATTCAAAAAATACAAAGATAAACAGAAGCAAAATATTAGACACCAGACCCATAAACGTGTTGACAACATGGGTACCGACTCTGAACGGGGATTAAAAAAAAAGTATAAAAGTCGAACAGGAAATTCAGCTTTTACAGAACATAGAAATCCACAAAACACGCAAAACGACAAACATGAATGGCAGTGCTAGTAAGGAATATGACGTCACAAACACAAAACAGGGTTGATTATAGCGCTACCGCCTTGGAACGGTCAGTGGCAAAAAAACAACGTGGGGGTTTAAACCAAGTTCTAGAGTGAACCAAACCTCACACTTACCCTACAGTCATCCCAATACAACGGTGCAGTGTAAATAAAGAAATACCCGCCATGAAGTATTCTCTAACCAACAATGCAGCATATATTATACCATGATCTAAGGGGCACCAAGCCTCACCTTTACCCTATTGTCATCCCAAATAAATGGGATAGAATAACTAAAGGCATCCCCAAGGTTATATCTAACATACTTGGCAGCATTATTAGGCAACACAATTTTATAACACAACAATTTGATCATGTATATATGAATATAAACAATCAGAAGCATAGAAGGCCATATAGCAAGTACTCAATAAACAAGTACTCAATGAATTGGCAATGAAAGTCAGAGCAGCAAGATAATAGCCTATTAAGGGCACGGCAAGAAGGGATTGAAGACACACATTAAACGGTACCACCTCTTTTCGGGATTTAATTAGACGTCATCATGTAGGTGTCAATTTATGTGCATATCTTTTATGTTCAATAATTGAAAATAAGTATAAAAGTCGAACAGAAAATGTAGTTTTCACAGAACACAGTAAACCCAAAAACACGGCAAAACGACAAACACGAATGGCAACAATATGTCGAGTCATTTCACAATTAAAAAGGAAAGTGTAGTAGCGAAATTTAAGTAGGTCAACCACTAAACATGCAATGCGTTGCAAAATGATAGAGTCACACATCTTGTGACACATTTAGATAAATATTGTATGAACGTAATTATGATAACGTCTCTATAAATGTCTTGCTGTGGATGTCAATTTTGTGAAATAGCTTTTTAATAACTTGCATTTGTTAAAAGAACATTTTGCGATGGTTTTACGAAATTTAATTAAAGTCATGATGGAGTAGATGTTTATTTATGCAAAAGTTACGACAACAAGCTATAGCAACACAAATAAGTTGGAAACATAATACTCAGACGATGTTGCTCAGGAAACATCTCCGTGTAAGTGGAAATACTCAACGATTCCAAATTTGACATATATTTCTCCATTTTCAGTCTTGAGATCCAAACTGAGAAAGACAACGACAGTATCAAAACTGTAACTTTGTTGAGTTGAAGTTCCTTAGGCCCGATACGATTAACAATGGTAGTTTTTCAATGTAAAATATATCACTCATATAACAGATATGTGTTAACAATATACGCGACAATAGGTGCATAGTTCATTCCCATTGGAATATCAATCCTTTGTCTATGAACAGTAGAAGAACGGTAGTTCCATATCTGACGACAATATTATTTAATCGGAGTATACATGCTTCACAGACTTCTTGACAAACCCACATATCGTCTTTGCCTAAATTGCTGCTAGTAAAAATTGCGTTAATGTCGTGACAATCAATTTAGTTTTTACCCTAACAAATGCCGTTTGAATAAGAGCATTACGTTTATCGGTGATAAGGTTGTGTGGTAAAGTTGTACGATTGAAAGGCAAAAGCAGAATAGTCAGAATAGGTATTTATCAAAGAAATGCAGTGCGTTACGAAATTATATTTACAGATTTATTTTTTTATACATATTTTATGAAACTGATCATGAATATTGGCTTATATTAACCGACGAATCGAAATGTCACAGACGGTAAAGTATAATTAACACAAAACATGAAAGAAGAAATTTGGAAACCTCGAACATAATAAATACAAAATATATTGCAGTCTCGGATTGATTGAGACATTTTACATGAACGTTAATGAAAAACATGTATGCTTTAGTTCACGCCCTCTAGGCCCGGGTTGAGCAGAACTCAATATTTAAGATGTCAATAGTACGAATATATGAATGAATGAATGAATGGTGTTTTACGGCACGTCGACACATAATAGGTCATATTGTGCGCAAAAACTGATGAATGATGAAGAAATGAAGGATTAATTATAAATTAATGTAAGTATATAAAGATAAAACTATTTACAAGTAAGGGATGATATTGTAGTAATATAAATTATATACGCAAATCAACAAATGCCCTGAAAACGGGTATATAAAGAGGTAAAAATTTATACAAGAATACGGGTATATAAAGAGGTAAATTTATACAAGAATACATTATAATGATTTATATAGTCTGACTTCCTTCAGGAAATCTAAAACTAGACTAAAATCTACAGTATTAAATAACTCGGTCATAGTATTGACATTGTAGAACCTTTGACGCATAGGATCAAAGTCCACACATTCCAGTAATATGTGTTTGACCGTTAACGGTACAAAGCAGGGTATACATTCTGGTAATTGCTCACCTTGTAATAAATATGAATGAGTATAACGGGTATGCCCTATCCTGCACCGGGCTAGGACAACTTCCTCTCGACGAATGGGTCTACTAGAAGAATGCCATTCTCCGAGTAACGGTTTAATTGAATGGAGTTTATTGTTAACTGACAAATCCCAAGCGGTTTGCCAAGAGTTACACATATGTGTGTTAATACAACTTTTAAAATCCGTATAAGGTAATTTGGTATTAGATATATGTAGACCTAATGCTTCCTTAGCAGCACTATCAGCTCTATCATTACCACGTATTCCTCCATGTCTTAAAAGCCAGCAGAAAATAATAACAATTATAAGAGAATTGTACTTTTCTAAAAGTTGAAGCACAACTGGGTTATCATGTTTCATATTACCCAGTGCTTGAAGAGATGAAAGGGAATCAGAAAAGACCACAATATGGTCATCATCAGATTCCTGAATATAATTTAAGGCAAGTTCAATTGCCTTAAGTTCAGCTGAAAAGATAGAGGCCTTGTTAGGCAGGCGGCTCTTTATGCTGTGTTTGTGAACAACAGCTGCTGCAGCTACCTTATCTCCATCTTTAGAACCATCTGTGTATATATGTTGAAAGTTACTGTATTTCGATTTAATTTCATTAAATTTGCTTTGAAAGACAGTGGGGTCTGTACTGGATTTGTTACTATTACAAAGATCGAAAATAATTGTTGGTGTTTCCAAAGTCCACGGTGGAATTTGTGGTACTTTGTACTTGGCAATCAAATTTAGGTCGATTTCAGTGTCTCCTAATGTTGGTTTAATACGTAGACCAAATGGTCGAATGACCTTCGGTTTTCGATCAAAAGGAGGTTCACAACTAGGATTAAAAACATTATCGAAAGTTGGGTTTGAAGGGTTAGATTTTAATTTAATGGCATATTGAAGGGCTAATTTGTCCCGTCTATGAGACAGTGATGGTTCATTAGCTTCAACATATAGATTTTCGGCTGTTGATGTACGAAAGGCACCTAAGGCGAGTCGTAATCCTTGATTCTGTATAGGATCGAGCATCTGTAAGTATGACTTACGAGTCGATCCATATACTATTGAGCCGTAGTCCAGCTTGGGTCTGATAAGAGATCTATACAGTTGTAAAAGGACTTTACGATCCGCTCCCCAGTTAGTGTTTGCAACAACTTTAAGTAAATTAAGAGCTTGAAGGCACCTGGACTTGCCTTCAAGTATTTAAGATGTGGTATAAACGTTAATTTACGGTCGAAAATAAGACCAAGGAATTTTGTCTCATCCACTACTGGTATTGGTGACCCATCCAGTGTTAGATGACGGTCTTCATGATGTTTACGTACTTGACAAAAGTGCATACAATTAGTTTTAGATTTAGAAAATTTAAAACCATTTTCATCCGACCAGGTCTGAAGTTTATTCAAACATTGTTGCAGTTGTCTCTCAATAGTGTTCATGTTTTTTGCACGATAACATATAACAAAGTCGTCAACATATAGAGAGCAATCCACACCAGGATTGATGCATTTAACTATACTGTTAATATTTAAACTAAAAAGGGTGACAGAGAGTATGCTGCCCTGTGGCACACCGATCTCCTGTTCATGGATGTCAGAGAGGGTTGAACCCATTCGGACACGAAACTGTCTGTCCTCTAAGAAATTCTCTATAAAAAATACTAATCGGCCTCTAAGACCAAGGTCATGAAGATCATTCATGATACCGTACTCCCATGCAGTATCATAAGCTTTCTCCAAGTCAAAAAATACAGCGACTAGATGTTCTTTCTTTACAAAATCTTCCCTAATTAATGATTCAAATCGAATGAAATTGTCTGTTGTGCCTCGTTGGCGCCGGAATCCACTTTGATACTTTGTTATCAGCTTGTTGGATTCCAGGTACCAAACGAGTCTCTCGTTAATCATTCGTTCCATGGTTTTACATATACAACTCGTTAAAGCAAAAGGGCGATAATTTATTGGGTCCGTATGATCCTTTCCAGGTATGGGGACTGGAATAACGATTGCTTCCCGCCAAGAATCGGGGAAGTGTCCGGTCACCCAAACCTTATTAAATATATCAAGAAGTGTAGAGAGACAAGTTTCAGGTATATGTTTTAATAATTGATAATGGATATCATCAGGACCAGCTGATGTATCATGAGCCCTTTTAAAGGATTCTCGAAGTTCTTTGAGAGTGAACAGTTTATTGTATTTTTCCAAATGTTTGAGCCATCCCGAAGATTGTATGCATATGACATTGAACATGAAACCTTCAATATAGTATGTTCATACCATTCCATGGCCAGCGGCGAATGGTCCCAGTTTCTAACATAAAGCTTTGCACTAAACGAGAAAACAATGGATGAAAGAAACAAAATGGAATTTAGTTGAGAGCAGAGGTTATGATATATGCGTATAACAATTACATTTAACATTCAAAAGACTAATATTAAAAAGCAGACAAAATATCCTAAGTGCTATTACTGAGAACCTTTAAAGGCTGTAGTAGTGTCCTATTTGAAATTAAACTAAGACAATTATTGTTATTTGATAATGTACCACCGATATCTGCATTTAAATATCGTGCCCAACGATCCCCAAAGACTAGCATGAATAACAGTTAATACGCTATAGACAATACAATAAGGCTTACAACTGTACCATATCACCTTATCACAAAACTCACTGCTGTTATTCAATTTGTTTTTGGCCTGTAATACTATTAAAGAGTTTTTTACGAACGGCAGTTTAGACAATTACACTTTATGGACTTGCCAAAAGTTTGTGAAGCACTCATTGTCCTATAAGATACTGTTTTCGTCATTGGAAATTATTTTAACGAGCCTTTTGGCGAGTTAAAATTAAAAATAATTCATAACGAGTTTCATAAATCTTATATGGAATGGGAACGAGTTTAAGATCCTTTTTATTATACAACACTGCAATCAGATAAGTAGAAAATAATTCAGATGGACATAAAATCGCCACGACGTCAGACGCACTTTCGCGCCAAAACGTCATTAAATCAGGCAGAACGTTATGCGACGTCGCAACGTCACGTCACACACAACGTTGAGTATCAAAGAGTTCGTGTTTTATCTCTTTACAAAAGGCGTTTTACGACGACTTTAAGAAAATTGCACACTGATTTGTATAACTTTCATTAATTAGTGTAAGCTGTGGTAAATACTAAGTTTATGACCTAGATCTAGATGACTTTATAATAAATAAAATAGTTTTAGTCAATAAAACCTGCTTAGTGTTACAGATTTAACTCAACCAATCAAACTCGTTCCAGGTTGTATTACACGTGTGTCATACAACAGAATATTACATGGGCACTGCTAACAAGGGACGTTATGTGATAAATTGTAAATTATCCTCGGTCTACTTCTGATGGGGTCTATGTTTCTCAACTTATTCGTTTTTCTAGAGCTCGTAGTCGAGATGAGGACTTTATTCGTAACTTGTGTATAACTGAGAAGCTACTCCATACCATAAAAACTTGGTAAACTTATATTATCGTAACCCTGATCTACTTTTAAAAAATAAATGGAATTTAAGAGCACTTCTGCGACTAGGACTATCACAACCTGACCTCTATGGTGATGTGATTTACAAACTTTGTAAGATCATTTGTCATAATCAGTTTCATACAATCTTTATTAAAATTGTTAAACAGTTAAAAGAGGTTATTACCCTATCATTTTGCTATGCTTTACTCTTTGATTGTGCGACGACAGGGCAGATTGTGAACTCTATGACGATGTCTACCTAAATTCTCAAAGGATGGTAGCGTCTGATGCTTGTCTTAAAACGTGCCTTGTCGTACCCTTAATGACTTGTTCTGTTGTTGCTCTGGCTTCTGCCAAATTATTGAATACATGCTTTGTGGGTTTCTAGGCTTGTGCGTTTCATATTCATATCGACAAGATCATGTATGTGTTTTACTGCCTATTAATGCTGCATTGTTTGTTAGTTTATATGACCTGGCGGGGATAACTTTATTTACACTGTTTCGTTTTATTGGGATGACAACAGTAAGATAAGGGTGAGGTTTGGTGCATCCTAGAACCTGGTTTAACCCCCCAGTGGAACGTTTTGCCACTGACCGTTTCAAGACGGTAGCCCTATTGTCAACCCTTTTATAATTGTGTTTTCGTGTCTTTCCTTTAAGTCATCCTTAAAATTGTTGTGTGTTTCTATGCGTGCTTGATTGTGGTCCTTGAATGCTACATCTATTTTTATATACATAATTGTTTTATCCGCTTTAATTATTTATTTTAATTTGGTAGTAATGTTTACATAAAAATGTACAGACAATTCAGGTGTTTTCATTGATGTGTCTACCAGGTATTTAATGAGTATGGTTTAAAAAGCCAAACAATCTGAAATCTATGTTTGTGATCAAAAATACATGTATCATGTAAGGCTGTAAGGTAATAAGATGAACCCTCCCCGATCCACACGAGGGCGTTTTGTAGACCCTTTTATTCTGAAATCCCAGTATGCATGTAGTCTTTTGCATCTTGCTTGCCTTATGACAGAAAAATATTAAAACGGTATGAAAGAAAGGTTTTGTATTTTAAATTTTCTTCGTAATTTGTGTATTTTTGTATAATAGAAAGTTTCGTTTCACTTACATTTTATACCTTGGATACCGTAATTTACTTAACCTTGTTAATAAAAGTGATTAAGTTAAGATGATATTAAGAACATTTATTTACCGATTTTATTTCCGAAAATTATTCCAAACCATTATAATTGTCTCAGACGTATGTATCCACGATTTGAACCATGGTTGGTTCTAGTATTGGCCGGTTAACAGTGTTTTTATTTAAAATTATTTTCTATTTCCGCTCTTGCTCTTGCAAGGAACCAATATACTGAGTCTAGATAATATGACAGGTTGAACTTAAGGTCTGCCTTATGCTTGATCAATAAGAGAACAATTTAACTAAATATATTGTGATCTGTTTTAATCTAAATCAGTCGGTTCTTTGTGTAAGCGTTTGGGCACTTCAGTTGATGAAAATTTTTATAATTTGGCTGTCTCGATTCTACCAAGGAATGTGGTCGGGTGAGCGTGTCAATTACCAAAAACAAATGTATGAAAGGAGAAATTTGGAAATCGCCGAATAATTACAAACAATATTGCAGTCTCGGTTTGATTGATTGTTCATGGACGATATTGAAACAATTGCTAACTATCTTTCACGCCCTATAGCCCTTGGTTGAGCAGAACTAAATATGTAAAATGTCAATAGCACGCAATTAGAGCCATCCCAAAGATTGTATGCATATGACGGTGAACATGGAACTTCAATGTGGTATTTTCATACCATTCAAAAGCCATCGGGGGAATGGTCCCACTTTCTAACAAAAAGACCATGTTGATTGACAGTTGTCGATTGACAGTTTGCTGAATATGTTATGCAAGTTATGTAACTTGAATCCCCTGCTTTGGAAGTTCAATTGACACGGGATGGATGCGTCCAGATTCAGCGCGTCATTCAATATACAACAATGTATATGACGTTGTTGAAATGGTCATAAAACTTAAAAAGCAGACAACATATCCTATGAGTGGTTAAACAATACCCAGAGCCTATTATCGGCCGGAGTAGTAGAACCACCGAATCAAAAAGTATGTAAGAAAACAAAAGAAAATGAAAATGTACCACCGATAACTAAATATAAGTATCGGGCTCAGCGATCTCCAAAGATCGAATGGATAACAGTACTGATTGCAAGCGCGGGGAGACGTTTTACTGCCGCCTAAATGCACAAGCAACGCCACTGTGCTATACAAAAGAGTATGATTATGGATCTTTGGAAACGGCCGAGCACGACACATACGAAATATTGCAGTCTCTGTTTGATTGAGACTGTTCATGTTCATGAGCGGTAGTGGATTTATGCTAGCTACCGCTCACGCCCTCTAGCTCCGGGTTGAGCAGAACTCAATATTCATATAATCAATAGTACACAAGTTTAACCATTCAGAAGATGGTATGCATTTGGCGGTGGACATGGAGTGCACTTCTTCCCCATGTCGTACGGCGTATCACTTAAAGAAATATAAAAAGATCGGATAGGGAAAGTAGCATTCAACCACAAAACACAGAAACAAACAGGCAAACAGACAAACAAGAAGGCAAAAGTAATAATAAAAGCAAACGACATCACAAACACAAAAGGGTTGACAAGAGGGAACGGTCAGTGACAAAGTAGGCCACTGGTTATGTTAACCTGTCCTTAGACGTAATTACACAAATCCTCGTATAATAAGGACCAGTAGTTGAGTAAATAGATCCTATCGCCCATGTTATCTGAGACCCCCACTGACTGTTTGTACCCAATCTTGCATGAAACCGTTCTAACTTCTGCAAAGAAGTTTCTGGTAGGTTTGCATTAGTATTAAATATTCAATAGTGTACCTACACCAAATACAAGGCACGGTTTACGGTAATTGTTAACTTGCCCATTAGATCTCACAAAAAGAGCTGGTTATAAGTGCGCACACAACTGTAATTGTACACGTATGTCCTGTTGTCCACTATTCATCTGCCTGGCACGTTATCTGAGACGCCCCCACCGTGATAGAGTTTAACCAACCTCGCATGAAACCGTTCCAGCAGCGGCAAACGAAGTTGTAATAACAGCATTACTTATACTGGGTGTTCCACAGTCTATGTAATAAATCATGTTTGCATCAGTTAAAATTATATATTAAATATGGCGAATACATCAAATACAAGGCAAAGGTTACGTTTTTTTTCTGATTCCGTTGTTACAATAGCATTACTTATACTGGGTGATCCACAGCCTAAATATTAAAAAAAGACGGATTGAAATAAATAAGATTATATCAGTAAAACTACAAATGTTATATTCTTAGACAACTTTAGAAACACATAATTGAACAAAATACAACCTCATTAAAACAGGCGCCAAACGTTAAGAATACAGATTATTAGATAATGCTAATTTAACATATATATAAACTGTTGTTATAACTTTTAAGTTAAGTATAACATTGATATACTGACGAAAAAGGAGTAGACGTCTTGCAAATGACACTAAGATTATTCTAAAATTATTGTTGTTATGTAAAACGTAAGCTGTTGTACCAAAACAGTTTCAAGTTACATTAAGTTAGCTGAAGTTTTGTCTTTTGAACTGTATGACAAATTTGTTATCATCTGCACAATTCAATATCCACAATATCTATAAAAATCTAAATATGTGTCGCTGTCGCACGCGAACAAATCGAACAGGAAAAGTAGCATTCAAGGACGACAGTCAACCACAAACACACACAGAAACAAAGAACAACTATATATAAAAATGAATAAAAGGCTCTGGTAATATTAAAAATTTAGCCGGACCGGATATGTTTCTATATAGTTCCAGGTAATTTGCCTTTGTTATTTTTTTCAGAATAAACAAGTTATACTGCCGTTTACAATTATGTTTTGCATTTACTTACTTCTCACACATTCTGGTACAAATTGCAGATTCAATTCTTTAAACATTTTGTGCACATTCGAACTACATTTTCGTCATATCCGCTGTTACACATGACCTTCAACTGTGACCCAATCTTATTCATGGTGTCATAAATCTCCCCATTAGCTACCGTTGTAAGAATTTCGCATTCTGTATAAATAAAGCTTCTCAATAAGAAGAACATAACTTTCATGACGTTTCATAATCTGTCTAAATATATGCCCGACGGGGGCATGACTACTGTATACTTTATGTTTGTCATAATGGATTGATATATTAGGATACCCTCATACATAAATACATATACAAAATAACTGAAATGTTAAGCACACTAATACGCTTAGTCAATTTCACCTACCTTCTATGGAACAACGTTTAGCTTTTGTGTCCGTACACACTTCGTTATCGTCACACCCACAACTCTGTAAATATAACAAGTGTAAAAGGTACCCCGTCGTTGACAAATCAACAGTTCGTACAACAATAAACGTGTAATGAACTAAACTCGCTAATACAGAGATGGTCATAGTTTCTGTGTTTTTTTAATAGTAGCCTTAACAAAGGTGGAAGACATGGTACGTCGTCAAAGAGTACCAATTTTCAAGGACTTCGCCAAAATAATTAGTGTTCATGTTTCTTTATACCGGTAAAGCGTTGTTTGACGTTTTCTCCTTTCAATATATGTTTATATATCACTGTGGCATTGCCTGTGCTTGAAATAAATAAGAACTGTTATTCATTCCGATCTTTGGAAATCGCTCTTACCTGTGATAAGCAGGCTTTATAACCTCTGTTCCCAATTCAATTCTGTTTTGTTTATTTCGCCTGTTGGTTCTTCGTTCAGGGCAAAACAGTTTATTAGAGTCTGCGACCATACGCCGCTGGCCATGGAATGTTAATAACATACACCACTAAAGGTTCCATGTTCACCGTCATATCTTCGGGATGGATCAAACTGTGTGCTATTGTTCCGCCTATCCCGGGATATAGGGCGTGAACGGTAGAAAGCAGTTTTCACTACCGTTTGTGAACAATCAAACCGAAACTGCAATATGTTTTGTATTTATCGTTTTCGGCGATTTACTATGGGTTCGAACTGTGCACCTCTTGTCGCAGATTTGTTTTTATATTGCTATGAAAGAGATTTCATGTTGAGTCTGTCACCAGATACCCAAGAATATGTTATTGAGGCATTTAATGACACCTCTCGGTCTCTATGGTAATAATACATACCCTAATGAACTTCAACTTATCAAAGATAATATTTCTGATACTTACGCTTCTTTTCTTGATTTACATCTCTCCAATGAAAATTGTGAAATAATGACCAGACAGATGATTTTAATTGTGATATTGTTAATTTCCCTAAGCAACTTCTTGTGGGGTCTATGTGTCTCAACTATTCGTTTTTGTAGAGCATGTACTCGAGTTGAGGACTTTACTATTCGTAATCAATGTTTAACTAAAAAGCTACTCCATCAGTGTTACCGTTACCATAAACTTCGTAAAACCCTTTCAACATTTTATTATCGTAACCCTGATCATCTTTCCAAATATAAAAGTAATTTAAGAACTCTTCTGCGACTAGAACTATCACAACCTGACTTCTATGATGACGTGATTTACAAACTTCATGAGATCCTTTGTCATGTTCACTTTCATACTACCTTTGTTAAACTTGTTAAAATGTGTATCGAAAGAGGTTATGACCCTATCATTATGCAACGCACTGCAAGCTTGGTGGTGGACCCATTTACAGTTCGCCACTATGTTTTCCTCTTTAATTGTGCGATGACCGGACAGGCTGTGGACCCTATGATGACGTCAACCTAAATACCAAAAGGACGATGACGTTTGATGTTGTCTGCGGTCGTGTCTTGTCGTGCCCTCAATGGTGTATTCTCTTGTCGCTCTGGCTTCTGCCAAGTCATTGAATGCCTTCTTTATGGCTGTCTATGCTATTGTTTGTTTTGTATTTATATATACACACGAGCATCTTTGTGTTTTACTTATATTGCCTATTAATGCTGCCTTGTTGGTTAAAGAATAATTCATGGCGGGGATTTCTTTATTTACACTGTTCTGTTTTATTGGGATGACAGTAGGGTAAGTGTGAAGTTTGGTGCACCCTAGAACCTGGTTTAAACACACAGCGGCCTTGTTTTCCACTGACCGTTCCAAGGTGGTAGCCCTATTGTCAACCCTTTTGTGTTTGTGATGTCTTATTTGGCCTTTTATTCATCTTTAAATTCGTTCTTTGTTTCTGTGTGTGTTTGTGGTTGACTGTCGTCCTTGAATGCTGCTTTTCCTGTTCGATTTTTATATCTATATTTACAAATGTCTACTTCATAATCAGTGACTAGAACTATCACAACCTGACTTCTATGATGACGTGATTTACAAACTTCATAAGATCCTTTGTCATGTTCACTTTCATACTACCTTTGTTAAACTTGTTAAAATGTGTATCGAAAGAGGTTATGACCCTATCATTATGCAACGCACTGCAAGCTTGGTGGTGGACCCATTTACAGTTCGCCACTATGTTTTCCTCTTTAATTGTGCGATGACCGGACAGGCTGTGGACCCTATGATGACGTCAACCTAAATCCCAAAAGGACGATGACGTTTGATGTTGTCTGCGGTCGTGTCTTGTCGTGCCCTCAATGGTGTATTCTCTTGTCGCTCTGGCTTCTGCCAAGTCATTGATTGCCTTCTTTATGGCTGTCTATGCTATTGTTTGTTTTGTATTTATATATACACACGAGCATCTTTGTGTTTTACTTATATTGCCTATTAATGCTGCCTTGTTGGTTAAAGAATAATTCATGGCGGGGATTTCTTTATTTACACTGTTCTGTTTTATTGGGATGACAGTAGGGTAAGTGTGAAGTTTGGTGCACCCTAGAACCTGGTTTAAACACACAGCGGCCTTGTTTGCCACTGACCGTTACCAAGGTGGTAGCCCTATTGTCAACCCTTTTGTGTTTGTGATGTCTTATTTGGCCTTTTATTCATCTTTAATTTCAGTTTTCAGATTATATGTCACTGGCATCTAGACGCAGATTTTAAGACGGCCTCATTTAGATTTACCAACACAT
Source organism: Cyrtodaria siliqua (assembly GCA_037043455.1). Taxonomy (NCBI): domain Eukaryota; kingdom Metazoa; phylum Mollusca; class Bivalvia; order Adapedonta; family Hiatellidae; genus Cyrtodaria; species Cyrtodaria siliqua. The sequence goes on along the minus strand of JAWPHD010004173.1, from coordinate 69,887 downwards.
TAACATTGTATTATTTTGTATCATTTGAGTTCCATTAAGACAATAATGAACCGATTGTTTGGGTCTTTAATGACAGTTCAGCCTATTAAATAAACTCGATGTATTGAACTCTGTATTGTATCGGCATTACGTGGTCCGGGTATTAACTTTCATACACCATCTAATCCCTTCTCCAAGAAGCGAAAATGGGGTTGGCTGGGGTATGAAATGATACCTTATTTTCGGCTTAAATGGTTTGCATATTGTAACATTTAATAGGTAAATTTAAACAGGTTATCGCATTTTTTTTATCATAAAACGTTTTCAAAGGTGTTTTATTGTCGAAATATCCATTATAACATCCTGCTTATATAAGCTTTCCCGTCACTTAATGGAATTAAGGTGGGACCACGTAATGCATTTCAACATAACTGTTGTATTTGTTTTATGGCACGGAATGTTCCTGTTATTTCATTTAACAAAGTCAACATTCATTATTCTGTAAATATTTTTTGTATTATGTTATTATGTTATTTGTGCTTGTCTGTTGATCAGTTTCATCAATATCGTTGATGAATTCCAAAATTAACATAGTTACTTCCTGCAGTAGCACTGCCATTCAATCTTGTAAAACTTGTAAATAATCTATAATCTCCCAAATTTTATGAATCACGTAACATTATGACAAATACGGACAGAAATTTAAGCTAACAATAAAGCAATATTGATCAATATTTCAGAGGGGTTTAATTCACCCTTTACGTTGCATAACTGCGTAATTATATTAAACGTCCGTGTCCGAAATAAAATATTACCCAAGGCCAGAAGCTCGATTCGAAGATTAAAGTTTCCTTGAACATTTCATTTTAGCATCAGCATAACACTACTGTATTAGGTAGATGAGGTATGTAGAGACAACGGTTATCTCTAGTTTAGAACCGTGGTAGAACCTCAGCGTGTTGTGGGTTGAAATCACAAAGCTATATGGTTCCTTAGCTATATGTTTTTCTTCTGTTGATAGGTACTTGTATAACTTGCGCATCCCTAAACACAGATCATTTACACGTGATGATTATCTAATGTAAGTTATTTTTGCAATACGTTTTCATCATAAGATCCTTGAAACAAAATGTGTTGCAGTTACATCGACCGAGGAGTTCCGTGGGTAAGTAGGCAGGTGAGTATATGTCATTTAAAAAACTGTAAAACGGATGACATTAAAGGGAAATATACTATACAAATTGAATGATATAGAATTGCTATACACAATTTTATTAGTATTGTGTGCCCTTTCTTCGGGAGTTCTTGTTACTATGAGTAAACGTAATGAGAATACTCATATTTTTGAAATGTGAAATGGAATAATGTGAAAAGCATCGTATATAAGGCTGAATGGACCAAGTATAAAGTCGTTTAAAGTCACATTTCCCAACTGAATGTAGTCGTTGAAAAATCATGGATAGCATGCTTTTTAACTGCTTACTTCTCGCTGACTGATTACCACAGAGACATTATATTGAGGCCCCATCGCAGTTGTTTTTTCATTCTTTTTGATATAAAATATTTTGTAACTAAAAACACTAGATTGTTTATAATGGGGGAGCATATAGTCGCCGCTTTTTCCATTCGTCCGTGCGTGCGTCCGTGCGTCGCACTTTTTGTTCGGAGCATAACTCAAAAAGTATGCTTGATTAAAGTTCGTGTGAATGATTAGGACAATGAGACGGAGTGCAGTTCATAGGTACCATAGCTTCACTTCTTTTTTAATTATCTCCCTTTTTTTGAAAAATCTTATCCAGAGCATAGTAGAGTTCCTTACGGATTCATTTGGAATAATGAAGCACTCACACTAAACATTACTTTTTTCTGTGTAACTTTCGGGATGCATCCATCGGTTCTACCGACTCTCTTGTTGTTGTTATTAATATCAGAAAACAAACAACATCACACAAACTAGAAGTGATAATTTTAAATGATTCTGCGATGCCAGGTGTTGTCTCCATTTCTGGCAGTACTTTTCTTCACAATATAGCTTGGGTCGTCCATGCCCCACAGTTGTATAATGACAACGATTTTTGAATTTTGAAGTCCCGATGAGTTTCTTGCATTTGAGATTTACTAAAATATGGCAGAAAAGTAACTGATAATAGAGTATATTGTGCTAAAAATACAAAAACTATTAATTGTTAACACGCGTCTTTTAAGAAAATCCATCTATACATAGTTGTTTTAACATATATACAAGTGCACATAAAATGCAAAACGGTTGTAATTTTTACTACATTATTATACACTCTTTATGGGATGGGCCTCATCCTTTGACAAAAACAAATCCCCCCCCACCCCCCACACCCACACACACAAATACAATAGGATCGAAATGTGTCTTTAAACCGAACACCGAGAGTGCGCACGTACGTATGTGGTTTAGCGTTGGCTTTAACAATCTTTGAGGCATTCATATCTACTTGTGTAGCAGTAAGCTCAATGCTAATATCTATAGAGTTGCCAAACGTGCATACAACGCCGTGGACACATGACATTAAACCCCACCAAGTCAAATGATACTGACACCGGGTTGATACTCCTTAAATTACCCTTGATGTGCTGAACGTCAAGCAAGACTGAGAGTTACTGGTACTATTTGTATGAAGCCTTTGGTATGACCCGACCGAGGATGGAACCCACAATCGCACGCATGCGAGGTAGACTACCACTAAGCCACGCCAGGGTAGCCTCTGATAAAACAAGCAATGGAAATAAAATCGTACGAATCTAAGTTTGAAAATATTATCATATTTATTGTTACGGCTAAATTGTAACAAGAAGAAGGAATCAAAACCAGAAAAATATTCACTTACAGTAAATACATAAAATGGATCCAATATTTCTTTAAAATCCGATATAAGAAAGAAGTCCAAATAATATTTGCAAGTGTCCTTGAATCTAAATTGTCAAGTATCCCTATAATCCAGTTTTAGTTTACATCTTTCCTGGTTTAATTATTCACATAATCCAAATAATCCAATGTCACTTTTAATATAGATGAGCACAATACTTTTTTATCCTTCTCACAATATACGTTTAATTCAAAGCATCCAATATTTTTCTTTCTTCTGAACTCTTAAGAAATTCTCATCCAAATACTGAACGAAAAACAACCCCAAAAGCTGTATTTATAATGCCACAGAACATCATAGAACATCATAGAATCTTTAGAATATTCAAATAACCTTATATAAAAGCATATGATCTTTCACATTATAAAAAAAAACGTTTTATTCACTCATCCAGAAACTTCTATGTGTTACTAATTATAAACGGAAGGCGGAAGACGCAATAACATGTTCACATTACTCTTAAAAAATATTCATAGGTAACTGTTATCTTAAAAAACGCTGGCTAGTATTTACAATTATTTTGCAGTGGCTAGACATAACGTCAGGCTCAAGGAACGGATTAAGCTTAACAAGAATAACTTTATGTGAAGTATTGTGAAGGGGTCCCAGTGGTCTAGTGGACAGAATGATTGAATATGAATTAGGAGAGCCCGGCTTCATTGTAGCTACTGGATTACTGGAGTAGGACACATCCCCTAGCCACGCCCGTTGGATGGGTAAGTAAACCTGCCAGTCCCATGTATCGGAGTATATCTTCCACGATCGTTGGAGAGCCATAGTAATATATTAAAAAGTAATAATAGGACAGGATACCGGGGTTCTATGTGCCTTTTCTCTATTGTTGGACTGTACGAAATAGCCAAAAATTGTTTTGATGAGCCGTTAAACACAAAGAAAATGTTTGACGCTATTGTTACGGAAGAATCAGCCCAGTCGCTATTATCGATTATCACAGAGTGCCTTATTCCTTATAAGAGCTTTATTATTTCAATTTGAAATTACAGCTTGACCAAATGAAAATAAAATAAATAAGAGGGCCAAAATGGCCCTGAATTGATCCCCTAAGGATTTTTGCAATGATGAAAAAATTGTCCTCTCGCAAATGCTGATTGAGGATGTTTTTAAGTCTTTCCTTATGAAAGTCTATGTAAAAACATGCAAAATCTCTACATACCAACTTTGGACCCAGGGGCTGTAGCCATCTTTGACCCCAGGGACTTCAAATGAGCAAACTTGATAGTCCAGGGGTTAACGATCATTAATAATAATAATAAAGAACAAGAGAATAAGAGGGCCTGTGGATGCTACGAGCTATAATGGCTCTTATATCAATGGGTTTCATCATTAAATTCGTTTCAATACCTTCTTACAAGTGAAAAACACAACAAATTTAACCGAAATTTAAACCCATAACTCCATGCCAACAATTTAAAAGACACTTTTTTAAGTTTTCCCTATGTAAAAAGAGTATGATAATGGACGTTAAGTCTATGTAAAACATGCAAAACGAACCCAAACAATAACAAAAATGAAGAATTAAGAAAAAAAATGTTTTTACCTCCTGTGACCCTAGCTTTACATGTACAAGAAGAAATTCAAAGATGTTTTCTATGGTTGCCATGTTATGTATCAGGTTTAACATATTTTAACAAATTTGAAAAACATTCATAGATGTGAAGTTTGGTCCCTATATAAGTATATGTAAAACCTGTGACCTCTGGGGTCACATTGACCCTGCCCAAGTGGACACATGTTTTACATGGGGCAGAGCAACATGTGACCCCAGGATCACCATTTGAAGAAGCTTGGTAGAGGACAAATGTGACCTCAGGGTCACCATTTGAACAAACTTGGTAACTGACCATAAGCTTATAGTAAATGCAAAATATTAAATCTCTGGCTGGTGTACTTTCAGAGAAGAAGATTTTAAAAAATAAAATCCTATGTAAGCTATGTAAAACTGTGACCCTCGGAGCAGGGCCAAATTTGACCCCCGGGTCACCATTTGAGGAAAGTTAGTAGAGGACCGTAAGTTGATGCCACATGTAATAAATGAAAGCTCTGTGCCTTGTGGTTTCAGAGAAGAAGATTTTTTAAAGTTTTTTCCTATATTAGTCTATGAAAAACATGCAAAATCTCAATATACAAATAAATACTGATAAAGGTGATCCTTTGTGAGCAACAAACACAATTAAGAGAATACAGCAGCAGACTCGGTTTTATTGAGTCTGTTCAAGAGAAGTAATGAAAGGAGCTACACCTCTCACGCCCCTATCACCGGCGTAAGCGGTATTCTACTTCAAAACCACCTATATTGGGCTCGTTGTTCCCAACTTTAGACCCCCGGAGCATTTTGTGAACCCATGAACTTTATTTCAACTAACATGATAATTTAGGAGTTGGCGATCATTTAAAAAGAAAAACTGTGGAAATCTGTCCAGCGGTTCCTGTGAAGAAGACTTTTTAAGGTTTCGACTATATATGATAATGGTGGCCATCTTGGTTGTTGCCCTGATCTAATTTTAACAAATCTAAAAAGGATTCATCTAAGGATCATCCATGAAAAGTTTGTTAAAATTGGCCAAGCGGTTTCTTAACTTAAAGACGACGACAACGACGATGGACGGACGATGGACGAAGAGCGATCCCAATAAATCACATTGAGCCTTCGGCTCATGTGATCTAAAATTATAAATTCATATAAATGAGAGACTTTTAATGCGTAGCTGGTAAATAACCTTACCCGTCAAATAACGGCAAAAATACACTACAAATCATCTTCCCTATCATCCCTTATTGGTAAATAGATTAATCTTGATATATTTACATTAATGTTTTATTACTACTTCATTTCTTCATCTTTCATCAGTTTTTGCGCACAATATGACATATTTATGTCGACGTGCCTTAAAACACCATTAGTTCATTCATAATGTAATATTAATAGAAAAATATGATTCTTTGACCTTTACATTTATTTAAGAGACACTCCCATAAAGTATGCTATTAATTATTCAAAATTATACCAATACATGTTACTTTCGACAATAAATAAGAAACAACACCTAAACGTTATGTCGCACAGGCAAATATTGATTTCAATTTTAAAGAACGTGTAAGTTAGAGACGCCAAATTCCCAGTTTTAGAGTACTACTTTTTTGTGACATCGCTTTCCTTCGCATACACATCATTAACATTTTCATATCTCCAGTTCTAATGCCTTGATTTGTAAACACTTTATCAGCAAATGTCTTCTGTATAAGCCGAATCAATTTATTTGTGGTAGAAGGTGCTTATAGTAGAGGCAAGTATATGCACAGTAATTTGTCTCCAGACTACTCCAGAGTTTGTAATCGACCAAAAAATAACACACTGTCTGTTTTGTGTAAATCAAATTAAATCCACGTTTTTAAAGTACAAATCTTGGATTACACTGAATAATACGATATTATAAATTACATAGAAGCACAAAAACAGGTATAAAAGTCGAACAGCTTTCACAGAACACAGTCAACCAAAAACACTCATATATTCAAGTATGGCACTGGTTTTATGAAAGTCATATAATCCCTGTGCGATGGAAGGCTATCACAATATTGAAAAATTGGATTCAAAGGCAATTGTCTTAAAATAATTATAATTCCAGTTTGTGAAGCATAAATCTTGGATTAAAAGTAAATATATTCTTAAACTATATACATACCGGATTTTGAATCACAAACCATGGATAAGACGAAAACTATATAATTCTTTATATATATTTATCATGCAGATATGCACTTTTCTGCCTAATAAAGAGATGACCTAATACATTTTGCTTTATTAGGCACTGACAAACAAAGCAAATCAATGCGGAATCCCTCGGCGTTTATTGTACGTAACATTATCTGACGTGATGCACGTAACGTTACCTGACGTCATAAAACAAACAAAAAGCAACACAACATGGCGGCGTCCCCGATAAACGTAACATTCTGAGAAATAGGTAATAATAGTAATTTATACAGAAAATGTGGATAATCTACATAATAAATAGAATATTATGTCAGTGCCTTTTACTATCTCGCCACTCTTCGTTTTCTAAGCCTCGCCTAATAGACTTGATAGTAAAATGCACTGACATAATATTCTCTATATAATTCGTGAAGCAGAAACTTTTGCTTTCAAGGAATCTATATATAATACTTTATAGAAGTGGATATAAAGGTCCAACTGGAAATGCATCATTCAATGACCACAGTCAACTACAAGCAAGCATAGAAACAAACAATAAATATAAAGATGACTAAACGGCAAGACACGACGTCACAAACATAAAAGTGGAGGGTTGTGTCTAGTGGTAGAGCGTTGGATCCATGATCGAAAGGTCGCGTGTTCGATCCTCGCCATTGCCATACGCGTTGTGTCCATGAGCAAGACACTTTATCTGCATTTGCTTAGTACTGGTTCTACCCAGGAAGACATCGAGAGTGATTCAAATAAGTTCATATAGCTTTCGTTACAATCGATGTAAATCAAATAAGTTTAAACTAAACATAAAAGGCCGCTTGGGGTTTAAACCAGGTTCTAGGGTGCAACAAACCTCACACTAACACTATTGCCATCCCTTTAAAACGGGACAGAATAATATGCGACTATTTCATATGTATCCGTTGAAGATCGGTACTTCTAACACGAGGTATAGCTGTTTTTATAGAAACCGAGGTTCTGCCGAGGTTCCGATTAAAAAGAGATATAGGGTCCTATAGAAACCACAGAGTCCAAACGCAATGGCATCGTAGGTACGCACTGTTCCGCACAGTAATACAAGCAAGGAGTACAATTTAATTAATGATACAATTAAAAATAACAAGATACAACACAAAGGATGGTGAAGACAAGTTACCGACTTGGAACGGTCAGTAGGCAATAAGGCCTACAGGTTAGCTTGAATCGATTTTATGTGAACACAATATCGCTATTATCCTGCCTTCAGCACCCAAACAGACAAGGCAGTGTAAACAAGACGGCCAATATGGCCCTATATTGATCACCTGAGTAATGGTCCATTATCGAACTTCTTCGAAATCTTATGATCATACACAATCTGTGCAAGTTTGGTTAAGATTGTTCAAGAAATTCGGCCTCTGTTGTTTACCAACATTGATATAAAGACACTGACAAAGTTTGGTAAAGATCAGGTGCTAGAGTGTAACCTCTGGGGCATGGCCAAATGTGACCCCCATGGCTACATGTAATATATGAGAGCTGTGTGCCTTGTGGTTTCAGAGAAGAAGATGTTTTAAGTTTTTCCATATCAAAGTCTATGTAAAACATGTGACACTTGGGGCAGAGCCAAATGTTACCCCAGGGTCACCATTTTAATAAACTTGATAACGTACCATAAGCTCATAGTAAATGAAAAATATTAAAACCCTGGCATTTGCAGTTTCAGAGAAGAAGATTTTTTAAATTTTCCCCTATACAAGACTATGTAAAACTGTGACCCCCGGGGCGGGGCCAAATATGACCCAAGGGTTACCATTTGAACAAACGTGGTAAAGGACCATAATCTTATAGTAAATGCAAAATATTAAACCTCTGGCTCTTGTAGTTTCAAAGAAGAATATTTTTTTAATTTTTTCCTATATAAGTCTATGTAAAACTGTGACCCTCGCGGCGGGGCCAAATTTGACACCAAGGTCACCATTTGAACAAACTTGGTAGAGGATCATAAGCATATAGCAAATGCAAAATATTGAACATCTGGCTCAAGCAGTTTCAGAGAAGATTTTTTAAGTTTTCCCCTATAAAAGTCTATGTAAAACATGTGAACCCTGAGGCGGAGCCAAATGTAACCCTAGGGTCACCATTTGAACAAACTTGGTAGAGGACTATAAGCTTATAGCAAATGCAAAATATTGAACATCTGTCTCAAGCAGTTTCAGAGAAGAAGATTTGTAAAGTTTTTCCCTATACAAGTCTACGTAAAACATGTGACCCCTGGGGCGGGGCCAAATGTAACCCAGGGTCACCATTAGAACAAACTTGGTAAAGGAACATCATCTTATAGTAAATGCAAAATATTAAACCTTGTAGTTTCAGTTTTTCCCTATACAAGTCTATGTAAAACTGTGACCCCCGGGGCGAGGCCACCATTTGCACAAACTTGGTAAAGGACTATAATCTTATAGCAAATGCAAAATATTAAACCTCTGGCTCTCGTAGTTTCAGAGTAGAAGATTGTTTTCCCTTTATAAGTCTATGTAAAACTGTGTGCGGGGCCCAATTTGACACCAGGGTCACCATTTGAAAAAAACTTGGTAGAGGACCATAAGCTTAGAGAAAATGCAAAATATTAAACATCTGGCTCAATCAGTTTCAGAGAAGAAGATTTTTTAAGTTTTTCCCTATACAAGTCTATGTAAAACATATGTCCCCTGGGGCGGGGCCAAACGTAGCCCCATGGTCACCATTTGAACAAACTTCGTAAAGGACCATAATCTTATAGTAAATGCAAAATATTAAACCTCTGGCTCTGGTAGTTTCAGAGAAGATTTGTTTTTGTTTTTTTCCTATGTAAGTCTATCCAAAACTGCGACCCCCGGGGCGGGGCAAAGTTAGACCCCAAGGTCACCATTTGAACAGGTGATGCTACATGTAAAACATGAAAGCTCTGTGCCTTGTGGTTTCAGAGAAGAAGATTTTTTTAAGTTTTTTCCTATATAAGTCTATGAAAAACATGCAAAATCTCAATATACAAACTTTGGACCCCTAGGGTTAGGTTATTTTTGACCCCGGGAACTTCAATTGAACAAACTTGATAGTCTAGGCGTTGGCAATTATTTTAAAAGAAAAATTGTTGAAATCTGTTCAGCAGTTCTTGAGAAGAAAATTGTTTAAGGTTTCGATTATATATGGTAATGGCGGCCATCTTGGATGTTGCACTGATCTAATTTTAACAATCTAAAAAGCATTTATCTATGAATCATCCATGTGAAGTTTGGTCAAAATTGGCCTAGCGGTTTCTGAGGAGAAGTCGTTTGAAGCAAAAGTTAACGACGACGGACGACGGACGACGGACGGACGACGAGCGAAGAGTGATCCCAATACAAGGGACTGAAATAACATTTTAAACAATAATTTAATCGTTCAATGTAAAACACAAACCTTGGAATAAAAACGATCAATCTCGTTGAGACTGCACTGTAAAGCATAAACCTTGGATTGACAATTATATTTTAAAGCTATATCAACATGAACGAGTTAAACAATTAGAAATGCAGTGATATAACGTTGCTATGAAACCTGAACAGAAAACAACACCCTTTTTATGTGTGTTCTTCCTTTTGAATACTTCATATTTTAATTCTTATAATAATACATGTATATGCACAACAATATATGGTTTCTTACAGTACGAAAGTAACATATACATCAACGTGATAAATTTAGTCTTTGATTAATTGTATCAAAGTGTCGTTTTGCATGTGTGCGCTCCAAGAAACAAATAATAATCAAAGGGAGAGAAATAGAAAGCATGACGTCATTTATTCCTTATTAAAATTGCCATTTATGTTTGTCGTTTTGCGTGTTTTGGGTTTACTTTGTTCTGTGAAAGCTGCATGTCCTGTTCGACGTTTATACTTATTTTTCACGAACGAGTGTTGTTCTTTAACAAAAACAGATCACTCATTAATAATTATACGTTCTTCTTTTAATAACATTTGCCAAAACGCCCCGCTAACGACCAGAAGTGAATACCTTAAAGAAAAAAGGAAGTATGACCGTGTTAGCTTAATGAATTGTTAGAACTAACCAATTGTTGTCAGGCGCCCAGTTATATATATACTCCTCAAAATAATTTAATGACCATATTTAGATTTTGGTACATTTTTAAAGTGTTAAATGAACAATTTACTGTCTTTGTGCAGGTTTTTATTTTAGTTGTATTCTTTCACGAGTGTTACGTTACACACATGTATTACATTTGTATATGAATATGAAATTCATAATATTAAAGATTTAGTAATTATTACTGTTTTATTTTGTTGTCTTTAAATTATTTTCGGAGTATAGGTAAACCCATTAATTTCCAAATCTTAACATTTTGAGATTAATTTTTTAATTAAGGGCATGTTCCCATTGTTATGCAAACAAATTGAACTAACTGATCAGTCCTAAATAATTATTGAATATCATTACGTGGTCCCGCCTTAATTCCATTAAGCGATGGAAAGCTTATAATAGCAGGATTGTATAACTGATATTGCGTCAATAAAACGTTTAAAAACATTTTTGTTATTGAAAGAATGCGATAACCTACTTAAAAGTACTATTAAATGTTTTAATTGTACAATATGCAATATTTTAAGCCAAAATTAAGGTTTTATTTTATACCCAGCCAACCCCGTTTTCGCTTCTTGGAGAAGGGGTTGGATGGGAAATGAAAGTTAATACTCGGACCACGTAGGTTTATTCATACAAAGTGCTAAAAAAGTATTTATCATTTATTGTTGTATCTGTTCGCTGCTTCAGTGTTTTGCGCTCTCTTCAATTTTGGCAGCATTGAGTCATTAGCAGATCTCGGGTAGTCCCTCTTAAAGTGTCCTCTGTTACTGCACCAAACGTATGCGTCCTGTCGCGTTACTGTTTTTGGCACACGAAATGAAGAGGGTCGATGTGTTTTGTGGGTATGACAAACCGTCTCTCCGGTTATCCTGAAGGGGTCAATACGGGTCCATGGAAAGGTGTAAGCAGGGTTGCCTGGTATGAAATAAACAGAAAACATATTACGATCAAATGTATCTGCATCTGTAACTGTACAAGAGAGCTTGGAATTAAAAGCTTTTTTCAGCATTCTAGCGTCGGATTTTGTAACAAGATAGACCAAGTGTAGATAAATATCACTCCGAAGGCAGGTCGTGTTTGTCCGACTATAAATAACATGAACATGAAGAACATTAGCATCAAAGGTAAAACTAAATGATAAGAATCACATCATGCATGCCATATTCTAACGAACAAATGTTTATCCGCACTAAAATATGGTGGGCATTTCGTCTTTAATGTAAACCGTCATTTCGAAACAAAAATCTGTTGATCGAATCGACGAGAAATGCAATTGTAATCAAGTATTCCTCATCAGACACAAATTACTTAGTTTTTGAGAATAATAACTTATTAAAAACTAATTTATAGAGTATCTTTGATTTTAAAAGTTAACTTTTGCTTCAAAATACATACAATGCATCAATGTAAAACAAAGTATTGCGTTTTTAAAAAACAAAGACCAAATTGATATGTTACTTTCGCTACCATATTGTTGTCAATACTGTGATTTGTCATAACTAACATTTTAGTACAAATGTATCTCATAGATGCACAGCTGTACCTCTTAGTCATTTTTCAATTAAGCAACCAAAATGTTCCGAATGTTAGTAGCAGTAAGTGTATGTACTACTTGTTAGAGTAAGTTTGAAGTTTTACACACAAATTAAGAATGTAGTGGGTATATGGTAAATGTTTGAAATCATGTAAATATTACAAGTCCTGTTTACAGTTTTCACAGTAGTTTCATTCTTCGCCCTCCATTGTATTAATATATGTGTCACGCTTTCATAAACATTGGCCCTGTCCTCTAATGTATTTAGATATTTTCATGGGACTATATGCGTTTAATAGTATATGTAAATAATTAATGAGCTTTTAATTAACTCAAATCTCTAGAGGATATGCGCTTGATTGATAAATCAGAATATATATATTAATGTGTTAAATAGCACACATAATTAATAAAATGCCTGTGTTCTCTATATAGAGACACAGTATTCGTCTTTGTATTTCACTGAGTTTAGTTGCGTCGAGATACTTGTATTAAAAACAATTTCTTCGCAATGCGTTTGCTTTCTTTAACAAGCAACATTGTACGATTTTGAACTGTAAATATGAAACATTTACATGTTCTACCACTGATGCTGTTACTTATATACGTGATACATATTTCTTCGGGGAATCTTGATTCATTCAAAGATCATCAACATACAAGGACGCATCACTATTCGTCGACCTTGTCGCCATTTCGGAGATTGTATGGATTGTCTCAGAACGCGTGCGAGTACCAATGCAGCATCCGAAATAAGTGTAAATCATTTAACTACAAAAGAAAGTCTCAACCGGTTTAATAGTGGTGAACAATCAAGAACCCTCGATGTACATGGAACGAAGTGATATAAAGGATAACGTATGTATTTTCCATCCTTACTCTTGATTTAAAAATAAAACGAGTATATGCTATTGTTGCAATAATGAATACATACATTTTATGGTACCGTAGTAGAAGACATGTGGTAAATATGTTTGCAAAAAATGCAAAAACAAAGACCTATGTTAAATGTTTTTACAGAACACATAATATCTTTATATAAAGTTGAAAAATGGATATCATATAAAAATTTAAAAGTAGAAATATTTGAAGCCGTTGCGAGTCGTTATCTCAGTATTGGTAGAACATGGAACCGGAGATAAATATTTAGAACATGTATGTAAAGAATTGGTATTCAAATTAAACTTACAATTATTAAACTCTGTTGATAGTCTAGAGACACCAATTTACTCCTTTGAGAAGTAGAACACTAACGTTTTCTTCTTTGATTTCTTTTTCAAATTTTTATTTTCAGAAATATGGATGTTTAAAAACTGTTTTTTACAGCTGTTTAACAAAACAACTTTTCTGGGGGAAAATATCATTCATACATATTTACTGTGGTAGATAGTGTGACAGCTAAATTGTCATTTCCTCTGCCCAAATTGCGTCTCGGATCTCTCCTTCTACACTTCTACAGTTAATGCATTTAATGAGGTATTATTTAAGATGAATACTGTTCAAAATTACCCACTTATTTTTACTCAGTTTAAATATGTTATATGTTAGATTGTGCCTTAAACTACTTAAAATGTACATATAATACGCGAATGGGGACAAGAGAAACAAACTATTGTTTCTGTTTCTTTGGCAATAAGTGACTATGCCCCCAACAACAGCCAACATTTTACATCATAGGTAGATCGTTTCTGCACCTACTGACGATGAAGTATATGTATAGATTGAATATTTGTAGAGTCCAAACTCTAATGGCACATTGTAAACGGCTTTAGCCAACCAGGCATAACCCGAAGATGGAAAGTCGAATTAAGAGTTACCAATTCCTGTTTCGTTTTGCGCATAGTCAATCACGTGTGTTTTTAGAACCCGTGAATAAACATTTTCTTTTAATTGGAGCATATGACCTGAGCACCTGAATAGAGTTTTTATATAAGGCTTTGTAGTGCACTTTTGCCGTTGTTTGGCGGGTTGATTTCTTTAACACTATAACACAACATGTTAAATAATAACTATATAAAAGTGTACAGTGTTATAATAACAACAATAGATGTAGTCAATATTATTTACTTTTATTAATGATGCGTTTTATAAGCGCAATTGATATTTGTTTTTAATGTGTATTTTAGTTTTACTGCATCCTGCTCGAGAGTAGTATCTAGTTTTATTTCCGTTTACGTTTAAAAGGTGTTATTAATTATATCAATTTAATACGAAGTAGAATATAAGATTACCTATTGGCTGAACACTACTAAAACAACCAGTTATTAAAGTTAAAATGATATGACATTGTTTTCCTTTATATTTCGTTTCGATAAGATGAAGCATTATTATGCAGTTGTATCAAGCTTTATCGAATATAAAAGAACATCTTCTGGATTTAACTATTTAGTGTTAAGAACCGGTTGATGTATGTCTTTCACTCCGTTTGGTCGTGCCCTCATAGGGTTTCCCCTTGATGCTCTGACTTCAAACACGTCATTGAGTACATGTAAGATTAGCTTCTTAGGTTTAACGTATTTTTTTTATATTTTATATTCATGTACATTGCTGTGTTTTTTCTTATAATACCTATCTACTCTTTCTCAAATGAAAGGGGTTTACTCGGCGAAGATTCTTTTTTATTTACACTGTCCTGTAGTTTAGGGATGATGACAGGTAAAGAGTGAGGTTTGGTGCACCCTTGAACTAGTTTAAACTCCCCGGGGGTTCCGTTTGCCACTGACCATTCCAAAGCGGTATCCCTGTTGTCAGCCCGTATATGTTTGTGATGTGCTTTTTTACTGAATGTGTTTGTGATGTATTTTCTTAATCACCTTTGCGTTGTAATACTTGTTAGAGTAACTGTATTTTGTGAATTCTACTCTTTCTGTTAGACTTATAACATTTCCTTTATATTTAGCGGTAGTTGACTAATTGTGATTCAGTAATTCATTGTTTATTTTGTTTCTTTCATGTTGGGAGTGTTTCGTTTACTTATTTATTCCTGATTATAACATTTAAATAAAACTTTATAAATATGTGTTGATTTGTTTCTAAATACCTTTATGGTAAAACGTTCAGACCTTTGGCATACTGAAAGTAGCGTAGACTAATTTGTATAGTAATCATAATTATACGTAAATGTAAAATTATCTTAATTTATACTGCGCGATTTATTTCGACTGTATACACATTGATTTATTCAATCTTTTAAATAATTAATTCGTAACATATTAGTACTTTGTTCGTCCTTTCATATCATACAATATTCATTGTCATGTATAATATTATATGCATTATGTTTACTATTTGTATTATTGTATGGCTTGAATGTTCTCTAAACGAGAGAAAAATAACGATTAATCAATGTTTAATATGGACTTTGAAGAATCCTTTTGTAATCACATAGTATATAGTTCATGATCAAGTATTTGCAATATGCGGTCCACAAGAATGGAATAAACTTCCTCACGAAATACGGCCATCAAAGTTAAGTAGTTATGTCCTCATTTGCTATTTTATTTCAAAAGTAAGTTTACTCTCAGTATGGGTCGAGTCCAGCATCAATGTTTTAACGACATAAAGTTTTAAGAAATCATAAAAACGATATATGTTAAGCGCGTATGTAAAGTTATAGGCTTGCCTACAAAGAGTATTTGCTTTGTTCTGAATAGGTCAAAACTATGCAAACATGAACTAATATAACAAATACAATAAAACCTTCATCAATGTTTGAAGGTTCAGTGAATCAGCTTGTATGTTTTGTCTGCTGGGCTAGATAACATTGATTACATACTTGCATATATGTTCGGTATATTGTTTTAAAAGAATGAATTCTTAATTGATAGCATCATTGCATGATAGCTCAGTAGATCAGCTTGTACGTTTCGTCAACTTGACTTGATTACAAGGAGGTTAATTTATAAAGATTTTTTATATAACATATACTTAGTTACACTTAGTTCAAATCTTGTTTGTGGATATAATGATTGTAAACATGCGTAAAGTGCTGCTGTCTTTGGCTAAATCACACAGGCACATACTATTGCTAGGACTGGTGGTTTAACCAACACTAAGTAGAATGCAGTGGCCCTTTCGTGTTTAAACAAGATTTACCCTGTAGGAAACAAAATAGTTATGATATTTCAATCAGAAAACTTTTCTCAAGATCACTTGCATATTCAATCAATATACTATCACTTTTAATAGTTACAATCATCTTACAGCAGTTTTCGCTACCATCTCAGGTGACAAATTCTTACTGGTACCATGCTATGGTGTACATTGTAGAGAAAGAAAAAATCCATTATAGCAGTGCCAACAGGCTGTTTCCTGTTATTAGAGTTATCTGCCCCTTTTAAATAAAAATCAGGTTTCTTTTCACTGAAACCTTAAGTGCTAGACGTCTACTATTTTGCATATGGCATAAGCGTATGGCCTGCTACACAAACAAATTAAAATGGTGACCATGGGGTTATATGTGACCCCGCCCCAGGGACCATATATTTAATTAGAGTTATATAGGACAATCTTTTAAAAACAAACCTTTTCTGGAATTATAAGAGGTAGACGTCTAATATTTTGCCTGTAGTTTAAGCAGCTTTTAGTCCTCTAACAGGTTTGGTAAAATGGTGACCCTGGGGTCATGTTTGGCTACACCCAGGGTCACATATTTACATAGAGTTATATATAAAAATCTTTAAAACAATATTCTCTTAAACTACCAGAGTTAAACGTCGAATAGTTTGCAAGTAGCATAAGCTTAAAGGGACACTGTCCGTAAGTAAGCAGATAATGAGCATAACCAAATAACCGTCTGACTTTTATTCAGTGAAATGTATACATGAAAACATGAGCATAGACCCTAAGAAGTATGTAGTAATACATTCGAGAGTTTGAAAAAAAAAAGCTTTAATTATTATTTGTAAATAAAGTGGGACCCACCATATTTACCTTTTCTGCGATCACGTGACTTCCATTAGCGCATTAGGTTTTCACCATAGTATGTATTGCGTAATATGTATAGCCCGGTTAACTCAGTCGGGAGTTATGCCGACAACTTCATGCTCACGCTCACTATTATTACCGCGAGTTTAATTTTAGTTTGGACTTCGAGTTCAAACGCCCGAAGCGGTTTCTCATTTTTTATACCGCGATTGAATTCCGTCAAACGATCTTGCTTTTTAATTAGTAAATATTCAATAATGTTCGGTGTGTAATGTTTGCGAACATAATTAGTGTTTGTTTTATAAGCTAAATGTTACGGACATTGTCCCTTTAAGGGTCTCTACTACATGTACTAAGTTTGTTCAATTGGTGACCTTTAATTGACTTAGGTAGGGTCCTACCCTGTGTGTCACACTATTACGTTGAGTAAAGCCATTAAAGAAAAGCCTAAAAATCTCTGAGTCTAATATTGTGCATGTAGTATAAGCTTATGATTCTTTAACTAGTTTGTTCAAATGGCGATACTGGGGTAAAATTTGACCCGGTCACAAATTTACAGCGTTATATTAGGAAACTGCTGTTGTTCTTTTGCAACAGCAATTTACAACAGCAAAATCTTTAACATGTGAGCACTTTGGAGCGTGGCCGGGTCGAGGCCCCCCTTTGACCTTTTGTTTATGACTTGCAGTTGTACACTTTGTTTTAATAAAATCTCTTCAGATTTGTTAGGTTTAAGAACAGCAACAATTACGTAACTGTTCAACCGGTTGAATATTTATTTTTTGATAATGATGCTACTAAAAGCTTCAAAATAAAAGCTAGACATATTGCAGAACTTAAGTGGATGAAAAACTTACAGACACCTTATCCACTCGGCCTTAATGACAATATTTATCAAGAAGGAAATATTTCTAAAGGTCCTAATATTGACATTTTTTCTATATTTTCTATTCGAAAGCGTAAATCTAGGTCTCATGGTCTTAGGCGTAATGATAACATCAAACGTAAATCGTGTGTAATTATTTCTGTTGCTGATTTACATACTATTTTTAAACAGTCTGGAAAGCACTCTATGCTTTCAAGGCTTACCTCTTTGTCTATTTCTTCACTAAAGTTGATCGACGAGGAAGCCGACAAAATGATCATTCGTACAGATCCCTTGTATAACACTGCTTCCATAGTTCAAAGCTACACACAACATGTTCTCCGACCCCATATTGACAAGGAGTCTGATCACGTCAGACATTTTCTAAAACTACTATATATTAATAAAGGTATTGATTTCATTGATATGCCTAGTATTTTTCTGGATATTCATGTAGTTGATTCTATCCCAAAATATTTCAAAAATTCCGAAAGTCCTGTAATTTGTTATAAGTATAAAAAGCCTATTATAAATATTATTTTCAACTAAAACAAAAATAGTTTCTGACCTTGATATAGTACATAATACTCCTAGGAAATGTGAATGCAACACATCAAAATTTTGCTATGCTCCAGCAGGTCATGTTATCACCGATAATTTTGATATTGTTTATAAACGTATTCGGCATTTGTTTTCGAAAGGTCCTAAATATAGATTACCTTCAACTATTGATTTTAATGCCTGTCGTGCCCAGATCGCCCACTCCATTGAAGATTTTAGTATAAAATGGTGTCGTAGAGAACATGCGGACCCAAACTCGCTTCCTACTTGGAAAAAGTCTATTCTTAAAATTATAGATACACGTATTAACTTGTTAATGCTAACCCCTCTTTACTACCTCCGAGACCTAGGTTTTCCTTTCGTAATCTAAAATCGGGAATTCATGAATTTCATAATAAATTTGTTTTAGTTCCTGCAGATAAAGCAGCTAATAATGTAATTATTGTTTGACGCCTACATTACGTCAATGTTTTATCTCTGGAACTCGGCAGCACCAATTCGTATACTCCAGTTAATTCTACTGAGGATGATGTTGTTTCCGCACATATCACTCGGTGCACTACTTTCAAGGCTGGTGTAAACGATAAGCAAAATAAACTGCCTACCATGTACTGGATTCCTCAATTACATACACATCCGTATAAGGCTCGCTTATTTCTAATTCTAGTGCCTGCACCACAACAAACATCTCCAAACGTTTAACTTCTTGTCTGACTGCCGTTAAAGATCACGTTAAACTATATTGTGATAAAACTTATGAAAACTCTGGGATTAATTTATTTTGGTCTATAAAAAATTCAGGAGACGTTCTGGATAAAATTTTCAATAAAGTTCTAGTTTCATCAATAAGCACTTATGACTTCTCTACACTATATACAACCTTACCTCATCACCTTATTAAAGACAAGCTAATTTCTCTAATTCAAAAAACATTCGCTAGAGAAAATACTACATTTTTGGCATGTAATAATATTAAAGCGTTTTTTACTAACGGCTGTTTAGACAATTATACTATGTGGACTAGCTATGAAGTTTGTGAAGCACTCATCTTCCTATTAGATAATATTTTCGTCAGGTATGGTACCAGCGTTTATAGACAAATTGTTGGTATCCCTATGGGTACGAACTGTGCACCACTTGTCGCAGATTTGTTTTTATTTTGCTATGAAGGAGATTTCATGTTGAGTCTTTCACCAGATACCCAGGCAGATATTATTGAAGCTTTTAATGACACCTCTCGGTATCTGGATGACATACTGAACATTGACAACCCTTTCTTTTCAACTATTGTTGATAAAATTTATCCTAAAGAACTTCGGCTTAATAAAGAAAATATATCTGATAATAACGCTTCTTTTCTTGATTTAGATCTCCCGATTGAAAATGGTAAATTAATTAGCAAAATCTATGACAAGAGAGATGATTTTAATTTTGATATTGTTAATTATCCCACTTGGATGGGGAAAATCCCCGAGCAACTTCTTATGGGGTGTATCTGTCTCAACTTATTCGTTTTCTATAGCTTGTACTCGAGTTGAGGACTTTAATATTCGTAATCTTTGTATAACTAAAACGTTATTCAATCAGGGTTACCGTTACCATAAACTTTGTAAAACCTTTGCAAAATGTTATTAACGTAACCCTGATCTTCTTTCCAAATATAAATGTAATTTAAGGACTCTTCTGCGACGAGGACTATCACAACCTGACTTCTATGGTGATGTGATTTATAAACTTCGTAAGATTCTTGGTCATGATCACTTTCATACTATCTTTGTTAAACTTGTTAAAAAGTTTATCAAAAGTGGTTATGACCCTATCATTTTACAACGTACTGCATGCCTGGTGGAGGACCCTTTTACAGTTCGCCACTATGCTTTCCTCTTTAATTGTACGATGACCGGACAGGCTGTGGACCCTATGATGACGCCTACCTAAAGCCCATTGGGACGGTGGCGTTTGATGTTTGTCCATGATCTTTCTTGTCGTGCCCTTAGTCGTGTATTCTCTTACTGCTGTGACACTTACCCTACTGTCATCCCATTAAAACAGGACAGTTTAAATAAAGAAATCCCCGCCATGATCTAATCTCTAACCAACAAGGTAGCATCAATAGGCAATATAAGTAAACACAAATATGCTCGTTGAAATATAATACAAAAAAACAATAGCCTAGAAAGCCACAATGAAGGTACTCAATGACTTGGCAGAAGCCAGAGCAACAAGAGAATAAACCGTTAAGGGCACGACAAGAAAGATCATAGACAAACATCAAACGCCACCGTCCCATTGGGTTTTAGGTAGGCGTCATCATAGGGTCCACAGCCTGTCCGGTCATCGTACAGTTAAAGAGGAAAGCATAGTGGCGAACTAAAAATGTCTTAATCGTAAGTTTTACACCTAAAAATGGACTTACAAAAAACGGAAAACTCACATTTTAACTATCTAGAATCCTTTGGACTATTTGTGTCTTTGGTGCAATATATGCATATATCAGATTATTAAAACAATAGTGATGTTGTAATTATTCTGAGGAAGACTTACAGTTCCCGTTCGATGCGCGTATCATCTTTCAGGCTTGCTGAACTTATATATGCCAGAAAATGTCTGAACGTTGCATAGTACATACTTTCATTAATTCAATATAATAATTCAATCATCGTGGAATATGTTTAAATTACAGTTTCTTACAGTTTTATACATATAATGTAAAGAAAAATAAATACTTACCTTAATGCAAAAAAAATGTGTTGATGGTGGTTGGGGTAATATGACTAGTGATTTGAAGCAGAATGCAATGCTGAAACAAAGATTATGTGTACTGTATTACTATAAAATATGAATTATAAACTTAACTGCATTAAAAGCAAATTAACAATTATCAAAAAATAATAATGTGCAAAAATGAACATCCACAATTTGATGCCAAGGCTACAATGATACACCTATTATTGTTCGAATTAATCTGTACAAGCTTCAATCAATAGGCAGCATCAATAGGCAATATAAGTAAAACACAAATATGCTCGTGTAAATATAATACAAAAAACAAAAGCCTAGAAAGTCACAATTAAGGTACTCATTGACTTGGCAGAAGCCAGAGCAACAAGAGAATAAACCATTAAGGGCACGACAAGAAAGATCATTGACAAACATTAAACGCCACCGTCCCAATGGGCTTTAAATAGGCATCATCATAGGGTCCCCAGCCTGTCCGGTCATCGTACAATTAAAGAGGAAAACATAGTTTCGAACTGTAAAAGGGTCCACAACCAAGCATGCAGTACATCGCAAAATGATAGGGTCATAACCTCTTTTGGTAAACATTTTTTTGACACTATGTACCTAATTCTTTAAATTTTAAAATATTTATATTGTTAAAAACATATACAATTAATGAGTTTTAAACATTAGTTTCATATGGTATACATATCACCTAAAGTTTGAAGTCTTAATGTATCTCAAATACCACCTTTTTAGAAAATCATGAAGTTTCTAGACATATTTATTCATTTGATTATTTGTGTACCATTGTTTTAATCATGTTTGTATACACTGAAAATATATTTCATTTTGTTCGAGGACCATATATTAGACTGGCTTGTAGCCAAATATATTATCCTCTTGAAGTAAAGATATTATTATTAGTATTATTATTACAGTTACAAGACGATACAACCTTATGACATATCGATGATCTTTCCAAGGCGGGAGCCCTATTGTCAACCCATTTGTGTGTGTGATGTCACATGCCTTGCTTCATAATAACTCTGTAATTGTTTTTGGTTGACTGTGTTCTGTGAAAGCTACGTTTCTTGTTTGACTTTTATACCTACTTGCCTTAGGCAAAAGTTACAATAACGTGGTAGTATACTGTTGTTAGAAGGGCAAGAATTAGTCACTAGTCTAACAAACATGCCAGTTGTAAGAATGACATATCTATGTAGAAACATGCACACGTCGCTTGTGTGCAACCATCTGGCAGATGTACGAATGTATTAAAACGTCTTAAACAAACAGTATTCACTAGAATACAAACGTAAGTCAGTTATAGAATAAATATTAATATAAAATTACAAATGGCAATAACTCTAATTTAAATGAAGAAAGTGTTATGCTACTTGCGCTCTGCACTTCCTCTTATTGCATTATATCATTGTGTGAAATTGCATTACAATCCCTCTCGTAGTTTCTTGAGTCATAGAGCGAACATAAAATGTGACGGACGGACGAACGTATGAAGGGCATTACTATATCCCATACCACCTGCGGCGTCGTGCGATAAAAATAGACCGTCCGCCTCACATACTAGAACTTGAATTCCCTGCCAACATTTTCAAAAAACTAGCATCCCCTTGCTTAACGGTCAGCGTATAAAGAACGGTATTTCTGGGACTAGTCATTCCGGTATCAGTATAATGTGACTTAACGGTCAACGTATAAAGGGTACTTCTGGACTAGTCGGTCCGGTATCAGTATAATGTGATTTGATGGTCAGCGTATAAAGGGTAGTTCTGGGACTAGTCTGTCCGGTATCTGTATAATGTAACTGGCTGTGGTAACGGTCAGCGTATAAAGGGTAGTTCTGGGACTAGTCTGTCCGGTATCTGTATAATGTGACTGGCTGTGGTAACGGTCAGCGTATAAAGGGTAGTTATGTACTAGTCGGTCCGGTATCAGTATAATGTAACTGGCTGTGGTAACGGTCAGCGTATAAAGGGTAGTTCTGTACTAGTCGGTACGGTATCAGTATATTGTGACTGGCTGTGGTAACGGTCAGCGTATAAAGGGTAGTTCTGGGACTAGTCTATCCGGTATCTGTATAATGTGACTGTCTGTGGTAACGGTCAGCGTATAAATGGTAGTTCTGGGACTAGTCTGTCCGGTATCAGGATAATGTGACTGGCTGTGGTAACGGTCAGCGTATAAAGGGTAGTTCTGGGACTAGTCTGTCCGGTATCTGTATAATGTGACTGGCTGTGGTAACGGTCAGCGTATAAAGGGTAGTTCTGGGACTAGTCTGTCCGGTATCTGTATAATGTGACTGGCTGTGGTAACGGTCAGCGTAAAAAGGGTAGTTCTGGGACTAGTCTGTCCGGTATCTGTATAATGTAACTGGCTGTGGTAACGGTCAGCGTATAAAGGGTAGTTCTGGACTAGTCTGTCCGGTATCTGTATAATGTGACTGGCTGTGGTAACGGTCAGCGTATAAAGGGTAGTTCTGTACTAGTCTGTCCGGTATCAGGATAATGTGACTGGCTGTGGTAACGGTCAGCGTATAAAGGGTAGTTCTGGGACTAGTCTGTCCGGTATCTGTATAATGTGACTGGCTGTGGTAACGGTCAGCGTATAAAGGGTATTTCTGGGACTAGTCTGTCCGGTATCTGTATAATGTGACTGGCTGTGGTAACGGTCAGCGTATAAAGAGTAGTTCTGGGACTAGTCTGTCCGGTATCTGTATAATGTGACTGGCTGTGGTAACGGTCAGCGTATAAAGGGTAGTTCTGGGACTAGTCGGTCCGGTATCTGTATAATGTAACTGGCTGTGGTAACGGTCAGCGTATAAAGGGTAGTTCTGGGACTAATCTGTCCGGTATCTGTAAAATGTGACTGGCCGTGGTAACGGTCAGCGTATAAAGGGTAGTTCTGGGACTAGTCTGTCCGGTATCTGTATAATGTAACTGGCTGTGGTAACGGTCAGCGTATAAAGGGTAGTTCTGGGACTAGTCGGTCCGGTATCTGTATAATGTGACTGGCTGTGGTAACGGTCAGCGTATAAAGGGTAGTTATGTACTAGTCGGTACGGTATTAGTATATTGTGACTGGCTGTGGTAACGGTCAGCGTATAAATGGTAGTTCTGGGACTAGTCTGTCCGGTATCTGTATAATGTAACTGGCTGTGGTAACGGTCAGCGTATAAAGGGTAGTTCTGGGACTAGTCTGTCCGGTATCTGTATAATGTGACTGGCTGTGGTAACGGTCAGCTTATGGGGGGTAGTTCTAGGACTAGTCATTCCGGTATCTGTATAATGTGACTGGCTGTGGTAACGGTCAGCGTATAAATGGTAGTTCTGGGACTAGTCTATCCGGTATCAGGATAATGTGACTGGCTGTGGTAACGGTCAGCGTATAAAGGGTAGTTCTGGGACTAGTCTGTCCGGTATCTGTATAATGTGACTGGCTGTGGTAACGGTCAGCGTATAAAGGGTAGTTCTGGGACTAGTCTGTCCGGTATCTGTATAATGTGACTGGCTGTGGTAACGGTCAGCGTATAAAGGGTAGTTCTGGGACTAGTCTGTCCGGTATCTGTATAATGTGACTGGCTGTGGTAACGGTCAGCGTATGGGGGGTAGTTCTGGGACTAGTCTGTCCGGTATCTGTATAATGTGACTGGCTGTGGTAACGGTCAGCGTATAAAGGGTAGTTCTGGGACTAGTCTGTCCGGTATCTGTATAATGTGACTGGCTGTGGTAACGGTCAGCGTATAAATGGTAGTTCTGGGACTAGTCGGTCCGGTATCAGTATAATGTGACTGGATGTGGTAACGGTCAGCGTATAAAGGGTAGTTCTGGGACTAGTCTGTCCGGTATCTGTATAATGTGACTGGCTGTGGTAACGGTCAGCGTATAAATTGTAGTTCTTGGACTAGTCGGTCCGGTATCAGTATAATGTGACTGGATGTGGTAACGGTCAGCGTATAAAGGGTAGTTCTGGGACTAGTCTGTCCGGTATCTGTATAATGTGACTGGCTGTGGAAACGGTCAGCGTATAAAGGGTAGTTCTTGGACTAGTCGGTCCGGTATCAGTATAATGTGACTGGATGTGGTATCCACGACTTGGTATTCTAGAGCTTGAGCACTATAAAGCTGAGCATTGAGTTCACTGCT
Source organism: Cyrtodaria siliqua (assembly GCA_037043455.1). Classification (NCBI taxonomy): domain Eukaryota; kingdom Metazoa; phylum Mollusca; class Bivalvia; order Adapedonta; family Hiatellidae; genus Cyrtodaria; species Cyrtodaria siliqua. Next base: position 44,404 of record JAWPHD010004173.1, on the reverse strand, counting down.
ACAAATAGACACCTTCGAGATATTACTGATATATTGACACCGTCGGGATATTACTGAAATATTGACACCGTCGGGATATTACTGAAATATTGACACCTTCGTGATATTACTGAAATATTGACACCGTCGGGATATTACTGAAATATTGACACCGTCGGGATATTACTGAAATATTGATAAAAGCGATGTTAAAACTCATACAGACATATGCTATTTAGTTATATATAAGCGTTAAACAGTACAGCACTTAATTAAGATATCGCCACATAAAGATGGAGAACCTCACTAACGTTATCTATTTACTAGAATACAAAAAACGCATTATATTATGAAGTTTAATATAAGTTATCACACTTAAATGAGAAAAATAAATCACAGCTCCCACGCGCAACGGCATCGTAGGTCCGGCCTGCACCATAGACAAAGAGCAAATTAAATATACAATGAGATGGACAATACATAACACAACGAGTGGTTCAGACAAGGTTACAGACTTGGAACGGTCAGCAGGCAAAAAGGCTTACTGGTTAGCTTAACTAGATTTTATGTGTACACTACTTCGCCATTGTCTTTCTTCAGCGCTTAAATTGACAAGACAGTGAACATCCCATCATAAGGAAATCTCTAACAATAAAGTCTACATCCTGAGAAATTAGGAAACGAACGATACACGTATATGCGATTGTACAAATACATGACAACATAATTAGAAACACCTCAGGATGTGTCCTTAATTGTACAGAACAACCACAGCAGTTGCAAACTACCAGAAAACCCGTGGGGTGAACGTTCATGCATCAAACACCCCTTTCAGGATTTCAAAAGTGGAATCACGGAGTCCCAAAAGGTCGTCTGGTCATCGCACAAGAGAAAAGTGTAGCGTAGTGGTTGACTATAGAAGGGTCATCAAGCATAAAGTGCGTTGTAATACTAAAGGGTCGTATCTTCTATTGACAAATTTCCTGAATAATTTTGTGAAGTCGTCAAGAAATTCTAGTCAAGACTATTTTAATTTCCGAATTTCATAAAATACAGGTTGTGACATTCCTAGTCGCAGAAAAGTAAAACATATTTTTCTATTTGAATCTATAGATACAATGAAATTTGCCAATGACAAAGTCCTGGCCTATTTGTTTTAATTTGTTTGCTCAAAATACGTTTAGCAGAGAAATATACATTATACCGTTTTGCCGCGTCATAAATAATGCACAGTGTTTTCATTGACATTCAAACAAATCAGATACTCGTCTTTTTACCTTATTCCACGTATCGATAACTGTGTGTAACCGTATGAAGGTGCATGGCGATGAAACAGAATAAAACAGAATTGTCAGGTCGTTTTCTAAACGATTTACTAATGTCACTGCTCCTCTGTCTAACAACATAAATGGGTTCAATGACCGACACGGTGTGTTCATTGTAGACATGCAGTGTTCATTGTCGTCACGGTGTTTTCATTGCCGACACGGTGCGTTCATTGTCAACACGGTGTGTTGTTGATAGCCATGCGGTTACCGCAAACTACATCGAATGTAAAAAAACATAAATACTTAATACAACTGCCCAAAACCACGCTGTTAAATTAACTCATATAGATACTTTAGATTTCTGTTAATGGCTGACTTGCTTCATGTATCCATGGTTTTCTACTGCCAACCCCTCCCCCCACCCCAACCCCACCCCACCCCTACACACACACCCCTCAGTCAGCTTGAATACCGTCTTTGTGTAAAGCATGAGACAAATGTATATCTTCGGAATGGTTAAGTTCTGTACTTTTGATTTTATAAATATTGAGTTCTGCTCAACCCGGGACTAGCGAACGCAAGCAAAGTTCACTATCGTTCATGAACAGTCTCAATCAAACCGAGACTGCAATAATTCGTATTTATCGTGTTCGGCCGTTTCCAAAGGTCCACTCTCATAATATTTTATTAAGAATGTATGTGAACATATCGAACTAGCTTACTTAGGTCCGATAGGAATATGTACACTGGTTATATCAAACAACACCTCTAAACACTCATTGCCAGCATAAATATCTTTTTGGGTTTGTCCTTGAAAATGAATGCTCTTTACCGACGCAGTAAATCGTCCAAAACCTGTATGGTCGCTGTTAAAAAGTGTAACAAATGTAAATTGCCATACAAATATCTCAGCCACCGAGCTTAGGGGCGGCGTTAGACGCGCTTAATATGCATACTTGTGTACAGTTAATATGTTTTGCAAATTATTACTGCCTAAATATTGTTGATTTATTAACGCAGAGGTATTTTCTTACACTTGTTTTCACAGAGTTGTGGGTGTGACGATAACCAAGTATGTACGGACACAAAAGCAATGCATTGTTCCATAGAAGGTAGGTTAACTCGTCTTAACTCACATTTAAACGGTTTGCTTAACCGTTACATTTCTAATATTCGAAATACTTTTCTTTTAAGTGTTTGACACACTATTATAACGAACACTTTGTCCTACGTTTTCTAAATGACAAGTTCGAACCAAACAAAGTCGTATAATGGCAGCTAGTTGGGATGAAGCTATCAAAATAGAAGGTATGGTAGCTACGAGACACGAAGAACGCAGTAATAAATCAATAATACATGTTATGAAAAGATAACGGGTGTAAGCTTCAAACATACGCATAACTTTGTGGTAGATGGTAAATAACCAAGGGCGATTTAATGTCATTACCCTTACACCGCTATTCCTAAAATAGACTTAGATTATACTAACACGGTATGTGGGGGATAATGCTCCTCTCACAACATGAACATAACATTGTAACTAAGGGGTCGGAGCTATACCATGCTCTAACTTCCAATAAATAGAAGTTAGAGAACGGTTGTTATTCTGATAAGGTCACTAAGTACACACAACATATATAGACTGCCTCAGCTCCTTGGTAATTTTAAGTAGCAATAGGCTACGCCATACCAGACTCTCTCTATTACTATTACTTGGAATATGTTTATTAAATATTTCCAAAATTGAGAGATAAGAAAACAGGTAGCAGTGCCAATATAATTTCAATTTGACTACATGACCCACCTTAACACTCACCCCTACAAAACTAAGAGAACATTCGTACCATCTCTAAATCATATTTCAATGCGCAGAGGCGATATCAGCTAAGTTGTTGTGTCACGTGGGTTTGTACTTTCGAGATGTTATTTTATTTACTGGACCAGCAGTACTGAAGGTATTTGGAACCTGGTGTAATCTTCACTGTCTGCATACCATTCTTTTTCAAATTCTTTTATTTTGTAAACCTTGTTTTATACAGAATGTGAGCCTCTTACACAGATAGACAATGGGAAGATTTATGGCAACATGAATAAGATTGGGTCAAAGTTGAAGGTCACGTGTAACAGCGGATATGAGGAAAAGGAAGGTCGAATGTACACAGCATGTTTAACGAATGGAAAGTGAGAGTTCGTACCGGAATGTGTCAGAAGTAAGTAAAAGCATAGTAAATATATATTAGGATTTATCTTACAAGTCAATCAAAAAGGGAAAATTTGCAATATATTGAAAGAAGCATGTGGATAAGCAATTGTATATAGCGTATATAAGTATTTCTACATGGAACTTGACGTAAATTGCAAAGTTTATCAAGAACAAATCTTGAATTGTTAATACACCAAAATACATTAATTCCAGAGTTATCATAAACTTGAGCAGTATATCGTTGATCTTTAACGGTAGAAAAGAAATACGTTTGGATATGTTTTAGTGGTGCAGGCGCTACAGTTAGAAATAAAACGAATTTTGTAAGATTGTTTTTGTGAGTTAGGAATTCAGTACTATTATTTGGAAATTTATTTTCCTTTTCGTCTACACCAGCCTTGAAATCAGTGCACTGAGTGGCATCAACATCCTCCTCAATAGATTGAACTGGAGTATACGAATTGGTGTTCCCGATTTCCAGAAATTAAACATTTCCTTAATGAAGGCGGCAATGATAATAGTATCAGTTGCTTTATCTGAATCGTCTATCAAACTAGGCAGTTTCATATGCGAACGCTCAAATGCCGCCAAGAAAATACTCAATGACTTGGCAGACTCCAGATCAATGAGAGAGATAGAAAATGCTCCTTTTAAATAACTTTCATGCAGATAATATTGGAAATTGATCACCTGTTCAATACCTTTTGTACAGTACAAATTTAAGTTTCGATATCGATATCGAAATGTCAGGATCTATTTTTAAATGTATATACATGTAGTAACAGTTGTATGTCTACAGACAAAGGTTTAACTGGCGTAAAAAAATGTTTCTATTGCTTTTATGGAATACCCAGTATAATCACAAAGGCATTTGAAACTTCGTTTGGAGCTGTGGAAACAGGTTTTGTTTGAGGCTGGGTACACTTTGTTAAATAAGTATCCTTATAACAGTATTACATTATTGTGACGCTGCTGTTACTAAAAGTAGATATAAAATGGGACAGAAGACGTAGCATGCAAGGACGACAGTCAGCCACAATGAAAAGAATTGTTTGCATCTTTTGACCATTGTTAGATATCAACCTTAACTCTCGAAAACAATATTAATCCACGCCTTCGACAACAACCAATTCATCAATTGAATATTAAACGGATTTTTAGTTTAAAACAATTCCGACTGAAAAACTAATTAATGTCTCTAATGTCACCAAATATATTATTTAACTGCTGGGATCGATAATCGGGAAATCCTTTACGAGCTGGTAGACGTGTTGCTCTTTTCACGAACGAGCGTATGCGAGTGAGTGAAAAAAACAAAACACGTCTAACATCGGGTGAAGTATTTCCCTATAATCGGACGCAGCAGTTAAATAATTTATATATTACATTTTAAATCAGTTTATGCATGATTTTAACCAGAATTATTCGCTTTATTGAACGTCATCGCCGGATGACGTCGACGTCAGCAACACTTTTACGTCATAACTCTACGTCACAGTTAGTTATTTTTGTGTTCGGTGTTAGTTATTAATATTTAGCGATTATGAATATTCTTTCACTGAGAAAGCCAAATCTTTCACCGATAAAAAAGTAATAAAGAAACATAATACTGACTTCTTACTTAGTTGCGTTAGTGTAAAAGTGTAAACGTAGGGATTGGTAAAATCTATAAAGTTACAATATGTTAACTTTGGTCTTGGTTTTGCTAGACTGCCAGAATCCAAACACAGGCCAACAGCACACACATCCGTACACCATATCCGAACCATTCGTATTCAAGATTCGGATCAATCTGAACACATTACCTCAGGCGGAGGCATTCAAATCGTGTGCATGTTATGGAGAAGCTCTCATAAAAATCGACACTCAACCGAAGCAAGCGTTCATTTTGAGCGTTCTAACAAATTCTGGTAAATATGTAGCGCTTTATGCAATTCAATAACAGGTGATTGCAAGATTTTCAACAGTATACACACTGCTTTATATATTTTAAAACTAATGTCAAATATAATTTATGAAGTATGTAATTAGAAAAAGTCCCAGTTATGATTTACCTTTCAGCTGACAGTTCATATTATTTGTTTTTCTTATACTCAGTACATTTAAAAACATTATTGATTTTGGATTATTTTCAGTCCGCTGTCTTAAATTCAAATCAAGATTGTATTTTATATTAGTACACAAGTCTCTTTGTCCCAAAAATTAACATATGGCGATAAACAGTTGCGTACGGTTTGCTCTACTTCTTTCAGTTAAAACACATTTAACTTTAATATCTTTAACATATATAGAAATTGAAATAATAAACACCAAGTTTAGCGTTTTCATATGTACGAAGTGTGTACGTTTTATGATTAAGAAGACGATGTTTAAACAATCATTTATATGTAATAATATTCATGAATGTTACTGTTTGTCTGTCGTACAAATGTGAATTTAAAACTATATGTTCCAAATTAACATTTCAGACACCAAAAACACAGACTTTTGGATCGATGGTTCTAATGTGAACGCGGCAAATTTCGCAGCTTCCAACGCTTGGACATTTTTCGACGGCACGAGTGTACCCATGAATCAGAGTATTTTTTGGCAATATGGCGCGCCAACTAACCCCTAAACTGAACATTGTGTTAGAATGAGAGCGAGTGCATCTTACCTGTGGAACGACCGATTGTGCTCAAATCCATATGGTTACATTTGTGAGATACCGTAGAGCGTAGCGTTCTCATTATCCTTCATATTTAACTTTGAAGGTGTCTTTGCTGCTACAAAATAGGTTTTAAAGAGCGAGATTATCTTTTATATTGTTACTTTTTTCGTAACGGAGATTGTCTTAGACATACACAGTACAATCTCCGTCGGACAATTGTCAAAGCGATGTAAAAATGAGGAGCTTTGTAATCTCTAAAATTCTCTAGTTAATTTTAGAGATTACAAAGCTCCACATTTTTACATCGCTTTGACAAGTGTCCGACATAAAAGGTCTCACACCACAATTTAATTTCACATAGGGTTACTGTATAGCTGTTTCCAACACATGACCTTCAAAACGTCCCAGCAGACCTTGTTGTTGATTTAATATCTTCAGGACTGCTAAGATCTGTAAAATAAAACAAAAAAATACAAACATTAGCCAGGTTGGTTTTTTTCCTCGCTCATATTTATGCAACCTCTATGAAAAATACCAAATTCATACACTATCTATCTGACTTTGTGGTGCTTCGGTCAAATGCTTATGAATTTTGAATGCAACTTCATATCAACGTGGGATTTTCTGTATCATCAGTCTTTTACACTGCAGATGTATGCTGAAGCAAAGAAAAACCTCTTTGTCAAATTAAAAATTGCCTAAAATAGAGAAAAAATTAGAATTATTTTCTGTTTTCCTTTTGTCTCTAGGTCCGTGAGCTTTCAAGGGAGATAATAGAGGTGTGAGACCCAAAGAGAGATAGGTAAACACTAAGAAAACCGGAGATGGACTAGCTTTTTTGCAAATGTGTCAAATACCTTTAACATGTATATAAGCTCTGAATATTGTTTTTTATATATATTCTATCAGTATTCATACGATCAAGTGAATTCCATTTTTAAAACAGTTCATGTACAATCAAGCCCAATCTATGTGGCTTTAAAGCAGAATACCGCTAAAGCCAGAGCTAGCGTGCGGGTGAGGTGATGCACATTATGTTACCTCTCATGAACAGACACAATGAAACCGAGTATGTTACTTTACTCCCTTGTTTGTAGTTGTTGCTTCCCAGGAATCCCATTTTCGGTATTAATTAGGAGATTATGCCGATATAATGTGCAATGTAAACGTTTAATTTGACTTGACCTTTGTAGGTATATGAAAGAAAATCATGAACTGTATTATCAATCCCCATGGTTACACTACTCATGAACAGAAACAATTTAAAGTTTGCGATACTTAACCGATTCTATTGCCTATTAATGCTGCCTTGTTTATTTTAGAGATTATAACCTGGCGGGGATATCTTTATTTACAATGTCTGGTTTACTGGGATAACAACAGGGTAAGAGTGAGGTTCGGTGCACCCTAGAACCGGGTTAAAACAACCATCGGCCTTTTTGCCACTGACCGTTCCAAGGCGTAGCCTTATTGTTGTGTTTGTGATGTATTATCTTGCCCTTTATTCATCTTTAAAGTTTTTCTTTGTTTCTGTGTGTGTTTGTGATTGCTGTCCTTGAATGCTACTATTCAATTCGATTCTTATATCTATTGTTTAAATCAAGTTAAACAATGGATGCAATGTCGAACAGGAAGTGTAGCGTTCACGTGACGCAGTCATCCTAATTAAGTCAAGTATTATAACAATTATATAGCATATATATATATTTAAAGTCCGCATCCTGCCATCAACAGGCAATTTTGCAACATATGCTCGCCGTCTCTAGACTTGACGACGGGGTATATATATATAATTTGTATATTTTGAGAATCTAAACTCTATAGAAAAAACTCGGTTTACAACCTCATAATTCATTTTACGCATATTAAATAAATACCCGTGAACAAACCAACACCTTTACCCGGCACATATATAATGATATATGTCCCAAACACCAGAATAGAGTTTTTATAAACTGTTTTGTAGTGTAATTTTGCCTTTATATGGCTGATTAGTTCCATTAAATGTAAAGTGTAAAACATCACAAACATACAAAGGTCAACAACAACGTAGTCGGACCGTTTACATTTTGAGCCCAAAATCAAATGGGTCTGATCAACGAAAATTAAAAACATGCTTACACATTTTCATGAAAAGTACATTAGATGAACATAACTGAAGATAACAAGAACTTGGACGATAGACGATATCAATCACTAACATAGGCGCCAGGGGATCTAGCAATATCGCTTTCTTATTCTTCAAATCAACATAAATCAGGTACGGCAAATGCTAATGGAGTATAACATTTTAACATTGAACATCCTAGTATTCAAGAAATTTGAGCAATCGGATTAGATCTTTAAACGCGGTTAAGTCAGAAGTCAATTCCATTTCTATTTGTATAAGGAAATTTACAAGTTAACACTAAGTTGTCTTATGATTGTATGCAGTATTGATAAAAAGAATAGCTGGTGATGGCGAATCACTAACGCTGATTTGTTTATACCTGATAGGAAGGAAATGGCTTCAGGGAGATAAGTCGTATACACTATAAGTTAATACATGGGACAGAGTTATTAACATGTAAATCTCCCGTTTAATGAATTAATGATTGTTTAAAGGCTTATCACATTTTATTTTGTTATTTTGAATCGCCAGTGAGAGAGGGAAGGTATACATAGGAATCCGGGAACCGCATCCTACATTTACTACAATCAAGGATGCCATGGTTGTTATCGTTCTTGAATAATAGACTCCAAAATAAGTACCATACGTCGACCGAGACTAGTAATACTGTCGTGCCTAAGAAAATAACAATGCAACCAGTATTGCCAGTATTGCCAGTGCGGATCTTACCGTCCTTGCTGTATAATAGTAAATATAGATATCAACCACAAACACACACAGAAACAAAGAACACATTAAGAGATGAATAAAAGGCCAAATAAGACATCACAAACACAAAAGGGTTGGCAATATGACTACCGCCTTGGAACGGTCATTGGCAAGCGAGGCCGTTGAGGGTTTATACCAGATTCTAGGGTGCACCAAACCTCACACTTACCCTACTGTCAACCCAATAAAACGGGACAGTGTAAATAAGGAAATCCCCGCAATAAACTATTCTCTAACCAACAAGGCAGCATTAGGTAGACGTCGTCATAGGGTCCACAGCCTGTCCGGTCATCGCACAATTAAAGAGGAAAGCATAGTGGCGAACTATAAATGGGTCCACCACCAAGCATGCAGTGCGTTTTAAAATTGTAGGGTCATAACCGCTTTTGATAAACCTTTTAACAAGTTTAACAAATATAGTATGAAAGTGATCATGATCAAGGATCTTACGAAGTTTGTAAATCACGTCACCATAGAAACCTTAAACATGAATATATACCTTACCGTCATTTCTGTATTAATAAAAAAACTGAAACATAAATACAAACCTTACCGTCACTAGCTTCTTAATAGAAATCCTAAAGCATGAATACAACCTAACCATCACTTCTGTATTATTAGAAAACATGAAACATAAATACAAACAATAACGTCATTTCCGTGTCAATATAAAATCTGAAGCATGAATACATACCTTACCGTCTCTTATATATTTATAGAAAAACTGAAACACAAATTCAAACCGTACAGTCACTTCTGTATTGACATACAACTTGAAACATGAATACATAATAGAAAGCCTTTAACCTGCTTAGAAACTTAAATAAAAAATGAAAAATGAGTACAACCCTACTACCACGTCTGTATTAATAGAAAACCTGATGAATACAGCCTTAACGTCACTCCTGCATTAATTGAATACCTGAAAAATTAATCTATATCTTAACGTCACTTTTGTCTCATTAGATTACATAACAAATGCATAAAAACATTATCGACGTTTTCGTATAAATAGAAAACGTTAAAAATGAATACAACCTTACCGTCACTTCTGTATTAATATTAAATCTGAAACAATAATACATACCTTACCGTCATCTCAGTAATATTAGAAAGCCTGAAACATGGATCCTAGCCTTATGTCACTTCGGTATTAATAGATTACACGAAACACGAATACACAGCTTACAGTCACTTCTATATTAATAGAAAACCAGAAACATGAGTACAACTCTGGCCGTCAATTCTGGATAAATACAACAATTGAATCTTGAATTCACACCAACCCTTCACTGCTGTAATGATAGAAGCCTGAAATATAAATACAACATAACCTGATAACAGTCGCTTCTGTATTTATAGAATATCTAAAACAAGAATACAAAACTTACCCGAGCAACTTTTTATGGGGTCTATGTGTCTCAACTTATTTGTTTTTCTAGAGCTTGTACTCGAGTTAAGTTCCTTTAATATTCGTAATCTTTCTATAACTAAAAAACTACTCGATCAGGGTAACCGTTACCATAAACTTCGTAAAACATTTGCAAAATTTTATGATCGTAACCCTGATCTTCTTTCTAAATATAAAAGTAATTTAAGAACTCTTCTGCGACAAGGACTATCACAACCTGACTTCTATGGTGACCTGATTTACAAACTTCGTAAGATCCTTGGTCATGATCACTTTCATACTATATTTGCTAAACTTGTTGAAAGGTTTGTCAAAAGACGTTATAACCCTATCATTTTGCAACGCACTGCATGCTTGGTGGTGGACCCATTTACAGTTCGCCACTATTCTTTCCTCTTTGATTGTGCGATGACCGGACAGGCTGTGAACCCTATGATGACGTCTACCTCAAGCCCAAAAGGACAGTGACGTTTGATGTTTGTCTGCAGTCTTGTTTTGCCGTGCCCTCAATGGTTTATTCTCTTGTTGCTCTGGCTCCTGCCAAGTCACTGAGTACCTTCTTTGTGGCTTTCTATGCATTTGTTTCTTTGTTTTATATATACACGAGCATCTTTGTGTTTTACTTATATTGCCTATTAATGCCTCTTTGTTGGTTAGAGAATAATTCATGGCGGGGATTTCTTTTTTTACACTGTCCCGTTTTATTGTGTTGACAGTAGGGTTAGTGTGAGGTTTGGTGCATCGTAGAACCTGGTTTAAACCCCCAGCGGCCTTTTTTGCCACTGACCGGTCCAAGGTGGTAGCCCTATTGTCAACACTTTTGTGTTTATGATGTCTTATTGTTGCTGGATAGCTTGATACTCACATACTAAACAGTCCTGGCCCCATGGGGAATCGAACCCACAGCGGTGAGGGACATGTCAAGTCTGAGACCACTCGACCACGGACGACCCCAAGTTTATGTGAAGCATCATTATATGTTTGTTCGATTGGTGCACCTGAGGTCATAAATGCCCCCGCAATGGGGCTTATCAGTTTCATTTAACAAATCTTAAAAAATCTTCAGCAAAAATACAAAATATAGAGCTATGATATTTTGCATGTAACGTCGTCTTATGGTCCTCTAACTAGTTTGTTCTAATGGTGACCCTGAAGTCAAATTTGGACCCGCCCCAGTGTCCTAATCATTCACACGAACTTTAATGAAGCATACCTTTTGAGTTATGCTCAGGACAAAAAGTGTGACGCACGGACGCACGCACGGACGGACGGAAAAAGCGGCGACTATATGCTTCCCAATAATAAACAATCTAGTGTTTTTAGTTACAATATATTTTATATCAAAAACTAAGGTAATAGTTAATGAAAAGAAAACAAACTGTAATGGGGCTTCAATATAATGTCGCTGTGGTAATCAGTCAGCGAGAAGTAAGCAGTTAAAAAGCATGCTATCCATGATTTTTCAACGACTACATTCAGTTGGGAAATGTGTCTTTAATTAAAAAGATGAGTCACCAGGTTGATCCCGAAACTTAGTCATTGACACCAAAAGCAGTGTCCAAGCTGATCTAGAATTCAATATATTGTCATGCTAATGTCGCGGCAGTCATCTTTCTTTGCAGCTAACTTGAATATTTGTATTTTACTTATAAGTTAATCAGCTCTGGAATAAGTCAGAATGGCCTAGAAAATGCAGAAGCCAAGATATTGTCATTGTAGTTTCACGGCAGCCATCTTGGCAGCCATCTTGGCAGCCATCTTGGTTATTTGTTTTTATCTACTAGGTAATGTGTAGTCAGAAATTGATTCTTTTACCCCAAAAACCTAGTCATAGACACCAAAATGATTGTCCCAGCTAAAAAGAAGCTTATATATAGTCATTGCAATGTCACGGCAGCCATCTTGGATATTTATGTTCAACTTATAAGTAAAGTGGATTCCTTGTATCCAACAACCTATGCATAGACACCAAAATGATAGCCCTAGCTAATGCAGAAGTCGAGATTTTGTCATTTTAGTGTCACAGAAGCCATCTCGGCGGCCATGTTGATATTGTTATATAACTTATAAGTAAGGTGAAATTAGAAATGGATTCCTTTAGTCAAAAAACATATCCATAGAGACCAAAATGAATGTTCTAACTAATGCCGAAGACAAGATAATGTCATTTTAATGTCAAGCCATCTTGGATTTTTCAATTTCCTCGAGGATGCCAATGTGGCATCATTCAGAATCAGAATCAGCATACGTTAAATATATTAAAACCATCAAAAAACATTGTATGGACGATACTTTTGGTTTGTGTCGTCTACTGCCGGACTATCTGCATAACCAGTTAAAAATCTATGACCTATATACCAGCTGAAAACTATGACGTATATACATGCAGGTTTCATGCAAAATATACATGTTTAATTCTTCCTAACTAGTCAATATAAGTGTATAGTATTCACAAAACCTAAATATTAGAAAGAAAAGCCGAATCATGTTTAAATATTAAACTATTTCTCAATCTTGTAATTTCCATTGCATTTGTTTGTACTTATTGACATAAAATTTGCATAAAATGGCCAAACATATGGACAAACAGAGTTTTAAATAATCTGCACAACTGTTTAAATGCTATCAAAAGTAAAATATATCAAAATGAAAGAAATTAACCGTGTAATTAGTTACATAAATGACGATAATTTGTCTGATTTTGATTACATATCGATTTTGCCGATTTTTGCACTCATTTTACCTTCGACCTCATTTTTTAGCTTTATATGCAAATTCCCGTCTGACTTGCGTCAGAACCATAATGTATACACATTATACATACACATTATATTAGTCAAACAATTCTACTAAATTTTGCCATCAAACTAAAAAATTAGCGTCTTGTCGTGGTTTGTAACTAAAAAACTACTCCATCAGGGCTACCGTTACCATAAACTTCGTAAAACCTTTGTTAAAGTTTATTATCGTAACCCCGATCTTCTATCCAAATATAAAAGTAATTTAAGAACTCTTCTGCGACAAGGACTGTAACAATCTGACTTCTATGGTGAAATAGTTAACAAACTTTGAAAAATCCTTGGTCATGATCACTTTCATACTATCTTTGTTAAACTTCTTAAAAGGTGTATCAAAAATAGGTTATGACCCTATCATTTTGCAACGCACTGCATGTTTGGTGGTGGATCCATTTACAGTTCGTCACTATGCTTTCCTCTTTGATTGTGCAATTACTGGACAGGCTGTGGACCCTATGATGACGTCTACCTAAAGCTCAAAAGGACGGTGACGTTTAATGCTTGACTGTAATCTTATCCTGTCGTGCCCTCAATGGTTTATTCACTTGTTGCTCTGGCTTCAGCCAAGTCATTGAGTACCTTCTTTGTGGCTTTCTAGGCTATTTTGTTTTGTATTTATATATACACGAGCATCTTTGTGTTTTACTTTTATTGCCTATTAATGCTGCCTTGTTGTTTAGAGAATAGTTCATGGGCGTTATTTCTTTATTTACACTGTGCCGTTTTATTCGGATGACAATAGGGTAAGTGTGAGGTTTGGTGCACCCTAGAACCTTGATTAAACCCCAAGTGACTTGTTTTGCCACTGTCCGTTCCAAGGCGGTAGCCCTATTGTCAGCTCTGTTTGTGTTTGTGACGTCATATGCCTTTATTCCTTATTAACATTGCCATTCATGTTTGTCGTTTTGCGTGTTTTTTGGGTTTACTGTGCTCTGTGAAAGCTGCATTTCCTGTTCCTTTTATTCTTTTTTCTTTTATAAAAGTAGATATGAACGTCGAACAGGTGACAGTGACCTTGACCTGACTATAAATGCAAACTCAAACTTACATTTCTTAAAAGTCACCTACACACCAAGTTTCATGCCAATAGCTCATTCTTAATAAAGTAAATGAGCAGAAACCTTTGTTATATGTTTAGTACCAGTGAACTTGACCTTGAACCCGGTGACCCAAATGCTTTCACAAGCTTCCTGTTCAAATAAGCATCATACCCATAATGCTTCATTAAAATAGCTCATTCCTAAGTAGAGGTATTGAGGGGAAAACCTGTTTTTTCTATTTTTAGTGACAGTGACATTGACATTGACTCCTGTAATCCCAAATGCAATCCCGAGCTTCCTTTTCATATACGCTACCTACCCATACAGTTTAATTCCTAAATCTCATTCCTAACTAATCTTAGTGAGCGTTATTAATAGTATTTTGTATATGTTTTTACAGTTTCTGTTGTCACAGCAACCATCATTTTTGACATATCATTAACACGATATAATGTGCATGATCAACTCACTCCCTTTTACCTACACGTACATTTTCATTAAATTATCTTAAGTATTTCTTTGGTGAATCAAAGGATTCATCTATTTTGTGGTTTTACTATTTCCGTTATCATAGCAACCATATTGTTGTCAAATCAACAAAATAAAATAAAGTGCATAATCCCTTCATTGCCCTCTAACAAGTTTTTTAAAAAATATTTTCAAGACTTTTCTCATTATCGCAGGATTCATGTTTATTGGACGGAATGACGGACTGACGGACGGACGGACGTACTTGGGGCAAACCTAAAATCCTCTGCAGTGACACACCGGTAGGGGACTAACACAATACAAGGCATTTGACATCCCAAGCATAATACGGTTGGCAATAGAACTATATCCTCGGAACGGTCAGTTGCAAAAATATCACTGTGGGTTTAAACCAGGTTCTAAGGTGGACCAGACCTCAGTTATCCTAATAAAACTAAGAAATTCCCGTAAGGCTATATCCTCTAACAAATAGGCAGAATCAATGGGTAATATACGAATAACACAAAGATGACCATGATATTATAGGTTATTGAATTTGTATGGCTAAATATTACTTGGAACGAGTTGTTTTGGCAAAGGACGACGAGCTTGCGAGTCGTCCTGCGCCAAAACAACGAGTTCCAAGTAATATTTAGCCATACAAATTCAATAACCTTTTTATTGTATACTTTCATATTGTTTTCGATCAATGTTCATTGTATGACTATTACTTTTCATTGTATCTGTGTTATTTTTATAGCTTTTGATGGAATTCCTATCTTGCCATTCAGTTTCATTTTGTGTGGATGATTATTTTGCGCGAAAACGACGTCGACGTCGGATGACGTCATTAAAAACAACAAGCCATTTTCTAAAGTTTGTTTACCATTCGATAACGTTAAAAACAGTGGGTGAGTGACCATTTCAGTTATTTTATCAATTTTTGCCATAAAAGGTTGAAAAAAAAACACGTATATTTTTGTTGACACTATAGGAAGGATTCCGTTATTTTTATTTTAAACTAGTTCCTTATTTCTATTTCGCGGCTCTTAGCAAGCACGAGCAAAAGTTCCCGTGCAATATGAATGCGTGCAATATCGTAGAATATTGCACGCTTAGCTCAATGCAAACTAAACGGGACAATATGAAAGTATACAATAAATTTGAAAATAAAACAAAAGCCACAAGAATAAACTCCTCGTCTTTATAGAAACGTAGGAAAAAGAGAATACGTGTTGTGCCGATGAGACAGTATTAACGACATTATCTCCCTTTACAAGATTTAGGTAGACATCATCACTGTAGTTGGTAGTCGAGAAATGTAAATATGTCACTAAATATGCAGTCCGCTGTAAATTTAAAATTGTCTTTTAACATAGTTTGATACATTTGTTTAACTGTTATATACATATTGCATGAACGTGTTCATGGTTAATGATCTAAGGGAATTTGTTAATCACGCCAACAGCATAGTCATGTTGTAATAGTTTTTGTCTCAGAAGATATTTAAAAGAAGATGAAAGTTGCTTACATACATTTTCACAAAGGACATTCAAAGTTAGGATAACTTTCGCCCTCTAACCACGGGTTGAGCAGAACTCAATAAAACTAATTTTATATAAATACGCCATTAAAGTATGAAGACCAAGACGTTTATTTTTTAAATTCTAGTTTGATATTTGATAATTTTTTATATCTTTAAGTTAGTAGATATAGATATAGTGTAGAATTTACGACAGTATTAAAGATATCTAATGTTCAACAACATTTACCACCTATTTGATTGTAAATTGTGATCATTTTTTTTATGAAGTAAATAAGGTGTAATGGATACTCGGAGTAGAATTTATAATTCTGTGATAGAAAAAAAGAGATTTGTGTTTTTTAAATAGTTGAATACAGATTAAGTTAATATACTAGACGTCAATTTCAAAGTGTTGTGTATATTATTTTACATTGAAAATATAAAAATAACTCCAGCATGTACTTTAAAGAATATTTAGTATACAAATCCATTAGAATCCTTATGTCCTTTATATATATTACTTGTTTCGTAACGAATGACATAGCACCAATACATCTGACACGTTTGAAGCCACAATCTGAAAAATTTAAGCATTTTTAACGGAGATTTGCCAAAATCTGTGAGATTTTTAAAAAAGTATGGTATAAGTGAGGTTTTATCAAATAGTTTCATAAATGTAAGCTCTTTAAAGCATTTGATAATAAAGCAAAGTAGCAAAATGTCATTTAAGACCGTTTAAATATGTTTTCATTTTTACTTTTTTTCTGTGAGATGTCTAAATCTCAGATTTTCGACTTCTAAAGAAGTTTTAGTACCAAAATAAGCACAACTAATAAAACAGGTCTCATCATCTTATACAATATTGAATAAATATAGATATAAACATCGAACAGGAAAAGCGGCATTCAAGGACGACAGTCAACCACAAACACACACAGAAACAAAGAACACATTTAAAGATGAATAAAATGCCAAATAAGACATCACAAACACAAAAGGTTTGACAATAGGGCTACCGCCTTGGAACGGTATGTGGCAAAAAAGGCCGCTGGGGGTTTAAACCAGGTTCTATGGTGCACAAATCCTCACAGTTACCCTATCGTCAACCGAATAAAACGGGACAGTGTAAATAAAGAAATCCCCGCCATGAACTATTCTCTAACCAACATGGCGGCAGCATTAATAGGCAATATGAGTAAAATACAAAGCCCAGAATGCCACAAAGAAGGTACTCAATGACTTGGCAGAAGCCAGAGCAACAAGGGAATAAACCATTGAACATCATTTTCTCAGGCAGTTATATGTCTAACCGTGATTTACAGTTATCTGTCTAACAGTGATTTACAGTTATCTGTACAAATTCGCTACCTCGCCCGCCAAGCCCCTCCCCAAATACAATATACTCGAAGTCCTTAAATCTTTACTGTTCACAATTGGTAATGCATTCACTACACATCAATCGAATATATTTTAGGAGCGCTGTGGTCTAGTGGTAGAGCGTTGGACCCATGATCCAAAAGTCGTGGGTTCGATTCCCGTCATTGCCATATGTGTTGTGTCCCTGAGCAAGACACTTTATCTGCATTGCTAAGTACTGGTTCTACCCAGGAAGACATCGAGAGTGATTCAAATAAGTTCATAGAGCTTTCGTCACAATCGATATAAAATAAGTAAGTTTAAATAAATAAAAATATATAGAAAATTTGGTATGTGTAACAATTAGTTCTTGAGCTGGCTGTAGACCCCTTTGGAGAGTATAATTTTCTGAAAGAACATACATTAAGCTTCAAAATGAGACATGTGTGCCATCTGAGCGTTGGGGCTTTAGTGAGTTGTTGGGGAAAAAGTTGCATTTTTAGAAGAAACTCGCCGAAATCTGAAATTATTTTTTAGAAAAAGAATGGAAAATATTAGAACCAATTTGAATTGATGGAATCTTTCTCGGAACGCATCTCTACGTGTCCCACCATATAATTTATGGATCCGATACTTAAATATTGAGATTTTGGGTAAAAATGTTAACAAATTGAATAAAATCGCTGATGTCTGTAATACATTGGGGGTAATTAAATAAAAATTAGAAATATATATATTACAACAGAAAAAATAAATATTGTAAACTTTTAAGGCAGGGTAAGGTCCAGTGATTAAACAGAAAAAAGTTCCAAACCGCATGATGTTTAGAAATTCCTGAAATTTGGGGCGAAAAATGTGTATTTTTGTCAAAAATCGCCGGAATCTGGAATTATTTTTTAAAATTAGTTTGAACATAAACTTATCAAATTGAAGCAATATAATGTTGCTCAGCATTCATATTCAAGTTTTTCCTGGCATCATATATAACATATGTGCCCAAATATATGCATTTTAAGGCAAAATGTTGGGAAAAATGACAAAAATCACTGATTTCTGTAATCCATTGGGGTATTGGGTTAAAATTTAGAAAAACTATTTAATACAATAGAATAGGGACATATTGTAACATTTGGATAGACAAAGGTCCAATAATTGAGTAGAAAAAGGTCCTGAACCATATGATGCTTAAAATATTGCCTTAATGTTCAGGCGAAAAATGTGTATTTCCGTCAAAAATCGACGGAATCTGGAATAATCTTTTGAAAATAGTTATCATATATGCTCAAGTATTTATATTTTAGGGCAAAATGTTGCAAAAATGACTAAAATCGGTGATTTCTGTAATACATTGAGGTATTGGAAAAAAAATTAAAAGTCCATAGAAAGAACGGAGAAAAATATTACAACATTTCTGCAGTCCAATGTGAATAATATACCAGAAAACCGTCTTTCTTCTATGGAACATTCCTACTCTCACCTGGTGATATTGCCATTGACGGTGACCCATCTCATGTTTCCAAGGAGTGCATGGCACGCTGACATTTTATTTGCTTTTATAAGCAAACAAGCCTGCTCTAGCTGATACCTTATGGAATTTGTTAAAAAATGACATGACAGAACCTCCCGAACAAATACAACACATCATGTACTAGTTATTGAGCTGGCTGTAGATCCGCCTCCCCCATGGGTGATTTTGTAGGGTATGATTTTCTGAAAGAACAAACAATAAGTTTCAAAATGAGACAGGTGTGCCATCAATTCTGAGTGTTGGGCTTTAGTGAGTAACGTGTATGTAAACTATGTTACCTCACATTGCCTATTGATGCTGCCTTGTTGGTTAGAGATTAGATCATGGCGGGGATTTCTTTATTTACACTGTCCTGATTTAATGGGATGACAGTAGGGTAAGTGTGAGGTTTGGTGCACCCTAGAACCGGTTTAAACCCCCCAGTGGCCTACTTTGCCACTGACCGTTCCAAGGCGGTAGCCCTGTTGTCAACCCTTTTCTGTTTGTGATGTCGTTTGCTTTTATTATTACTTTTGCCTTCTTGTTTGTCTGTTTGCATGTTTGTTTCTGTGTTTTGTGGTTGAATGTCTTCCTTGAATGCTACTTTCCCTGTCCGACCTTTTTATATTTTTTACAATTAAAATTTCAATGTACATTAAAAACGTTGAATATAAATTAAATCAAAATCATGTAAAAACATAATACATGTACTTTTATTAATATAAGTTGAGAAGCGCTTCAAACTTAATGAAACTATTCTGTAATTTACGTTACACCACATTCATTACCAAAATTAACATATCTTTAGTGCAAATAAGTGGCTGTAAAAACTGGTGTTCGTCTGTAAGTAAGGGTTTCTATATATCAAAATATTAATTAGACTGTGTATAATATGCATATGTATATTAGCTGAAATTTATGTGTAACACAATAAAATGAAATCAAACATGGCATCCAAGACGGTCTCGTTGTGTCACAAGATCTGTAGGTCGGCCCAGCAGCTATTTCTCTATAACTATACTGTATATAGCTCTAGGTGCCATTTTTGAGGCCCGAACTCAGGTAGCCCTCTCCCTGATACGGTCTAGCGACCGAGTGCCACGCGTAGCGGGGAACTTTGCCGAGGCTGGCCACCGTTCCCGTTGAGTCACAAAACCTGTTTGTCGGCCCAGCCGGCTGTGGGTCGCTCAATGCTTTTTCTCTCTTTATATCTATACTGCATATAGCTCTAGGTGCCATGCTCGAGACTCGAACTCGGGATGCATTCACCCTGATACCTAGGGACTGAGTGCCACGCGTAGCGAGGACCGTTGCCGACGGCAAACCACCGTTCCCGTTGTGTCACAAAACCTGTGGGTTGGCCCAGCGGCCGTCGGCTGCAGGTCGCTCAAAGCTATTTACTATATAGCTCTAGGTGGCATGTTCGAGACACAAACTCAGGTAGCCTTTCCCCTGATACGACCTACGTACAGAGTGCCATGCGTAGCGAGGATCGTTGCCGACGGCTGACCACTGGTCCCGTTATGTCACAAAATATGTGGGTCGGCCGAGCGGCTATCGGCCGAAGGTCGTTCAAGGCTATTTCCCTCTATATAACTGTATATAGCTCTATGTTCAATGTTCGAGACTCAAATTCGGGTTGCCCTCACCCTGATAAGGCCTAGGAACCTAGTACCACGCATAGCGGGCACCTTTGCCGACGGCTGGCCACCGGTCCCGTTGTGTCACAAAATATATGGATCGGTCCAGCGGCCATCGGCCGAGGGTCGCTCAACGCTATTTCCCTCTATACATATATAAATATACTGTATAAAGCTTTAGGTGATTTACGAGGTTCGAGACCCGAACTCGAGTAGCCTCCCCCTGATACTAGCAATTGAATGCCACGCGTTGCTGGGACCTTTGCCGACGGCTGCCCACTAGTCCCATTGTGTTACCCAAGATTTTAAGTCGGCCCAGCGGCCGTCAGCCGAAGGTCGTTCAACGCTATATCCTTCTATATAACTGTATATAGCTCTATGTGCCATGTTCGAGACTCGAACTCGGGTAGCCTTTCCCCTAATATGGACTACCGACCGAGTGCCACATGTACTAGGAATCTTCGCCGACAGCTGAGCACAGGTCCCGTTGTGTCACAACATCTGTGGATCGGCCCAGTGGCTTCATACTTCAACGTGATAGCAATGTGGGAGACACAGCTTATGCCCTGCTTTGGGGCCACAAATGTAATAAATTAACAAAAAGTGCTGAAAACTGGAATCTTTTTTTCAAAAATCAATAAATGCATATAGGGAAAATCTTTGTTTAAAAATTGTATAAAATACTTATGTTTACGAAGTGTATAGATTTCTTAGTTCAAGTCTGATTTTTTTCCAATATTTTGGGTAAAAATCGCTCAAAATTTAACCCCAAAAATCACCAGAAACGGGAATATATTTTCAAAAAGTAATTTTTAGGAATATTCATTCATTATTTCTTTTTAAAATTGTAAAAAATGCTTTCCCTTTTACAACATGCTTTAGTTTCATGTGTATATAATCAATAATATGCCAGACAATTTGGGGTAAAAAACTTTAACAATAATCTTCGAAAACTGGAATAGTTTGTCTAAAAAGCAACGGATGCATTTCAACGTATAATATTATACCAAAAACATGTTAAATATATCTGCCTACATTTGTGTATAAGTTTCATAGCCAAAGGTTTATTATTTAAAATATTTTAGGTAAAAACATTCAACATTTATCAAAATTCGATGAGAACTGGAATAGGTATCTAACTTTAATAGACGGTTTTTCAAAGTGTTTTTAGAAACCATGTAAAACGTTTCGGTCAACAACATTTACTAGTTATACTTTTTATATTTCCCTTATATTGATATATACTTATATCTTCTATAAAAGTATGCCCTTTGTTCCAGTTCCACCATTTGCAAATTTTGATCATTTGTTTAGACTCAGACAGCATGTTTTCTAGTACGGAAAGACAGTTGTGAATAAAGATACATGAACGGGATGTTAAATTTGGTCATTACATAAGTTGCTATCTCTTGGATGTATACTATATGTATATATAAATCTGGTGTAGATGTATCCGGTTATTTTTACCGCGCATGAGCAGAACATTTTAGAGAAATTTTGAGGACGCCATTGTTTTTGCAGCACAGTTGAGGAACGTGATTTCGATTGCGCATTTTAAACGTATATTTGCATTAAAGTCCGAGGGTAACGGTTGTGAAAAAGTTCGCGACGAAAGGTAGGTCCGTGTTTATGTTGTGTTCTGAGGTCATGTATTGAATAAATGTATTTTTGTCTCAGGCGCTCTCTGTGGTCGGTCGCGATGAACTTCAAAATTCAGAATGTTGTGTGCGCTGGCACTGGAGTCATGAAAATATATCAGCCTGTTATAACACACTATTACTATCCATTTGATGAATATCTATATTGCCATATCCCATTAAATAGAATAGAATAAAAATCATCCATTCAGATCGCTGCGTGTAACAGTTATAACAACAACCGGATATTTTAAGTGAGGCAGATTTTCTTTCACAGGGAAAAAGGGAAAAATCACGAATTTTGTGTTGACAAGGTAGTCTCTGAACTTTATGAATAGGTAAGCCTAAATACCCTTTGTAGCATTATTGAACGCTGCCAGTGTTTGCCCAGAGCTTTGTCCGTGGTAAAAAAATACGAGCGTTGAAAATAGGTCACCCTGCCACCCGTTGTGAATGTGAATGATGGTATATAGTGGGTTGGAGACACTTTCAGAAATCGTTCCATTTTGTTGATTTTCTTATGGATATTCATGAAATGGATAGTAATAGTGTGTTATAACAGACTGATATGTGTTCATGCCTCTGGTGCCAGTGAGGAAAGCAATGCATTTTTCAATAACATTTCTGAAAGAAGTCTTTCAGTGAATTCTGTAAACTGGTATATGCAGGTGACAATGACATGGAATAGATGGTTGCAGTTATACGTTTGCACAGGTAGGGTGTTGGCATACGTATGCCTGAAATATTTAAAGGAAGTTTGCATACTGTTCCCTAAACTGCAATAGCAGCAAGTGAACCGGGAAATAACGATTTGTGATATTCATTGTCCTTTGTTTCAACGTAGAAATACACGACAAAGCTTACAATTCCTTTATACTGTTAGTGCCCATAATGGGTCAATATTACTATTTATTGCTCTTTCCTTTCAACAGTCTGGCTTCCACGTGGTGGTCAAGGCTGGTCGAAATTGTTGACAAGAAGTGGTTCAGTGTGTGTGTGCAGTGGAATTTCTGCCATCTGACTTCGGTATGTTTCAAGTCGTTTGGTTTTGATTCTTATATATATATACGTTTTGTATTGTGTTGCCGTTGTTTTGTATATTTGTGTGGCCCATAAGTAATAACAGCAAGAGGACGAAGTTGCCTTGCTGTTGGTATGTTTGATAAATTTACATACTGGAAAGCTATGAGTCTGTCACGTTCGGGCTGAAAAACGCTATGCATATGGACCATTTTCTCATCCGGCAGTTTGTCTGGTAAACTTCATGCTGGCTAAAACTTTTGCATTTCTTCATGGCCCCTTATCAAACTTTCAATACATACTGATGATACTCATCATGACAACATTGACATGATCTTACTAAAATATACAGGTCACGGACACACTGAAGGGCATCAAACGGGTTGAATACTGACTTTTCTTCTTCACGGGCACATACCGTTCGCTATAACTCTCTCAATTCTTGTGACAACTTCCAGGACATACTCATCATGACAACATCAGCATGACCATACTAAAATATAGAAGTCTAGCTCACACTGAAGGTGATGATATGGGTTAGATATTACTTAATTTTTGATGGAAAAAACGTTGGCTACATATTTTCAATTTCCTCATCTTTGTTCATGAGATGTACAATATATACTCATCATGACTACATGCTAAAATATAACGGTCACTAAAGTTCGAAGGGACAATGACTTCTCATACAACATTTATAGATATTTTTGCACCATACTTTCAATATCTTCATATGCCAACATCGACATGGCAATACTGTACTGTAACTGTTTATCTGCAGTTCTGAATGAAAGGTTTTATCAATAATATCAGAAAAAATGCGCTATTGTTTACTTAATTTCCATCATTAAATTATCTCTAAATCAGAAATACAGCCCTGAATCGGACTGGCCCCTGATTTTGTCATTACTTTACGGTTGAATTTCTTTTGTACTTAAAACAAATGATCTTATTAATAATTTCTTATCGTAATCATTTTTGTATTGCCTAAATAGAATGGCAGATACTTAGGGAACATTTTGTCCATCGTCGTTGCCATCGCCCGTCACACTTTACCCTGCAACCTGACCTTGGAAAAGTGTGGTCTATGTTCATAAAACTTCACACACATCTTCATTTTACCTCAAGACATGTGTTAAACATGACCTATAACTGACTTTCATTTTGGCAGAGTTATGCGTTTTATAGTTACATAGAATGTATAGGCTGAAATAAGCACACGGCAAGCGGCCCAAGCCTTCTGTGGAACAGCCTTCTAGTATTGTATCAATTGACTTTATCAGTTACATTTTACAGTCCGACTCAAAGGCAATTACGAGTGTTGCGAAATGTTTGAAAGTTCATTATTCATCTGTCAAAATGTAAAACAAAAAAGATCAATGACCATTATTGAATTAAAGCAATTCCAATCTTAACTCGGATGATATAGACTTTGTGTCAAGCACTATTGTATATTGTTGCAATTACTTTCGCATTAAATCACCCGATGCACACAGCCGTTACTTAAAACAACTGATTTAGTTCTTTCAAAAAAGGTGTTTCTTGCGTTTAAATGTTCTAGTAAATTGTGAAAGAGATCCATATTTGATTTTCATACGTTTAATGCAGTACATCACAAGTTTTTGTTTGTTTTCATTGTCCGTTTCCAACAATATAAAACATTAAAATCCATAATCCAAGCCTTCCTTCACTTTGCCAGATGCATTTTACAAGGCGGCACTCACATCAGGTTTCTTTACATGTTTTTTTCATTATTTTATTTATATAAAAATACTGACTAGTAAAGTAACTGATTACAAATAATTATCACCGCGTGTGGTTGCTGGGGTAGAATACAACCACTGCAGATTGTGCTTAAGCCATAGGCGACCCCTCCAAACCCCCATGTCATGTTCATTTTGGCATTTTTTATCATGCAAGTTCAAGGTATTCGTCATGACACCTCGTATGGAAATGTTGCTGCATTGTTAATGAAATGTGTACTATAGAATTCGCATCAAGTTCTCAGGTTACACATGTACTGTTCTAGGCCTAATTCCCATATTTCATTTTGAAGTTTAAAATTATAGAGAATGAACCTTGCATACATGTTTATTCCTGTTCGGCGCTATATAACCTATATGTGTTGGTGCGCCGTAAAACTCAGTTCAAATTCTAAAAAAAACATTCATTAGAATAATATTAAATATAATATGCAACATTTTCCCTCAAATGGAAATGATCCATTACTGAAAAGTCAATAATAAAAACCATCGTATAAATTGCATTTGGCGCAAGAAAATATCTAGGAAATACCTATTGTATTTTTGAGTTACCAACATCCAAAAATAGAAAGTTTAACATTTCTTACTAAACTTACTGAAGAATTATGGACAAAAATGACCTAAATGGAGAAATAAATGCATTCATTACCTGTTTAATTTCGACAGGGCAAAATATCTTAGTATGCCATTCATTTTTCACCTAGCTGATTTCCACTCCAAGCAGTTTGTCATCAAACTCCACATAAGTACGCGATTTTACTCACTCGAAACGAAATAATAAAGCCTGGGTTTGACGTGAGCTGCGTTGTACCAACCCAGTAAACTCGATCATGAAACATTGTAATAAAGTAATCCGATAAAGGCTTCATTGACGAGTTTAGGTCATAATGTTAAATCGGAACAACAGTTGCTCTTTGTGGCTTGTCAAAATTGTTCTGCCTTAAGTTAGTGATGTACCAATTAATCGATTGTAACTGATGCAAGTCTATAATCGAGAATCGGTTGATTGTAAAACGCACTTAATTAATGTCCAAAGTAGGTCTCTTTGAAAGGAATTTCAGGATTGTTATTCGGGTCATTTGGTAAAAGATTAAGGTCACTGTTACTATAAATAGGATTTTGGTTTCCATTCAATAACAGTAGTTTTCCTTGACGGATTTACCAAAAACTTCACCTCATCGGAATTATCTTGGGATTGTTACTTAGGTTATCCAAAGTTCACGGACACTATTACTAAATATACAAATTGATTTTTATCTCGACTACTCCTCTGACACTACAGGGTGGATTTTCATAAAATTTTACAGGAATGTTGCCCATGATGTCTAGTTGATCCTAGCAAAAATTCACGTTGAAATCCAACATGGTTGCCAAAGCCAGAAATAGATTATTAAAAAACAAGTTTGTAGCGACTACTTTTTGAAAACTATAAGTGATATGATATGTGACTTTTTGTAAAATGACCAGCAAGACATGGTTCTTATCGAAAATCGTTTTGATTTGATGTTAAACATTGCTAGTGACCATCTTTGTTTACATAGAGTTACGAGGGGGATTCAATATGTAATTTCCATCCTTATTTTCTTTGTTAATATCATCGTGAAACTCGTGCAGTTTAAATGATTGCATGGTTCAATGAATAACCAATACAATGATACCAAATTCTTATTGGTCAGATGACTATAAGTCAATATTCAATGCAGTTGAAATACCCAGTCATATACACTGCCTTAAAAAGTGACAGGAAAGTGTAATGGATTTGCATAGGTCGTAATGTCGGAATAAAAAAAAAATCATTTTGCAGCAAAGTTGTAACTAGAAGTATGTGTAAATATTACGTAAACGATGTTTTTAATACAAAACAACGATAAAATCCAAGGCAAGAAATGCCGTTTACTTGGAAATATAAAAGTTCTGAAAATATCAAATTCCAATAAAAATAATAGTCAAATTCAGTTTGAAGATATGACGGAAAATGGTTTTAAATACATGGGTAACGAATCGAAGGATTCCTACTCAAAAGATTTAATATAAAATCAACAATTTTAGTACACCGCTCCAAAAATATTAAAGCCTCAAGTTGCTCTTCGCTTTTTTAGCATACAATTTAAGCTATATTTTGTCGCACTGACAACATTTAAGGGGCAATAAACCCAAAAATGAACACATTACAAATAAAAACTGCTAACATTTTCAGATGTAAGACATAAATGTTTGTGGTTTAGGCAAGAAAAGTCCATATTGGCCGTCGAAATCTGATTTTAAGTCAAAATAGTTTTTACCGTTTTTGGCGTCCAGTATCATTTATATGTCTTAAAAAATGCCCTCAAAAAACATTTTTTATTGGATGGAAGTATCTGGAACTTGATAAATTAATGGAGGAAAGGTTCATTTTAACATAATCCGTATCAATAACTACAACAATGGACCATAATTAAATTTTAGGACCATAGTGGCATTACATATTGAACGCCCCTCGTATATAGTAAAGACTTGTAACGACTGCTCCTCTGAAACTACTGCTAAAATTAGATTTTAAATCTATATTGTGGCGACTACTTCTGAAAAACCAGAAGAGATATTGATTTCGAACCTTTACCAAAATGACTGGCACGACATGTAGTTGGTCCTAACCGAAGTTCATTTTGATTGGATGTCAAACATGGCCACCAGCGGCCATCTTTGTTTACGTAGAGTTATATAGGAAAAACTTGTGACGACTACTCCTCTGAAAGTTCTTGACGGATTTTCATTAAACTTCACAAGAATGTTGCTCTTGATGTCTAGTTGATTCTAGCAAAAATTCAGGTCGGCTGAAAATTCAAGATGGCCGTCACGGCTAAAAATATATTTTAAAAATGTGATATTGTGGCGACTACTTCTGAAAAACCATAACACATATTGATTTGGAACCTTTACCAAAATGACTGGCACGACATGCAGTTGGTCCTAACCAAAGTTCATTTTGATTTGATATCAAACATGGCCACCAGCGGCCATCTTTGTTTGCATAGAGTTATATAGGAAAAACTTGTGGCGACTACATCTGAAACTTCTTGACGGATTTTCATAAAACATGACAGGAATGTTGCTCTTGATGTCTAGTTGATCCTAGCAAAATTTCAGGTTGGCCACACATTCAAGATGGCTGCCAACGCTCAAAAAAGATTATAAAATGTGATTTTGTGGCCACTATTTCTTAAAAACCATAAGTGATATTGATTTGGAACTTTTACCAAAATGACTGTCACGACAAGCAGTTGGTCCTAACCAAAGTCAATTTGATTGGATGTCAAACATGGCCGCCAGCCGCCATCTTTGTTTACATAGTGTTTTATAGGACAAACTTGTGGCGACTACTCCTCTGAAACTACTGGACGGATTTTCATGAAACTTGACAGGAATATTGCACTAGATGTCTATATGATCCTAGCCAAAATTCGGGTCTGCCGGAAATTCAAGATGGCCACCACAGCTAAACAATTGTAGCGACTACTTCTTGAAAACTATAAGTGATATTGATATGGGACTTTTTCTAAAATTATCAGCATGACATGATGTTGATCCTTGTCAAAATTAATTTAATTTTCATTCAACATTAAACATGGCCGCCAGTCTCCATCTTTGTTTACTATGAGTTATATAATAACAATTTGTAGCAACTTCTGAAAAAACTTGAAGGATTTTCATGAGCTTCACAGGATGTCTTATTGATCCTCCTAGCAAAATTTTAGTCAGGCCGGAAATTCAAGATGGCCGCCACTATAAGTGATATACATATAGGACTTTTTCTAAAACAATCAGCATGACATGAGGTTGGTAATTTTCGAAAATCATTTTGATTCAACGTTAAAAATGGCTGCCAGCTGCCATCTTTGTTTACATAGTGTTACACGGTAAAAGTTTGTAGCGACTACACCTCTGAAACTACTTTACGGATGTTCACGAAACTTCACAGAAATGTTGCGCTTGATATCGAGTTGATTCTAGCAAAAAAGCAGGTCGGCTGGAAATTCAATATGGCCACCACGGCTGAAAACATATTTTTTTTAAAAAACAAATGTGTAGCGACTACTTCTTGAAAACTATAAGTGATATTGATATGGGACTTTTTCTAAAATTATCAGCATGGCATGATGTTGATCCTCGTCAAAAATTATTTTCATTCAACATTAAACGTGGCGGCCAGTCGTCATCTTTGTTTACATATCAGTTAAATAATAAATATTCGTAGCGACTACTCCTCTAAAACTACTTGAAGGATTTTCATGAAACTTCACAGGAATGTTGCTGCTGATGTCTAATTGATTCATGTTGATTAGATGTCAAACCTGTCCGTCCGCCACCATCTTTGTTTATATAAAGTTATATAGGAAAAACTTTTGGCGACTACTCCTCTGAAAGTACTGGACGGATTTTCATGAAACTTGACAGGATTGTTGCACTTGATGTCTAGTTGATCCTAGCCAAATCAGGTCTGCCGGAAATTCAAGATGGCCACCACAGCTAAAAATAGATGTTTGAAAACAAGTTTGTAGCGACTACAATGGGACCTTTTCTAAAATTATCAGCATGACATGATGTTGATCCTTGTCAAAAATTATTTTCATTCAACATTAAACATGGCCGCCTGTCGCTATCTTTGTTTACATAGGAGTTATATAATAAAAAATTGTAGCGGCTAATCCTCTGAAACAACTTTAAGGATTTTCATGAAACTTCACAGGAATGTTGCTCCTTATGTCTAATTGATCCTAGCAAAATTTTAATCAGGCCGGAAATTCATGATGGCTACTATGGCTAAAAATAGATTTAAAAAACAAAAAAGATTGTAGTGACTATTTCCTGAAAACTATAAGTGATATTGATATGGGACTTTTTTTAAAACGATCAGCATGACCTGAGGTTGGTAATTTTCGAAAATCTTTCTGATTCAACGTTAAACATGGCTGCCAGTGGCCATCTTTGTTTACATAGTGTTACATAGTTAAAGCTTGTAACCTCTACTCCTATGAAACTACTTTACGATTTTCCATGAAACTTCACAGGTATGTTGCTCTTGATATCTAGTTGATCCTAGCAAAACATCAGGTCGGCTGGAAATTCAATATGGCCACCACGGCTATAAATAGATTTTTAAAAAACAAATGTTTAGCGACAACTTCCTGAAAACTATAAGTGTTATTTGATATGGGACTTTTTTCTAAAATGATCAGCATAACATGGTGTTGGTCCCTGTTGAAAATTATTTGTATTCAACATTAAAGATGGCTTCCACGGCCATCTTTGTTTACATAGAGATATACATTAAAAACTTGTAGCAACTGCTCCTCTGAAACTACTTTTATGAAACTTCATTGGAATATTGATCTAGCTATCAAAAACGTATCAGTAGAGCTTCAAGGTCATTGACCTCTTGAAAGTTACTAAAATGTTAACAAACTTTCATTTAAGCATCTTTGACCTTTTTTATTTTTAAGTCCTGCCCCCGTTAGGCGAGACATGTGAATCCGCGGATTTCTTGTTTCTAAAATTGATCCTTACGACAATTATTTTGATTCGACATTTATCATGGCTGCCAGTAGCCATCTTTGTTTACATAGAGTTATATAATACAAACTTTGCAGCGACTACTACTCTGAAACAACTTAACTGATTTTCATGCAGCTTAATGGTAATGTTGATCTAGCTGTCAAAACCTATCAGTAGAGCTTCAAGGTTATTGACCTGTTGTTGCTGAATAAATTTACTTTCCCTTCAGAAATTTTAATAAAACTTCACCACTAAGTGCATCTCATAGAAAGGAAGCCCAGATTGTTATTTAGGTAGTTTGGATAGCCCGGATTGTTATTTAGTAGTATAGGTAGCAATGACCTTGATTTTCAGTCAAGGTCATTGCTGCTATTGGAAATTGGTTTCCACTCAATAACTTTAGTTTCCCTTGACGGATTTAAATAACAAAAAAATCACCTCAAGGGAATTAAACATGAGATTGTAATTCACGTCATTTTTCCAAAATTTAAGGTCACTGTTACTACAAACAGAATTTGGTTTCTGCTAAATAAATTCACCTACCCTTAAGGAATCTTAACGAAACTTCACTTAAATGAATCTCGGATTGTTATTTAGGTAATTTGATTTTAGAACCAGGTCACTGCCAGTGTACATGTAAAATGGATTACTACTAAGTAAAATGTCTCCCTTTCAGGAATTCAAGGAAACTTCACCACAAAGTGTGGCTTGTGGAAAGGTAGCTCAGGATTGTTTTTCAGGATGTTCTTTCAAAAAGCCTCAAGGTAATTTTTTACTATAAATAAAAATAGTTTCCGCTCAATACATTTGTAGCATGGTCACTGAAAATTCCCTTCGTAATAGCACAGGTGTAAATCATTAATTGAAAGTAACACCTGTCAGAATAAATGGTGTACTACAACTACCAGTTATTGGAAGTCAGAGTTTGGCAGGGAGCTGAAATGGACATGCTACAATACAGCTACAGTATGGTTTAAATGAGTTTTACACAACTTCATAAAAATATGCAGCCCATTAAAAGGAAGCACTGGATTGTTATTCAGGTCGGATGGTCAAAGTTCAAGGTCGCTGTTACTATAAATAAAAAACAGTTTTTTCGCAATAACTTCACTTTCCATTGAGGGCTGTCATATGAAATTTGGCAGGGCTGAGAAGTATCCATTGTGCAGTTTTCAGATAGGTGGATATAGAGGACTTGTTATTTGCTGAATTTGCTGGGTTTCATTTTAATGAAATGTATCAATTAATTCATAAGCATAACCTGCAGCTTTATCTGGTTGATTCAAAGGCCATGGTTTAAGAGTTAAGATCAATGCCCAGAATGGATGGTTATAATTATGTAAGATACAGTAACTGAGTTTAAGTTGTGGTTTATTTGAAGTAAATTATGTTTAATCTAAATTTAACTTGGCTGATTAATTTTAGTGTAAGGAACTTGCTTTTTTTCGAGAAAAGAGATCCAGGTTCGAGTCCTGGCGGGGATCCTGGCACACTGACTGATCTGTACAAACTTTGTTCTGGGAAAACCACAACTTTAAAATACATACATGATAAAATTGTCCATTACACAATTATAATAGTGTCAAAACATCTTTCCATAATATTTCAAATCAGACAGAACCAAAAGAAAAATATTAAACTATAATATTTTTAATACAATTATTATGTAACATAATTGTCAATCATTGCTGTTATTCACAGGAATTCCATTAGGCCCTCCCTGCAGATGAACTACTTGCACGCCATCTACATGTACTACGTACTTCCCGTGATATAACATCTGTGTTATACCGTTTCTTGTTAACAGAATAGGTGTTAAACCATGTTTATTGTACTAAAGAATACTAGCTGTTGATAGTGTTGTATTTAATTATTCACTGTACCAGAGGATAATTACCTCTGAAGTGAACTTCTTTTATTCTGACAAATAACAGTATTGGTAGCTGCCCCAGTATCAACTGTATCGTTTAAAGGGGGTACATCAGGCTTTGGTTCTGGGGTCTCGACGTCCGACATTTAATGATATGTTCTATTCTAAAATCCCTCAACATAGTGAATGAACCTAAAATGACCCCTGATTTACAAGAAAATTCATTTTGCATAATAGTATGTGCTATCCTATGTTACGCACCACGGTCAATATTGGAATATTGCGTCTGATTCCATTCAAAGGATATGGTATATTAAATATCGTTTTTCATTTCCTTCTAAGACTTATGCAATGTCTTATGGGTACATTTGAACAATAATCTAAGATTACTGCACAGTAATTGTGTTCGATATTTTTGATACGGTGTTTTCAAGCCTGGTGCATGTGCAACACGATTTCTTCAGTAAAATCATCGATGTTTATGCAAAATCGATTGAAAATCGAATGTGCTACTACGGGGCATTATAAATTCCTTTTAACCGGTTAGTTTTGCAAGGCGGAGGAGATTCTTAGAAGTGAAGATACTCTTCCGGTTGTTCGTTTCGGACCTTTTCTCTTCTCGGAAGCTATGCCATCTCTGCCGATTTGAAATATGAAGAGACGGCAGAGAAGAGCAGCAAAGATGGCGGCGAAACAATTCAGTCAGTTTGTAGCAAACGAAAATAGAACCATACATTTTTTTCTCAAATAATTTAAGAATCAGAACAAGTAATCTTACCTAATGTTTTATTTGTCAAATAGAAATTCTTAAAAAAAAGCAACAGTGGTCAAGTTTTCATGCTTTTGAAGCCACGATTGACCCAATTATACAAAATTCGTGTTAAGAATTCCTCTACCTCTTCTAATGTGCTCTCGTTTAAAACAGTGCTCAGCTTTCTTCTATCCTCTTCTATATATACTTCGTACTTCTCTGCCTAGCA
Source organism: Cyrtodaria siliqua (assembly GCA_037043455.1). Taxonomy (NCBI): domain Eukaryota; kingdom Metazoa; phylum Mollusca; class Bivalvia; order Adapedonta; family Hiatellidae; genus Cyrtodaria; species Cyrtodaria siliqua. Next base: position 10,879 of record JAWPHD010004173.1, on the reverse strand, counting down.
GAGACCAAACAAACCGGCTATATTAGTACACTTATAAGTTGATGTGGTGATTGTCGTAACTGAGGGCCCACTTGTATGCTCAGGGTACATTTCCTTGCTTATGCACACTTATTACGTTATATATCAAACTGATATCAAAAATGTCCAAACCGTAGCCCTATGTACTTTCCCTATGGTCGCCCCGGTAGACATTAAAACATTATGAGAGACTTACGTATACACATTTATACAAATATATCCTTAGTACTCAAGTGAGGACCCCGGTACGACAACGACCATTTCAGATGTTGGAGTCAATTCTCGGGTAGTATTGCTCGCGTTTTATAGAAGAAGACTTTATCATAAAACAATAGGCCATAGGCCAGTAAGATACTACAAATGCATATATGCATAGAACATATCACATAGCAATAAAGATATTTACAGTTCTAATTATTTACATGAACATTTTCATGTTATAAACGTAATATTATATTATTTGTATTGCCAATTAATAGAAATAACGGAGACGGTGATACTATTGTGAAGTTACAAATATTGCAAAACATTTCGAACATAATTAATATAACAATCCCAAAGTGGTACTGCCCCACAAATGCAGCAGGATTGGTGATTTGTTCAGTCTCGGTTATATTTACCGGTTCATAAAGAGATGACCAATGACATTCTATTATACAGTCACATTTGACAGAGAATTGAATATAAGAAGCTCATTAATTATGTAAATACGTTGTCAGGGTTGGTTTGAAACCTCTAGTGATCAGGCATGATTCTAAAGAACCACTAACTGTCTATATTATATATGCTTCCCTTGCAAAATGTACAATAACACGTACATATATAATAAACAATAATACACTAATAACACATAATGTACTATTGACACTAGCTACAGTGTTATTTACAGAACTAACATGCTTATCCACAAATGGGCAGTCTAGCTACTGAACCAGCTTTCTCAGTTACATGGAAAGTGGTGGTTGTTCATGACAAGCAGGACCAAACATTCCTATCAAATTGGAAGTATACCAGTAGACCAAGTAGTAGAGGAAACTGCATATAAAGACACCTAGACTGCCGGAGGCACAAACGGATTCAGTCCTAAACCCGGGGATGTTTGCCGTTATTATCGCACCTCAGAGTGTGTTAATAATCACCTATTCGAATGTTAGAAATGCTGGTTTCCAGAACAAATACCTTTAAACGATAAAACAATACAAAAGGCATGAGGGATCTAAAAGCTGTAAACGTGCTCACTTGAAACAGTTTAGTAAATCTGTTCAAAAGGGGATCACTGTACTATAATTAGCAAACGCGGAAGATTCCAGATTACTATGTCGTTCTCACTGTCTCTGTATCAGTTCGATATAAAATAAAATGTGTTGATAAGCCATTAAAACAATTAAATTCCTTGGTCTCTGGTGATTGGAGAGGGATTCTTGAGAAAAACAAGCAACTTGCACATTTTAGACTGGAGCAAAATGTCATCGATGATGAAACCATTCCTGAACAATCAGAATACAGTATTAATGGAATGAATGAGCTTAGTGTAGGAGACATGGGGAGACCATACAATAGATTATGCTATAAAGACAGCAAGAAGAACGAAGACGATATATCCGCTATTATAATTGCACATGAACTTGTAAACAAATTCTTACTACGATGCTTACGGATGGCGGGAGGTGTACAGTATTGGTTCTACCAAGGAAACGTCGGTGGTCTGCGTCCACCACAACAAAAGACCGTCATATATAACCTTACATGTGTTGAAAATGACGTAAAACACCATACAAACAAACACACAAACAAACAAATTTTTTCTAAAATAATGAAATTATAATAAGGAAATTGTTAAGACATGGTAAACAGAAGCTTTTAATATAACTTTTCAAACGCAAGTATACTTTGCAATGCACCCATCTTTCTTTAGAAAAATATTCCCGTTTTCAGCAATTATTGTTAAGTTTTGAACTTGTTTTTCCCAATATATTGTAAAATAATAAAACTAATATAATAACTAGGAAATGTAAAGACGTTGTAACGTGAATCAATCGTATGAGTTTGAAATGAATTTAAACTTTGAAATGAATCCATTAGTTATAAGAAACATTATTCTAGTTTTTAGAAAATTTTGTTCAATTTTATGTTGTATTACCCTAAAGATGAGTTGCAAAGTAATAGTTGTATACACATAAAATTTAATCAGTTTGCAAAAGAAAGCACATTTAGCAATTTAAAAATGAAACAATAGTTGAATATTTATCAGATTATTTTTTAAAAATGTATTCCACTTTTCAGTGATTTTTGTCTGTTTTTAACGCTTTTTTACCCAAAATATTGACAAATATTCAAAATCTAACTATGAAATTGATACACTTCGTAAACATACGTATTTTACAAATATTTTCATCGAAGTTAAATATTGAAATGAATCCATTGATTTTTTTAAAAACATATTCCAGTTTTCAGTACTTTTGCTTAATTTTGACATATTTGGCCCAAGAACATGGAATAAGCTGTGCATCACGCAATGTTATCACGTTGAAGTAATATATTTAGGCATCAATGATTTCAAAAATAGTTGTTAGAATGTACCATCTCAGATGGTACCGACCATCCTCTTGGCCCATGGACTATAAGAGTATCTTATAAAAAGTGTTCCTTTTTCTGTATTAAGTGAATGAATTAATTGCGATTACATGTATGTGACATTAGGGAGTTCAGTGTTTATGAGTAGGCATTTTCTAAGCCCTTTTATTTTTGTGATGTCACATACCCTGACTCTTATTTATCCTCGTATTATAGATTATTTCAATGTGTGTTTTGTTGCTGTGGTCCTTGACGGCTACGTTTCCTGTATAAAAGATAGTATGATAATGGACCTTTGGAAACGGCCGAGCACGACACATACGAAATATTGCAGTCTCGGTTTGATTGAGACTGTTCGTGAGTGGTAGTGAAATATGCTAACTACCGCTCACGCCCTCTAGCCCCGGGTTGAGCAGAACTCAATATTCATAAAATCAACAGCACAAAAAGTTAAACCATCCCGAAGATGGAATGCATATGGCGGTGGACATGGAGCTATCCTTCTTTAATGTATAAGTTTGATATCTATATCTCCTTTTATTTTTAATCGTAAGGTTTCTAAAACTTCCAATTATTGATAATACATAATAATATAAGGTTTTTAAAAATCTGATAATTAGCTTTAAAGGACAGTGCAGATGTATGGTATAATTACACAATTAATTCGTTGATGGTTACGTTGTTTGATCTAATTCTGAACTCCGCAGATTGAATCTTAACGCAGGCTGGCGTGCGGGAGGTTGCGGTATCGGCTATCCTGATTAAGTTGACGAATTGTAATAGTATAATGGTACATAATTAATATAGTTTAGCAAGAATTAATAAAAACAAATTGTATTGTAGACATGGAAATAATTATGTTCATATTTATTTCGCTAGTTCCAAACCTTTCTTTGCTGACAGCATACCAAAAAACTGTCGCAGTGATTCATGTTGGCCTTAGCAAAAATATTGCCTGTCTAAGAACTGTTTTACATAGCAGACATAATCTACAGAACGATGAAAACAATCCATTTTGCCAGCAATATAAAGTTGAGAATTGAGATCACTGCTACAAGTAGACGCCCTCGTGATATGACTGAAAAATGTGCTTTTGCTTTTGCCAATATACTGGTTTACCCTCTGTCATGAGTATTATCACCAGTGAGTGAAAAGCAACGATAAAACCACTAACATATGTTTATATTTGTCTGTGTAATAGTAGGTATTAAAGTGGAGTACTGGAAATGTAGCATTTACAGAACACAGTCAACCATAAACACGCAGACAAAACAAACGACAAGGAAAGAGCAAAGTATGCGACTCAACAAATATAAAGCTGTTGACACCAGTGATACCGCCTTGGAATAGCCAACTAGGCAGCAGTAGTAGGCAATATAAGTATAAACAGATGATATTGTTCCTATGAATATAATAACAAAAGCCTAGAAATCCACGAAGTAAGTACTCACTGACTTGACAAAAGCCTTCTAAGGAATAAGTAGTGGTCTTCATAGTGTCCACACTCAGTCTATCAAAGAGAAAAACATATCACCTGGCAAGCTGTAAATGGATCATACTCACTTGTGATATATTTTTTCAACAAGTGCAATACAAATTGTATGAAAATGATACTCGACCAAGGATCTTTTGAAGTTTGTAAATAACTTCGTCATAGAAAGAAGTACAAAAGTCGAACAGAAAATGCAGCTTTCACAGAACACAGTAAACCCACTAACACGCAAAACGACAAACATGAATGCAATGTTAATAAGGAATAAAGGCATATGAAGTCAGGTTGTGTCAGCCCTTGTCGCAGAAGAATTCTTAAATTACTTACATGTTTTAAACAAAGATCCGTTTTACCAGAATAACATTTTGAAAAGTTTTTCGCAGTTTAGCGTACAATTAGACCCTGATGGAACAGGATTTAGTTATACAAATTTTAGGAGCATTAAACTCGACTACAAGCTCCAGAAAAACTAATAAGTCGAGGTGCGATGTATTTTAGGGTATCTATATAGAAATAACTACGAGTCATCTTGCAGACACACTACAGTAATTCATTAGAAAATAAAACATCATAGACAGTAAACATCAAACATCAAAACCCGTTACTAAAACAGAAACACAATCTTAACATTACCACACTGTCTCGATCTTCAAAGTTTTTTTAGTTTTTAAAAACAAAACTCACGTCGTAACGTAATACTTAACACTCTACGGCATTTCACAAATGTAGCCATATGTGTTTGAGCACAATTGGTCATTCCACAGGTGATCATCTGTAGCTATCATTCTAACACAGTGTTCCTTATTGGGGTGGCTGGGCGCTCCAATTTTCCAATAAATATTCTGATTCATGGGTACGATCGTGCCGTCGAAAAATGTCCAAGCGTTGGACGCAGAGAAATTTGAAGCTTTCACGTTAGAACCATCGATCCAAAAGTCTGTCCTGCTGTATTCTGAAATTTGGTTTTAAATAAATAATGTTAAATTCACAAGTAAAACAAACAGTAAAATGCATTACTATTATTAAATTAACAAATGTTTAACCATCGTCTTTTCAATTATAACTCGAAATATAAGAACTACTAGAACGAATTTAACAGCGCGCCATCGCCAAATATACGTTTTCTTCACACAGGTCAATTCCCTTTAACCTTGTATCCATTTTACATGTAACTGTTTTGATCGTTCTTTGATACTCAGATCAGAAATAGTTATATTTATGCTATTCTGTATACATGTATGACATTTATTTATGTATTTGAACATTTGACCCCTCTCCCAGAGTCGCATGGTGATCCTGGAGCAAATTATACTGATGTTCTCAAAATCATAATAGTTTATTGAGAAAGAAAAAATAGATATTTGACCGAATTTCCCTCTCTCCCCCCACCACACTTTCATCGTCAATTGCCGCCTTCCCCACTCACACCCATCCCCACTCCAGCACACCGCTAATGTGTAAACACTGAAATTATTCGATATTATTTGTATATGCAGAGGTGTATACTTGTATATTTGCCAAAGTAAAAAAAATAAAATCGGAAAATGATCATGCAATTGAATGGTGTGTATATTAGACCTTATCACGTCCGTTACAACCTCCACCCACCCACTACCTACCACCGCACCACCACAACACTCACAAACACACACACGAGCACACACACACACACACACACACAAAGGAGAAAATCATTATTATAGACTGTAATCTCTTCATCAAAATGATCTTTTGAGACATAATTTAACAAGAGGCCCAAGAGGGCCTGTATCGCTCTACTGGCTATATGGAATATTTGATGTGGAACACGACAACAACATGCGCAACCAGGCTTGGTACTGATCATTCCTGCCAAGTTTCACTGAAATTCAGCCAGGGGTTCAGGAAAATTTGTATAGTTTGTGAATATTAGGCCATAACTCATTAAACCAAAACACAGCGATAATAGGCGCAACTAGGTTTGGTACTCCTCATCCCTGACAAAATTCGTTCAAATTCAGGCAGGAGTTCAGAAGAGACTATTCTGGATAAAGTTTGTGTATCAAAATATTTAAAGGGCTAGAACACCACAGAAATCATTCAATCGGAACATGGCGATAACATGCATAACTAGGCTTGGTACTGATCATCCCTGCAAAGTTTCGTTGCAATCCAGCCTACGGTTCGAGAGAAATAGTCCAGATAAAGTTTGTTTAGTAAAAATGTTAAAGGGCCATAACTCATTCAAGCAAAACATAGTGATGATATGCACCACTAGGCTTGTACTGATCATCCCTGCAACGGTTCGCTGAAATCCGACCAGGGGTTCAGGAAATAAAAGTCCGGACAACGTGAGTGCATTAAAACCTTTAAAGGGCAATAATTCTGCAAAAATCATTCAACTGGGACACGATGACGATATACATAACTAGATTTGGTACTGATCATTTCTGCAAAGTTTCATTAAAATCTGACCAAGTGAAAGCCCTATCGTCTTAATGAGACAAAATATTACAGCTTTACTGTTCCGATTTGGCTGGTTTTCAAACTTGTCCTAGCTTTTACTGATATTAAAAATCTGTGCAAGTTTGATAAAGATCAAATAATACATGAAGATGATAGAGTGTTCACAACGCAAACAATGGCTATTTCAAAAAAATCAAGGGACATAACTCTGATTTTACTGACTCACTTTAGCTGGTTTTCGACCTTGTCGAAGCTTTCATTAGTATTAACAATCTGTGCAAGTTTGGTAAAATTCAAATAATAAATGAATGTGCTAGAGTGTTTACAAAGCAGGAAAAAGCATTTTACAGAAAAACAAGAGCCATAACTCCGGTGTTACTGATCCGATTTGGTTGGTTTTTAAACTTGTCCGAGCTTTCATTGATATTAACAATATGAAAAAATGAAGATGCCAGAGTGTTCACAAGGATTGATATAGCATTTTCAGCAAAACAAGGGCCATTACTTCGGTGAAATGAATTCGATCTTGCTAGTTTTCAAAAGTGTCCAAGCTTTCATTAGTATTAACAATCTTTGCAAGTTTGGTAAATATCAAATAATAAATGAATGTGCTAGAGTGTTCACAAGGTAGAAAATTGCATTTTTCAGAAAAAAACAAGGGCCATAACTATGTTGTTACTAGCCCAATTTAGCTGGTTTTCAAACTTGTCCAAACTTTCATTAACAATCTGTGCACGTTTGGTAAAGATCAAATAATAAATGAAGGTTCTAGCGTGTTCATAAGGCAGAACATAACATTTTTCAGAAAATACAAGGGCCATAACTCCGGTGTTATTTATCCGATTTGGCTGGTATTCAAAATCGACCGAGCTGTTATTAATATTAACAATCTGTGCAAGATTGGTAAGGATCAGAAAATAAATGAAGGTGCTAGAGTGTTCACAAGTCTTAATATAGCATTTTTCAGCAAAGCAAGGGCCAAAACTCCGGTGAAACTAATCCGATCCGGCTGGTTTTCAAACTTGTCCGATCTTTTCATTGATATAAAGACACTGATAACGTTTCCTAAAGATCCGACTTATAATGAAGGCCCTAGAGTGTTCACAAGTTAAAAATTAACAGACGGACGGACGTACGACGGACAAATCGTCATCCCGTGAAAATAATTGACCCCCGGTTACCCTCCCCCTACCACCTACCCCCTCCAACCCCAGGGAAGACGTCAGAGTTTTAAGTAATAAATCATTTGACATGCTATGTATCTCTTTCATAGACGACTATTGTACCAATTAATGTGCAAATGTATGGAAAAATGACACTGTAATTGAATTATTAGTGTATTTGATGCCCCTTCCCCCACACCCCTTGAATTAATGTTGCTCTTGCACGCCGTCATCATATGGTGAAATAATAACCAAAGTTTTGTTGATTTCCGTTCAGCGGTTTAGGAGGAGATGTGGTAACGGACGGACATACGGATAGACGGACAAACGGAGGCGATTTTAATATAACCTGTTGTTGTTTTCCAAAAACATGGGTATAATAATATAATAACGTTTACTAAGCACTAGGGAATCGTCCAACCCTCCACTGTGAAATGAATACGAAATTTTGAAACGAAATATTATAAAACGTTACATATTTACCAGCATTAGTTAGAACGCTCAAAATGAAAGCTTGTTTTGGTTGAGTGTCGATTTTTACGAGATTTCCTCCGTCACATGCACAAGCTCTGACTGCCTCCGCCTGAGGTAATGTGTTCAAATTGATCCGAATCTTGAATACGAATGGTTCCAATTTGGTGTCAGGGTGTATGTACTGTTGGCCAGTATTTGGAATCTGGCATTCTAGCAAAACAAAGAACAACTATTTACATTATCTGTTTCTTTAAAGGTGACTAAATATATTGTATGAACAGATACAGTCATAGTGATAGTCTAAAGCAACTAAGCACAAGACGGTATTATTTTATGTTTTAGGTGATAATAGAGGGAATTGTTTTTCTTTACGTTTGAGCTTTTAATTGAAAATCATTTCATTAAATTGATGATAATAGTTGTCTAATATTAGTTTTCGAGAGTTAATGTTCATATCTAACAATTTTCCAAATAGGTAAGCAATCTCTAAATAACAGAATTCACCTAAAGCCATGCTGTTGCAGACTTTACAAACTTCTCAACCTTGCGTCAATTTCAGTGTACAACCTTGTTGATGTGTTTGTGGTTAATACGTTTGTGTTGGTGACAGCTGTGTTACACTACTGTATTACTGTTAAGGAGATTTGTTTAACACAGTAAAAAAAAGGTATAAAAGTCGAACAGGAAATGCAGCTTTCACAGAACACGGTAAACCCCAAACTACAAACATGAATGGCAAACATGAATGGCAATGTTAATAAGGTATATAGGCATATGACGACACAAACACAAAAAGGGTTGACAATAGGGCTACCGCCTTGGAACAGTCAGTGCCAAAAAAGGCCGCTGGGGGTTATTACCAACGTCGTACGAAACCGTTGCCACAGCTTCAAAGCTTTTAAGAGGTATTTCATAATAATCCATCGTTTACATGAGTTAATTGAATGTTGTTTAACGGCTCATCAACACAGTACAGGTTATTTAGAGCCGCCCTAGAGAGAGGGGAAGGAAACATAGGAATCCGGGAACCTGCCCTACTCTTATTATCGAATAGATTCCTATGGTTCTTTAACGTGCTCGGTTGATAGACCGATACACGGGACCGCCCGGTTTACGTCCCCATCCGACGGACGAGGCTAAGGAAAAGTGTCTTGCCCAAGAACACACCAATGGAACTCAGTGGCACCACGGAGGATTGAACCCGGGGCCTCCGGTCACAAATCCGCCGCTACATGAGTTAAATCGTTATTGGTACAAATATACCAAACAAAAATAAAAAGTACTCTTTTTTTCTTTTCCTTAGTATATATACAGCAAATCAGGAAATACCTGAATACTTAGATAGACCACCAAAAATAGTCCAAAAAAAAAAGTTTCTGAAAGATTCAGTACACAGGGGAGTTATCCCCCTTTTTCTTAAAACACGCACTTTTGGTAAAAACACTTTTCCCAAGACAATATTCTATATGCGTTGCTTTTGAAACAAACCACAGGAAAACACAACACCGATTGTGTAAGTAGCAGATTTTCATCATCAAAAACCATCAAATTACTTCCCTTTAAGGTTTCCATAGCATCGATAAGAGAGTATTGCGTGGTAAAATTTGAAACTGTTTAAAGTAATATTTCGTACTCAGGGAAGTGTGCTTAAAACCATGTTTTTTGTTTGCGGGGAGGAGGTGTGTGGGTGGGGTGGGTGCCGTGGGGAGGGTGCCGTGGGGAGTATGCATCCGTTAATATATTTAGATAGATAGAAATATATTTTAAAATTTCATTTGAAAGACGTGATCTTAGACAGGGGTTTATATGGTTGTTTGTAAAATTTAGAAAACCAGGACATAGTTGTAAGTTTCTTTCTTTTTTTTATTCTACGCAAGCCTTGAAAGCAGTGCACGGAGTTATATACGTGGAAACAACGTCATCCTTATTATATTGAACTGAAACATTCGAATTAGTGATCCCGAGTTCCAGAAATAAAACATAGACGTACGGAAGACGTCAAACAATGGTAACATAATTAGCTGCTTTGTCAGAAGGAACTGCAAACAAATTTGTTATGGAATTCCTGATTACATTTTCCTAATTTCTCTGTATATGGACTTTATTGTTCATTTTTATGGGATGTACTTTTATTTACATTGTCTTGCCAATTTAAGCGCTGAAGACGGAATATGAGGTTATGATAAAACTTATGAAAACTCTGGAATTAATTTGTTTTGGTCTATAAAATATTCAGGATACGTTCTTGATAAGATTTTCAATAAACGTCATGTTTCACTTATAATCACTTATGATTTCTCTACACTATATACAACTTTACCACATCATCTTATCAAAGACAAGCTTATTTCTCTTATTCAAAAAACATTCGCTAGAGAAAATACTACATTTTTGGCCTGTTATAATATTAAAGCGTTTTTTACTAACCTGTAGTTTAGACAATTACACTATGTGGACTTACCAAGAAGTTTGTGAAGCACTCATCTTCCTATTAGATAATATTTTCGTCAGGTATGGAACGACCGTTTATAGACAAATTGTTGGTATCCCTATGGGTACGAACTGTGCACCCCTTGTCGCAGATTTGTTTTTATATTGCTATGAAAGAGATTTCATGTTGAGTCTTTCACCAGATATCCAGGAAGATGTTATTGAGGCATGGCTTTTAATGACACCTCTCGGTATCTGAATGACATATTAAACAACCCTTTCT